>OW569418.2:16978231-17403810 GCA_937662695.2 Halyzia sedecimguttata
TTTCGACTCACTTATCAAGAATCCGAGGTCAGAATAGATTATTTCCGGGCGGCCGTCACCACGATTACGCTCGAACGCAATGAGTTAGAGAATTGAAATTTTCAGGGTAGGCTTGGAGTCCAAAAGCGCCGGATGAGTTCGTTAATGGGCGAAACCTGCCGAGTGGTTTCAGAGTTATAGCCATTTGAAATTTTGTTTTCCCAATAACTCGAAAAATACCAATCTGGTCGAATCAAAGCATTGTTATTAGCTGAACAATACCAACAAAATGACTTATGCATAATATTGTGAGGATGGCATGCATGGAAAATAAAAAAAAATATAAAGAAAAAGTTATGTATCTCAGGAACTATCCTTGATATCGTTGAAATTCTACGAAAGCCTTCAAAACCATATTATACATTACAGTTCTAGATTTGAGCTTCATCGGATCTATATTGGTGAAGATATTGCCGAAATTTGAAAATATTCAAATGCTCGGGATAAACTAGTTCACTGTATTCATACTCGACCAATCAAGTTGTCAGCAGTCTCGGATTTTCGACTTCAAATTATATCCTGTAGTTGGTAACGTACTTCACATATCTGTCTTTCAAGAATTTCAAGTTCCTCTATGATCTTGACATTACACTTGTCTATGACAATCTGTCATTTGGTAGAAAATAATAAAATAAATAACACGATGTTCCCCAGAACATACGCGCAAAAATAATATAACCGAGAAATATGGAGCAACAAAAGGGAGTTGTTTTACTATCAATAAAATGGTCTTCTTCTTCAGCTATCCATCCACTCCTGAATGAAAGCCTCCTCCATACTCTTCCACATTTGTCTATCTCTGGCCTTACTCAGCCAGTATCTACCCGCCATCTCTCGGATATCGTCCACTCATCTTCTTTGTGGTCTGCCTCTACTTCTCCTGGTTTCACGAGGTCTCCATTGTAATGTTCTTATTGTCCATCTTTCGCTGTCCTGTCTGGCTATGTGACCAGCCCATCTCCACTTTTTGACCGCTATTTCCTCCATGACATCCCTGATTTTGTTTCTCTCCCTGATATCCTTGTTTCTGATTTTGTCCCTCAATAATATGTTGAGCAGGACGCGTTCCATTGCCCTCTGTGCTACCCTTAGTGTATTTGCACTTCTAACTGTAAGAGTTATTGTCTGCATCCCGTATGTGGCAACAGGTAAGATGCAGGGGTCAAAAATTTTACGTTTGAGATTTATCGGGATATCCGGATTTTTTAGGATATATGCAAGTTTTCCAAAAGCTGCCCACATTAGAGATATTCTTCTAGTGACTTCTGCTCTTTGATTTTCTCTTCCTAAGGTGATGACAATGTTTTCCCCGCTCATAATTTTTGTCTTCTGGATGTTCATCTTCAGACCAACTTGTTTTGATGCATGATTTAGTTCATTTATCAAGTTAAAAAGGACATTAAATTCTCGTTTATGATCGGGCGGGTGTTTCAATTCGCAGATAAAAAAATGGGTTCAAGCCCTGTGGACAGGAGCTCTCTGGCGCTATAGTTCAAACAGACAAATTATATCTCCGAAAGTATTGGTTACTCAGAGTTGGGAATTATATCAATGTATTCATATGATAGAACTGCATCATAAAGGAAGTTCAATTCAAATAATAGTTTATTTATCAAGATAAAATGAGCAATCATGAGAATGAGAACTGCACCACATTTTCAAATTTTTTTTTTTACACTTTGCGGTAAACTGGTCAATACAAAACTTCACATGAGTATAAAGGTCATGATTCTACAATTTGATGCTAAATTTCAGATAGATCGAGTGATCGGTTTCGGAAATATTCATAAAAAATATTTTTACTAAAATCGGCCATAACTCCGAAACCCTTTATGGATTTCGCCCATTAACGAACTTGTCCGAGATATTTACGCTCCAAAACCACCCTGCAATTTTCAATCCGCTAACTCCTTTCGTTCGAGAGTTATCGTGCCTACGGCCGGTCGGCCGGCCGGACAGGATCGATTTCGCACTCAGATTCTTGATCAGTGAGTCAAACCAAATCGTTTGAGTTCATTTTCAGCCAAAAATTCCAAAATTACAGACACTTGGGCAAATTGATAAGCACTCTGTTCCGAGGAACTAGAGCGCCAAAAAAACAAGTTTCGTATGACAATTGCCCAAAACAGGTTTAAAGTACCTACAAATAGTAGGTATTCCATAAAACATGTATGAGAGAAGATAAGTAATAGTAAAAAATTACCTTGTAATCGATCAAAAATTTCCTGATCTACGTTCACCAAATTTTCTCCTCTCTCGAACTACAGAATTATGCTTTCAATATTTACGTAATATTTTCAAACATTTTCGGGTGAGGTCCCCGTTGCATCGCTAAAATACGAGTATTTCAACCCCAATATTTTTGAAGTTACAATATTCCCTTCTGTCAAGTTAACATTATGTCAATTCATACATAGAATAATTATATCAATCTGTGAAATACGATTTACATTGAAATTTTGAAAAATCAAATCTCTGAAATTATTCTTATGTTGAAACTGCTTATTAAAAAAAAATTAATTTGGAATTTGTTTTGTAAAAAAAACATTTTTTTTTGTTACTCCGAAACCATATGTCCAATTTTGCCCAATAACGATCTTAGCCGGGATATTTATCCCCCAAACCTACTCTGAAAATTTCAACTTTCTAGCTCATTCCGTTCGAGAGTTATCGTGCCTACGGCCGGCCGGCCGGCTGGCCGGACCGGCCGGCCGGTCCGGCCGGACAGAATGAATTTCGACCACGGATTCTTGATCAGTGAGTCGAACCAAATCGTTTAAGACCATTTTCATCGAAATATTCGAAAATTACAGACATTTGGGCAAATTGATAAGCACTCAGTTCCGAGGAACTAGAGCGCCAAAAAAGGACATCGCTCGACTCTTTAAAACTTACGTTCAACCGGTTCTAGAATTTGCAAATCCGGTGTGGTGCGCGACATTAGTGCGGGACGAACAATTAATTGAAAATGTACAACGGCGCTCCACAACAATAGCGTACGGGAGAATTAGACCTTCTTACGAAGAGCGACTGCGAATCATGCGTTTGCCAAGTCTCAAGGAGCGAAGAATCAGAGGCGATATAATCACCGTCTTCAATGCACTTAGTTTGGAGCATCTCGATGTTATTAAGCACCTCTTTCCTCTGAACCATAATGAGAGACTTCGTGGTTATCCATATAAACTCCGTGGGGAGCGCGCACCTATCACCTGTAGATTCAACTTCATATCTAATCGAGTATTTAGGAGGTGGAACGCTCTACCGGAGGAGGTTGTGATGGCTCCCGCAACAAACCCTTTCAAAAATAGGCTGGACGCACTGTAAAAGCTTGGTTTAGGTTTAGGTTTAGCTACAGTGTATTTTTTTTTTGTATTTTTGTTTTTGTTTTCCAAAGAGAAAAAAAGGTTCACCTTTTCTCTTTTCTTTTGTAATAATAATAATAGTAATCGTAGCCAGCATCCCAACTGCTCTACTCAAAGGATGTACCTTCCACGAACGCAGGGAGGCAGAGGATTGCAAAGTTTGGAATACCAACACCATCAACAAAAGTTGGAAATGGCAATAAGAATATTGAGAAGCGAAGAGACGCTTCTGAAAATGGTGGCTCAGCATGAAATCAGGAATCAAGGAGCTTTCCTATTTAGGGCTGGTCAGAGAGCTTTGGAGAAGCTCTGTATATCCGGCATTTCCATCGATCATGAGCTAGCAGGAACACCTATCTCGCCATCAGACCAAAGAAGAGTTCACAGAGAGATAAAGCAGGCACAACTGAAGAAACTACTCGAAGATCACATGAGTAAACACCTGCACTCCATATACTTCAGGAGTTTGAAAGATCAGGGCCTGTCGGAAGAATTATCCTTCGCCTTTTTGAAGTCCGCTGGACTCAAGTCGAAAACGGAGGGATTTGTTATAGCTTGTCAAAATGGGGTTATAAATACCAGATGGTATAAAAAGAACATCATGAAAGTGGACACCCCCACAACGTGCAGAGCATGCCACAGCCAGCGAGAAACTATTATGCACATTCTGTCTGCTTGCAGAGTCCATGCTCCATCAGGATATGTGGAAAGACACAATACGGCACTCCGAATTCTCTACTTCCATCTGAGAGAGGTTTATGGTATAGACAAGGAACCAGTGCTACCATATGTGCCTCTGAAGATTGAAGCAGTTGTTGAAAATAGCAGGGCACGTATCTACTGGAACTATGCGATTCCAACAGATCCACGCCATAAGACCAGATATACTTCTACTGGACAAAGAAACCAAGGAATTGTTTGTCGTCGAATTTTCCTCCCCCGCAGAAAATAATGTGGCGATGAAATAAGAACAGAAGAGGGAGAAATACAAGGATTTAATGTTTAAACTTGGGATCCTGTATCCAAGGCATAAGGTTAAGATGGTCATACTAATCATAGGATGCCTAGCCGGAATGAGAGCAAACTACGTGACCGAATTGAAGATTATTTCGGCCTGCAAATCTCTGGCCGAGGATTTAGCTCACAGAATGCAGAAAGTGGTGTTGCTCGGATCACTTCGAGTCATCAGGTCCCATCAACTATGAATTCCGCTTGCAGCTCATCTCTTTTGTTAAGAGACTCTGTAAGGACAGGACGAAGAACTACTCCAAGGAACGTGCGAGAGGTTTTTTAGTAACAATCAACATCTGGAGTCTCACACTCCTGAGAGAAACGGAACCTCTCAGGGCGTGCCTATAAAAGGTTTTTCTTCTCGAGCGGACAAAAACAATAATAACAATTCTGGCAGTCTCCATTGAGTCTAGGATGAAACGGGTTTCTATGGAATCAAAATCTTTGTGAAAATGAACGAAGGCTAAGTGAATAGGTACATACATTATATTTTGTCATTTTCTCAATTATTGTACGAATGGTCTGGAGATGATCAACGGTGCTGTAGCCTGCTCGAAAGCCCGCCTGTTCTACTGGCTGGTAAAAATTAAATTTGTTGTTCAGGCGGTTAGTGAGAATTTTAGTAGAAAGTTTGTAATGGGTGATTTTTTAAGAGCTTACAGATTTGATTTGAGAAAAAAACACATAAAATTAAGAAAAATGTATGAAATCTTTATTTGAGTCGATAATTTAATGTTTGAGGATAATTTCATGTAAATGTTGGCCGCGGCTGCGCTTCAAATGGGCCATACGCCGGGTCCAATTTTGGCATGCTCTCTCCAACATATCGGCCGGTATCTCACGATTAAATTCTTCAATATTGGCTTCCAGTACGTCAATCGTTGCGAGCTTCTAACTATAGACATGAGCCTTAACATAGCCCTATAAAAAATAATTTAGAGGTGTTAAATCACACGATCCAGACCGCGACATAATTTAGCGATAAAAAAGTGGATCTTCATCCAACTTTGCCAGCGCTCATTCATTAAAAGTTATCCGTTGTGGTAGGTCATGCTGCTTCAATTCTTGCCCCAGCTGTATTTTAAAAGGTTTCACAGCTGAATCCTTCCACAAAATTTTCCACGTAGTGTAGTAGCAAAGGCCCAATTGCTGCGAATGGTGCGTAAATTGTCGAATTTACGACAATTTCGACAATTTACTGTCATCACTAACACTGGCGGATACAGCTGCGATATTTTCCTCTGTCTGCACTCTACGTATGCGTGTTGGGGGTTTAATACCCAATAATGTAAATTTGGTACGAAATTTAGTCACAAGACTAGGATTCCGAATAGCCGCCTGAGAAGGTCGACCAAACTGACCATCAAATGAAAGAAATGCACAATACACTTTTTTAACCGAGCAGAAATTTTGATAATAAAATTCAATACTTTGCAAGCGTTGTTCGTTTGTGAACCGATTCATAGTTAAATTATAGACCACACTGAACAAGTTTGACAGTCACACAAGGCACAAAACCCCCGTCAGCTGTAAAAAACAGGGTTGCCAAAAAGAAAGTTGTTAAAAAATCACTCGTTATAATACCTACAGCAGACTTATAGGGCGATAGTTCTCGCTATTACTTATATCATATTTTTTGAAGAGGATCACTGCTTAGGAGTTGTGCCATTTATTGGGTATTTTGCCTTCGTATAAACACCTGTTTAAAGCAATTGCAAGGCTTTTTCCAAATTGCCACCCCCATGCTTTAACATCTCCGATGTAATGCAGTCTTCACCAGGACACTTTCCATTCTTCATCTTCCTAAGAGCTGCTCCGATTTCTTCAGTGGATATTTCAGGAACCTCCTCAGATCCCACGTTGATTAGGGTTGCCTGAGTTGTTGGTGCCAACTGAGATTATTTTGTATATTTACACGTGTACAACTCTGTGTAAAAATCCTCGATAACTTCTGTTATTTGCTCTGCACTTATTTACTTAAGTGAAAAACTATAAAGCTTCAATTATGTTTTCAAAAGAAAATTTTAAATTACCTTATAAACAACGCATTGGTGTATAGAAATTTTTTCAACAAGCTTTCGGGCTTATTGTCAACCCTCTAGGAAAATTATAAATATTGGTTCTACAGTTCCGGCAGTTGCCGCACTTGAGACTATTTTTTTTAGGAAATACCCTCTTTTATTTCAATCTTTTTTCAAATTTGAATTATCTCAAATAGTTTTAGAGATATTGGCGAAAGCCTGAAGCTCCTCCTCTTTTTTTCACTTAATTGTTTATAACTATTGCAATTTTTGCGAGTGGCCACAGCATTTTCTCAAAAACTATCTACATACCATTCGATCATCATTTTCGGAGAATACGCAAAAATTTTTACCTGAAAAGCACTTGTTGACTAGACAATTATGCTTATAAATCAACAAGTCCAGAGCGTTCCTGCCGATAGGGTCCTTCATAATGGCTTCGTATAATTAATATACTTATGCGTATATTTCACAAGTCAAATAGGCCCCAGGGGGTTCATTGATTTGCCGAGAAAGCAAGAGCAGACGTGTTTCTGGCTTCTTGGCCTTCGTCAGTACTCTGTAGCTTATCTTCAAATTCAACTAAACTGACCCGGGTTAAGCCTCCCAGAGCCGGCTTGGTCGATCATACCTAATCGCCCACGCCACCCATGAGACAAAACACGGAAATCAGCCTTTCCCCACCAGTGAATATTTGAAGCGTGAAATCATATGCCACCATTCGCTCGATATTAATCGAGAAACGAGTCCCGCAGAGCTCAGACACAGTATCTTCCCAATGGGCATGAACGCTGTTTAGCGGGACTCGTTTCTCGATTAATATCGAGCGAATGGTGGCATATGATTTCACGCTTCAAATATTCACTGGTGGGGAAAGGCTGATTTCCGTGTTTTGTCTCATGGGTGCTGTGGGCGATTAGGTATGATCGACCAAGCCGGCTCTGGGAGGCTTAACCCGGGTCAGTTTAGTTGAATTTGAAGAGAAGCTACAGAGTACTGACGAAGGCCAAGAAGCCAGAATTGCGTCTGCTCTTGCTTTCTCGGCAAATCAATGAACCCCTGGGGTCTATTAGACATGTGAAATATACGCATAAGTATATTAATTATACGAAGCCATTATGAAGGACCCTATCGGCAGGAACGCTCTGGACTTGTTGATTTATTAACAACGGTATCGCCATTTTTCATTATTAATTATGCTTATTTTTCAATACTGGACGTCCTATGTATCATATGCGAACATGAACATAACTGAGAAATAATCACACCACCAAGGTTATTAACAGACTGCAATGCTAGAAGAGATTGAATTTTGTGTTTGTGTAGTTCTGTAGGAACTGTTGTGCATTTTGAATCTAAATATTTGAAAATAAGGAATTTTATATTTAAAAAAAAATCAAGTCCAATGGAAGGCTTGAGGCGGACGTTTCTTGAATCCCATATGATTGAATTATTGAAGATATATATATACCTATGCAGTATCAATTTATGTTTAGGAATTCCTTTAAATTATAGGGTTCCAAAACAATTAAACATTTGTTTAACCTCCTTCTTGAAGCAATTCTATGTGTTCGTAGATGTTGTGGCTGACTTGGTTCTTGTTGAAGAATCTGATGCAGCTATAATATATTCCCCTTTACCTAAGTGACATCGGATATATGATGTCATCAGATCTTGTTGGATAACTGTGATATCTTTCCGCTTGGAAGTAGTCAATGATCCGAAACAAGAACAACAAGCACTCGTAGATGTAAAAGGCATATGGACGTAGTTAAGCTGAAACAATCCAACCCCTAATTTTAGTTTTGAGGAATTTAAACTTGAAGTATATCAGTAGATTTACGATTTTTCATCAAATTTCGTTAGTACAATAATTGATCCATCCCAATTCAGACTGTTCAACCATTTTTTATTAGCCAACGTATATTTTTCATAGGAGCCATTCAAACTACTTGAACGTTTTGCACAAATATAAATCCTAGTTAGCTCATAATATGTGGCTTAGCACTACAGCAAAGATATTCACACTGAGCAGGGAATTCATTTGGCCGTTTTCTGCAAATGGTCAAAAAGTTGATTTCACAAGGGACCATACCTATATGAAACTAATTTTTGACAATTTGTGGGTTGGACGTAAGGAGTCCATGCCTTCTGAATACTCATCTGCAACTTTCTCTAATCTTCATTCAGCATCCCCAAAACATGTCTAATAAAAAGCATTCAATGTCGTCTAATCCATATGGAAGAAAATACTAAGAGCATTATGTAGCAGAGTTCAGTTTTTTACAATTGTTGGCTAGTTGGCCTTGAATCAACTGTATGAATATTTCTCTTGGAATATCTGTACAAATACTTAAGTGCAGACTATTTTCATCCATGATATCGGTGGCAACCTTCATAGAAATATTAGTAAATAAGGAGGTGACGTCTAAAGAAAGCACCTTGCGCGACACTGAACCCAATCGAGCCTTCTCAGGAACTATCGACAAGAAATCTTGGATCAAGACTCAAGACCTGCCAGCGAAACATATTTTTATACACTTTTATGTGTTTATATCATGTGTAGCCACTTCTGTTTGGTGTCTGACGAAGGAGCCTGATATAGTCTCCGAAACGTTATGAATTATTTGTTTTATCGATGATGTTGTTTCATAATTGTTTGTTTGGCAAAATTCTTCGATAAATTGCTTCTGGCAAATATCTTGTGTTTCTAACTCAGAAGCAATTCACAAGATAATAATATGTAGTTGAGTTCAGTTTTTACTTAAGTTGGCTAGTTGGCCTTGAAACGAAACTCTATCAACTGTATGAATATTTCTCTTAGAATATCTGTACAATTACTTAAGACAGACAATTTTTATCTATGGTATCGGTGGCTACCTTCATAGATATATCAGTTAATAGGGAGAAAACGTATGAAGAAAACACTTTGTGCTCATGGATAAAACAACCCCGAAAATTGTGACAATTTTCGAATTTCAGAATAGCTATCAACAAAAATTAATTCTGAAGACTTTCCTTTGATGTCTGACGAAGGAGTCTGATATAGTTTCCGAAAAATTACTAATTGTTTTTAGGCAACATTGTTGATGAATTGACAAGTAGACAAATATCTATTATTTTTATTTTTTATTAGTATCTTGTGTTTCTAACTCAGAAACAATTCACAAAATAACAATTTTTTCATTTTATAGATATTTCTCAGAGTTTGGGAAAGAAAACCCATAAAGAATTTTTTTAATAATGAATGTAACTCCCAAAGTATACTATCATGATTATACATTTTATTTTTGACCCAACAGTAAATGTTTGTATTAGAATGGGTCCTCACGCCACCACAGACACATTTATTTTCAAACCAACAGTGAATGTATGTATTTCGGCCGAAACTATTCGTTTGAGGCCATTCTTGGGCAAAAATAAGATCAGTTTTTTTTGAACGTTTGTTTTTAGGGTCGGATTTATATTCTTGGAAATATTGGGATTATTTTTTCTCAAGCTTAGCAGCATTCGGCGATTTCAGTACCTGGGTGGGAGACCGCTCTGGCTATAAATTTGAACAGCGCGCCAAATCTCCTGTCCACAGGGCTTTCTCACTTTTTGAGCGTATGTTCTGGGGAACATCGCGTTATAGTTTTGCCCAAATGTCTGTAACTTTCGAATTTTTTGACGAAAATGGTCTCAAACGATTAAGTTCGACTCCCCAATGAAGAATTCGAGGTCAAATTTGATTCTGTCCGTCCGGCCGTCCGGCCGTTGCCACGATAACTTGAGAACGAAAAGAGCTAGCGACTTGAAATTTTCAGGGTAGGTGGCGCATATCAATACGACGGACAAGTTCGTTAATGGGCATAATCAGCCCAGTGGTTTCCGAGTAATTATTTTATTTTCAACCAATATGAATCCGATCGAATTGAAACTTGGTGGGTAGTTGTAGAATATGAACCTAAGCACGTTTGTGAAATTTTGTGCGAATCGTATAGCTAGAAAATTTAAAAAAAATTATTAAAAATTATTTTTGTTGTCACGATAACTTGAGAACGGAATGAGATAGCGGCTTGAAGTTTTCAGGTTAGGATGTGCACCAGAACGCGACATTTCAGTTTGTTTATGAGCATAATCGGCCGAACGGTTTTAGAGTTATAGCCATCTGAAATTTTCTGAAATTTGGTGGTTTTTTTTCCTCATTAACTCGAAAAATACTGAACCGATTGAATTCAAACATGGTTATTAGTTGTAGAATGCCAACGCGAAAATGTTTGCAAAATTTGGTGAGGATAGCATTTGCAGAAAATTTTTAATAAATCATTGAAAATAAAATAAAAAAATGTTATATATCAGTAACTAATCGTTTGAATTTGCTGAAATTTTGCAACAGCCTTTATTACCTAACTCTATTGCCATGTTTCAAGTTTTAATACGATCGGTTAAATATTGTTGGAGATTCGAGCATTCTTGTGTGAGTTCAGTAGATGGGTGACCGTTGCCTCGATAACTTTCGAACGAAAGGAGATAGGCACTTGCAATTTTCAGGGTAGGTTGCGTATCCGAAAGGGAGAGTTGAGTTCGTTTTTGGGCATAATCGGTCTAACGGTTTCCGAGTTATATCCACCTGGAATATTATTTCCTTGATAACTCAAAAAATAAATATTCGAACGAATTGAAGCTCGGTAACTAGTAGTATAAAATCAACATAAAGACGTGTTTAAAATTTTGTAAGAACCGTACCCCTAGAAAATTTGAAAAAAATGACGAAAAAAAAATTTTAAGAACCGCACCCCTAGAAAATTTTAAAAAAATCACGAAAAAAAAATTGGTTCAAGCACTGACGTGAAGTCAGAAGCTTTTGCGCGTATGTTCTATTGTCCATTCTTCTGTATTGGACACCCTTAATCGAATTTACCATGGTAAATTATGTTGTCCATTCTCCTGCATTGGACACTCTTAATTCGAATTTACCATGGTAAATTCGAATCCTCGTATCTTTCGTATCCTTACGCTATCTAAGGCCACGTCCGGACAGGAAGGTGGCTTGCTTAGCGCCTAGAGGCTTGCATTCTGGCTACTTGCTAGGATACGTCATTTGCTTGTCAGCAAGTCGACGATATGTCACAAAAATTGCTAAGCGACTAGCTAGGCGCTAAGCGTGTAGTGCGGCCGTTCGCGAAAGTTCTAAAACGTTCGTTTTTCTAAGTTACTCGCTAGGTGACTCGCTTGGCTCTAGGCGCTAAGCAAGCCGCTTGTCTGTGCGGACGTGACCTAAGGCACTGACCTATTCTTTGCAAGCCTCCATCTATTGAATGAAACGAATAAAGCAATATTCTTCACAAGAAATAATCAGTTTTCTATATAATTTGGGAAGAGCTTTCTAATGGAAAAACCCTATTCCTGTATAATTAGAGTTTCCGAAAACTTTTCCTGAAACGAATATTCAATGGGAACTAGTGAAGCTCTCTTATGAAAATGGATTCAAGCCCTGTGGACAGGAGCTTTCAGGCGCTCTAGTTCAAACAGACCAATTATATCTCCGAAAGTATTGGTTTCTCAGAGTTGGGAATTATTTCAGTGTATTCTTATGAAAGAACTGCATCATAAAGGAAATTAAATTCAAATAATAGTTTATTTATCAAGATTAAATGAGCAATCTGAGAATGAGAACTGCACCATGGAAGAAATCAAATTAAAATGGCTGAAATGAATTTGAGTCTGAACACAGATCATATAATAATTATAGCATTCTGTGAAAACTAAGAAGTACGTACGATTCATTATTGAAATTTAGAAAAATCATATCTCCGAAAGTATTAGCTTGTTGGAGTTGGAAATGATATCGATGGAATTTAAAGGTGAAACTGGATCTTAAATAAAAATTCATATGCGCTCAGATCCGAGGAACTAGAGCGCCAAAAAGTGTAATTCCCTTTCCAGGATTTGAGCCCGCCTTGTTCCGAAACCCGACGGGTCAGACCGACCGGCTATCGGGCTCCTCGAACGATCTTATCGATCTCCGGTATTGGAATAAAACGTCGGTACTTACATGGGATATATATTCTTAATTTTCACTTTTCGACATAAGATCGCCACATGGGGTTTCATTTGACTGTTTTTTACCCTTATATTCAATTTTCGTCAACTTTCAGGCCAGAAAACTGTCATGTCTCAGGACAATAAGTTGACATTATGACAATTCATGCATAGAATAATTATATAATTCTGTGAAAGCGTACAAATACGATTTATTATTGAAATTTTGAAAAATCATATCTCCGAAAGTGTTAGCTTGTTAGAGTTAAAAATGATATCATTGGATTCTTATGGTAAAACTGCTTACTGAAAAAAAAATAATTTGGAATTTGTTACGAAAAAATTTTTTTTTTCTGTTGCTCCGAAACCATCTGTTCGATTTTGCCCAATAACGAACTTAGCCGAGATATTTATCTCCCAAACCTACTCTGAAAATTTCAACTGTCTAGCTCATTCTGTTCGAGAGTTATCGTGCCTACGGCCGGCCGGACAGAATGAATTTCGACCACGGATTCTTGATCAGTGGCCGATCCAAATCGTTTAAGACAATTTTCATCGAAAAATTCGAAAATTACAGACATTTGGGCAAATTGATAAGCACTCAGTTCCGAGGAACTAGAGAGCCAAAAATAATAAAAAGTTGCATTTTCCTGAATGTAGAGGAAGGAAATGATACTATGTGGTCTAATTATATCTGAGTTCAATTAACAGCGAATCCTCAGATTGCATTTATGTACTCGAGATTAAGTGGAAACTATGTAAATCATACCGTGATATTTCCTCACAACATTTCTGCTCACTTTTACCGGCCATCCACCTGTTGGCTCGCAAATATTATGAAACTTTATTTCGCAATGTTGACTATACCTTTATTATTCCTATCACAACCACTCTCTTGGAAAACATTTTTCAGCGAACTTCTACGAACTTAAGCGTACGGTAGGTACGTTTTCGCAGTACTTTCTTTCCTCTTAAAGTGTGTGGTGTGTTATCAAGGAAGAAAAAATTATCAAGGTATATTTGTATCTCCCCTTCTTTGCAAACAAGAAGACATAATATTAAGAAAAGAGCACTGCTGACTTATTTATTCTAGGGTAATCAAAAATGTACAACGTTACACGCTTAAGAAGTACTGACGTGAAGTCTGGAGCTTTTGTTCGCATATCCTATTTTCTATTCACGCATGAGACCTCGCGAGGAATACTGAATGAACTACCAAATAATCTGTTTAGCGTTAACACATGAAAAGAAGATACAAATCCGATCCAATTCAAATATGGTTATTAGTTGTAGAATGCCAACGCGAAAATTCTTGCAGAATTTCATGAGGATCGTAGTACTAGAAAGTTTTTAAATAATCATTGAAAAAAAAATTGGTTCGAGCACTGACGTGAAGTCAGAAGCTATTGCGCGTATGTTCTCTTGTCCATTCTCCTGTATTGGACACTCTTATTCGAATTAACCTTTGTGAATTATATTGTCTGTTCCCTGTATTGGATACTCTCAATCGAATTTAGCATGGTAAATTCGATCATGGTGAATTCTATTATGTGTTCTCCTGTATTGAAAACTCATCATCGAATATACCATGGTAAATTCGATTGAGAGTGCCCAATACAGGAAAACAGACAATATAATTCACCATGGTCATCATTGAGAGTGTCCAATACAGGAGAATGGACACGAGAAATACGCGCAAAAGTTTCTGACTTCTCGTCAGTGCTTGAACCAATTTTTTCTTCTTCAATAATTCTTAAAGAAATTTCTAGTACTACGATCCTCACGAAATTCAGCAAGAATTGTCATTCTACTACTAATAAACATATTTGAATTGGATCGGATTTGTGTTTGTTGAGTTATGGAGGAAATAACAACCAAATTTTAGATTGATATAACTCCAAAATCATTTGTCCGATTATGCTAGTTAACAAACATAAATGTCGTATTCAGATGCGTAATCTACCCTGAAAACTGCAAGTCGCTATTCCTTTCCGTTCTCAAGGAATCATGAGATACATAATCTTTTTTCGTAATTTTTTAAAAAATTTCTAGTGGTACAGTCCTCACAAAATCTTACACACGACTTTATGTCGATATTCTACAACTAGATCCCAAGCTTCAATTCGATCGAGTTTATATTATTTGAGTTACCGAGGAAATAATATTCCAGATGGGTATAAATCCGAAACCGTTGGGCCGATTAAGGCCTAGAGCGAACTCAACTCTCCCATTCAGATGTGCAACCTATCCTGAAAATTGCAAGTCCCTATCTCCTTTCGTTCGAGAGTTGTCGATGCAACGATTACCCATCCAGCTACTCAACTCACACAAGGCTGGTCGGATATAGATCCGATCATAGATCCGTTCAAACTTGGAACTAGGTAGTAGAGTTAGGTTCTGAAGGCTCTCGAAAAATTTCAGTGATGTTGGACGAATAGTTTCTGATATATAGAATTTGTTTCAGTAAT
Source organism: Halyzia sedecimguttata (assembly GCA_937662695.2). Taxonomy (NCBI): domain Eukaryota; kingdom Metazoa; phylum Arthropoda; class Insecta; order Coleoptera; family Coccinellidae; genus Halyzia; species Halyzia sedecimguttata. The sequence goes on from OW569418.2 coordinate 16,993,157, forward strand.
TTTCTATGATTTTTTAAAAACTTTCCAGTGTTACGATCATCACGAAATTGTCCAAGAATTTTGGCGTTTCCATTCTTCAACTAATAGCAATGCTTGAATTGGATAGGTGTTGTATTTTTCGATTTATTGAAGAAATAAGAACCAAATTTCAGATGTGTATAACTACAAAACCACTGCTGATTATGCCTATAAACAAACTCGAATGGCGCATTTAGATTGTCAACCTAACCTGAAAATGTCATGTCGCTATCTCTTTGCGTCCTTAGGTCATCGTGACGTTAATAATATTTTTTTTAAAACATTCAAGCGATATGATTCTCACAAAATTTCACACACGTCCTTAGGTTTATCTTCTACAACTACTCACCAAGTTTCAATTCGATCAAATTAGTATTGGTTTTAGACAAAATTATTACTCGGAAACTATTGGGCCGATTATGCCCATTAACGAACTTGTCCGTTGTATTGGGATGCGCCACCTACCCTGGAAATTTAAAGTCACTATCTCCTTCCGTTCTCAAGTTATCGTGGCAACGGACGGCCAGCCGACCGGCCGGACAGAATCAGATTCGACCTCGAATTCTTAATCAGCGAGTCGGACCCAATAGTTTGAGACCATTTTCGACAAAAAATTTGAACATTACAGACATTTGGGCAAAATAATAACGCGATGTTCCCCAGAACATACGCGCAAAAATGCATTTGGTATCAACTGAATTATAATTTTGTTTTTTAGTGAACATACTTAGCCCGGATTCGAACCCGAATTTCCTGGGTGCCCGCTACCATCTCGGGCATCGAGGTGTTACATTTCTGAAAGCCGCTTTACACTAGGCAACGCACTAAGCAACTCAATAGCAATGCATTGCATGAATATGATTATTCCATACTACAATTTAAGTGCAATACTATTTTCGGAGACTTGTACGATCAACTCAAAGAAAACTAAAAGCACATTTGCATTTTTAATTTTATCACAGCTTTAATATTGCGCCGACATCAACTTGCCATAATAGAGGAAATTACAATTATAATAACGGTGTTTTATGTAAGCAGAAAATATGTCAACAAATAAAAGGTAGGCTGAGGTGGGTTATGTATAATTGGGCATTCCGCGAGCTTTTATTGAATAGGATTATCTAAAAAGTTATAAAGTTTTGGGCAATATCAGTCAGTGCTCTCGAACGTGCTATTTGATTATAATAATCATCATACTTGATGGAATATAAGCTAGCATGCTTTTTATACAATAGTATTAAACATGTTCTGTTTCTGTAGACTAAACATACTCGAGAACCTATACCTTCATGATTATATTCATCGAGTGATAAAAAAAAGCACTGACGTGAAGTCAGTACTCTTTGGCGCGCGTGTTCACGGTGGCTGATTTGAATTGAATGATGAGTTTCAAGCTCAGTGGATAGAGCGAAGCCGAAGATCTACCCAAAGGATAGTGGACACCATTCACTGTCGGTTCAAAAATTAACAGTGCTGTATCTGAGCTGCCATCAGGATAGAGTAACAAAGTTGGAAAAGAACACAACTGACTCTCCATAGTCGCACAAGCTCCTAAAAGATTTGGGAAATTAAGCATATTCCTAATCATGTTTATAACAAGCGCGCCAAAGCAGATTGACCCCACGTCACTTTCTTTTTCATTGTTAAGTCAATCTGCATTTGGCGCGCGTGCTATAAACATGATTAGGATTAAGCTGACCCTCCCAAATCTTCTAGGAGCTTGAGCGACTACGGAGAGTCAGTTGTGTTCTTTTCCAACTTTGTTACTCTATCCTGATGGCAGCTCAGATACAGCACTGTTAATTTTTGAACCGACAGTGAATGGTGTCCACAATCCTATGGGTAGATCTTCAGCTCGCTCTATCCACTGAGCTTGAAACTCATCATTTAATTCAAATTAGCCACCTAGCACGCACGCCAAAGAGTACTGACTTCAAGTCAGTGCTTTTTTTTTTAGTGCCTTTAAAAATATAGCTATCAATAAAGTTTGGCTGTTAGCTTTACTGAAGATTGAAAAAAATTGCAGTTATGGGAACTCCGTTAGGAACGCCATTGCTTCTTCTCCAAATCCAAACGTATTTTAATATAGATCTACCGAATATAGTTATTTATAAATTCGCCTCAGGGCCACCATACAGACATTTCAACTCGAAAACAACGCTGTATCCCCCAAACTGACTTATCTGTGCACTAAATTGCCATGAATATTCTTTTAAATCTCACAATATTGGCTCAGCACTCCCGACATAACCCGTACAACCCAAAAACAGTCACATCTCTTCTGCGCATGCGCAATCTACTATCAGCTGAAAGTCCTCCCAAAATCACACACCTCACAAAAAACTCCGGTTCTCCAACACTAGTGGTTCAGGAGATATCGCATCTTGAATCCCCGCATGCGCAGACCCTCACCAGGGGATTCTATATAGGAATAGCCTCCGCCACCCCAAAACCCCAATCCTTTCTGACGAAAACACCAGCAGTTAATCACTGATGGTCTGCTCATGCGCATAACGAAAAATGCCCGTAACGGGTAACATCAATTTCAAAATTAGCCCCAGGGCCACGGTATGCACACTTCAACTCGGAAACAACGCTATTTCCCGCAAACTGACTTGTGCCCGTGCACTGAATTGACATGAATATTCTTTAAAACCTCACAATATCGGCTCATTACTCCCAACATAACCCATACGACCCAAAAACAGTCACAGCTCTTTTGCGCATGCGCAATCTACTTGCGGCTGCAAGATCTCCCAAAATCACACTACTTACAAAAAACTACGATTCTCCAACACTAGTGGTTCAGGAGATATTGCATCTTGAATCCACGCATGCGCAGACTCTCACCAGGGGATTCTATGGAGGAATAGCATCCGCCACCCCAAAATACCAATCATCTCTGACGAAAACACCCGCAGTTAAATCACTGATGGTCTGAGCATGCGCATAACGAAAAATGACTGTAAGGGGTAACACCGATTTCAAAATTAGCCCCAGGGCCACCGTACGGACACTTCATTTCGGAAACAACGCTACATCCCCCAAACTGACTTGTCCGTGCAATGAATTGCCATGAATATTCATTTAAAACCTCACAATATTGAATCAGCACTTCCGACATAACCCGTACAATCCAAAAACAGTAACTTCTCTTCTGCGCATGCGCAATCTACTTGCGGCTGAAAATCCTCCCAAAATCACACAACTTACAAAAAACTCCGATTCTCCAACACTAGTGGTTCAGGAGATATCGCATCTTGAATCCACGCATGCGCACACCCTCACCAGGGGATTCTATGGAGAAATAGCATCCGCCACCCCAAAATCCCAATCCTCTCTGACGAAAACACCAGCAGTTATATCACGGGTGGTCTGCTCATGCGCATAACGAAAACTGCATGTAAGGGGTAACATCGATTTCAAAATTAGCCCCAGGGCAACTATACGAACACTTCAACTCGGGAACAACGCTACATCTCCCAAACTGACTTCTCCGTGCTCTGAATTGGCTCAGCACTCCCGACATAACCTGTACAACCCGAAAACAGTCACTTTCCTTCTGCGCATGCGCAATCTGCTGGCGACTGAAAGTCCTTTCAAAGTCACACACCTTACAAAAAACTCCGATTATCCAACATCAGTGGATCAGGAGATATCGCATCTTCGATCCACGCATGCGCAGACTTTTACCAGGGCATTCTATGGAGGAATAGCTTCCGCCACCCCAAAACTCCAATCCTCTCTGACAAAAACACCAGCAGTTAAATCACTGATGGTCTGCTCATGCGCATAATATAAAAGGGCTGTAAGGGGTAACATCAATTTCAAAATTAGCCCCAGGGCCACGGTACGGAAACTTCGATTCGGAAACAACGCTGCATCCGCCAAACTGACTTGTCCTTGCACTGAATTGCCATGAATATTCTTTTAAAACCTCACAATATCGACTCCGCACTCCCAGCATAACCCTTCCAACCCAAAAACCGTCACTTCCCTTCGGCGCATGCGCAATTTAGTCGCGGTTAAAAGTCCTCGCAAAATCACACACCTTACAAAAAACTCCGATTCTCCAACACTAGTGGTTCAGGAGATATCTTTAATCCACGCATGCGCAGACCCTCATCAAGGATTTGGATTCTATGGAGGAATAGCATCCGCCACTCCAAAACCCCAATTCTCTCTGACGAAAACTACAGCGGTTAAATGAGTTCTCATCTGAGCATGCGCATAACGAAAAATGCCCGGAATGGGCAGCATGATCCTCAAAAAAATAGGTTTCTGCATTTCTGGCAAAGTATTCCGCAAAATAGTGTTAATTTTTTGATTTTTTTCATGTCACGTGATCTTCACGAAATTTTGCAAAAGTGTTTGCTTTGGTCTTTTGCACCGAACTACTGAGTTTCAATTTAATCAGATCAGTATTTTTCGAGTTAAAATGAAAACAAAATTTTTAAATTTTTGAAAATTTTTTTTGCCACTTTTGGGCCGTCGGGTCAGTTCAAAACTTCGCAGGCGTATTAAAGGTCATGATTCTACAATTTGATGCCAAATTTCAGAAAGATCGAGAGATCAGTTCCGGAAATTTTCATAAAAAACGTTTTTACTAAAAACGGCCTTAACTCCGAAACCGCTTGGTGGATTTCGTGGATCTTGTCCGAGATATTTAGGCTACAAAACTACCCTGCAAATTTCAACGCTCTAAGTCATTCCGTTCGAGAGTTATCGTGCTAACGGCCGGCCGGACCGGACGGACAGAATTGAATTTGACCTCGAATTCTTCATCGGGGAGTCGAACCCAATCGTTTGAGCCATTTTCGAAAAAAAAAATCGAAAAATGCAGACATTGTGACGAAATGATAGCACGCTGTTCCTTGCGGAACACGCAAGCAAAAATTGGTTCAAGCCCTGTGGACAGGAGCTTTCTGACACTCTTGTTCAAACAGACAAATTATATATCCGAAAGTATTGGTTTCTCAGAGTTGAGAATTATATCAATGTATTCTTATGATAGAACTGCATCATAAAGGAAATTTAATTCAAATAATAGTTTATGTATAAAGATTGAATGAGCAATCTGAGAATGACTGCACCATGGAAGAAATCAAATTAAAATAGCTTAAATGAATTTGACTCTCTCTTATAGAACAGGATGACATGTACGAGTATGAACACAGACCATATAATAAATCATAGATAGAATAATTATAGCAATCTGTGAAAACATAGCAGTACGATTCATTATTGAAATTTCGAAAAATCAGATCTCCGAAAGTATTAGCTTGTTGGAGTTGAAAATGGTATCAATGGATTTTTATGGTGAAAATGGATCATCATGGAGTTAAAAAAAATTTTTTTTTTCGATACGCCGAAATCATCTGGCCTATTTTGCCCAATGAAACATAACCGAGATATGTATCTGCCTAACCTTCTCTGGAAATTTCAACTGCCTAGCTCATTCCGTTCGAGAGTTATTGTAGAAACAAAATTTAAAAATTAAAAAATTTTTTTTTTACACTTTACGGTAACCCGATCAATACAAAACTTCACATGCGTCTGAAGGTCATGAGTCTACAATTTGTTGCTAAATTTCAAATAGATTGAGTGATCAGTTTCGGAAATATTCATAAAAAATGTTTTTACTAAAAACGGCCATAACTCCGAAACCGCTTGATGGATTTCACCCGTTAACGAACTCATCTGAGATATTTACGCTCCAAACCTATCCTGCGAATTTCATCCTCCAACTCCTTTCGTTCGAGAGTTATCGTGTTAACGGACGGCCGGACGGTCGGCTGGACAAAATCGGTTTTGACCACGGATTCTTGATCAGTGAGTCGAACCAAATCGTTTGACACTATTTTCAGCCAAAAATTCGAAAATTACAGACATTTGGGCAAATTGATAAGCACTTTGTTCCTAGGAACAAGAACGCCAAAAAAATCCAACCATATAAAATTGATGAAATCAGATAGTGCTGAAAAAAGTTTCGAATAATAGGTAAAGTCAAACACCTAGTGAATTTTATCATATCATATTCATATTGGCTTCCATTAAAGTCACTAAAAAACAAACCAGAATTGCCAAATAATTGCCTGAAAAATAGCCCCAGCTCTAATTTTAAGTTGCATCAGCTGATCAGAAAATTGCCGCCAAGCATGCGCCATTGGGTTATTTCACATTGCATTGCTCTTGCATTGCACCAATTTTGCATAGTGCAAAGCGGCTTTGAGATTCACATAATTTGAAATTACATTTCATTTTATTTTCACAATAATTCCTGAAATACAAAGATGGTCGAGCTGCCATTCAGTAATCGCTTGAGAAATGGCAGTTTGAAGATTTCCGCAGAATTTCAGCGGAATCAGACAAATAGTTTCTGAAATATAAAATTTTCAGGAATTCCGGCAGTCCGGCTGTTGCCACGATAACTTTCGAACGGAAAGAGATGGCGACTTGAAATTTTCAGGGTAAGTGGCGCGTCCAAATGCGATGGGCAAGTTGTTCAATGGCTATAATCGTCCCAACGGATTTCGACTAGGTACTGATTTTGTGTTCAACCAATACAGATCCGATCAAATTGAAACTCGGTAACTAGTTGTAATACCCATAAAAAAAGAATGTAAAATTTAATGAGGATCGTATAACAACAAAATTCAAAAAAAGTTATTATATAATGGAATTTATCTCACGATAACTTGAGAACCAAAGAAAGTGGTAACTTGCAATTTTTAGGGTAGGTTGCGCATACGAATGTGACACTTGCTATTGTTTATAGGTAAATTATAACTCAATTAAGTTAATTGTAAATAGGGAGAACAGAAAAAGATAGCAACTTGAAATTTTCAGGGTAGGTGGCGCGTCCAAAGACGACAGACGAGTTCGTTAATGGGCATAATCGATCTAACAGTTTCCGAGTAATAATTTTGTTATCAAACAATATAATTTGAAACTTGGTAGCTAGTTATAGAATACTGACACAAAGACGTTTGTGAGATTTTGTGAGAATCGTTTCAAAAGAAAATTTTAAAAAAATTATTAAAAAATATTATATATGTCACGATATAACCTGGAAACGGAAAGAGATAGTGACTTGCAATTTGTATGGTAGTTTGTGCGTCTGAATGCGACATTTGAAAGTTCGTTGATTGGCATAATTGGCCAAATGGTTTTGGAGATATACTTTTCGAAACTTTGTTGTAATTTCCTCTATAACTCAAAATATACAAATCTGATCCAATCAAACCTCGATGATTTCGTGAATATCGTGCCTGGAGTTACTTGAGGTGTAAGTTTTCTGGTATTTCAATTCCAATAGAATACATATGTCCGAATTAAAAATTCATAGACGGTTCTCCCGTTACTGAAGTCAAAAATGATTTGACAAAAATGAGTTCAAGCCCTGTGGACAGGAGCTTTCTGGCGCTCTAGTTCAAACAGACAAATTATATCTCCGAAAATATTGGTTTCTCAGATTTGGGAATTATATCAATGTATTCATATGATAGAACTGCATCATAAAGGAAATAATAGTTTATATATCAAGATTAAATGAGCATACATGAGAATGAGAACTGCACCATGGAAGAAATTAAATTAAATCTGGCCAATTTTGCCCAATAACGAACTCAACCGAGATATTCATCTCCCTAACCTACGCTACTACCTACTACTACCTAGCTCATTCCGTGCGAGAGTTATTGTAGAAAATCTTTTTTTTATTTTCAAATTTTTTTTTGACACTTTGCGGTAATCTGGTCAATACAAAACTTCACATGCGTATGAAGGTCATGATTCTACAATTTGATGCTAAATCTCAGATAGATCGAGTGACCGGTTTAGGCAATATTCATAAAAAATATTTTTACTAAAATCGGCCATAACTCCGAAACCGCTTGATGGATTTCGCCCATTAACGAGCTCGTCCGAGATATTTACGCTCCAAACCCACCTTGCAAATTTCAATCCGCTAACTCCTTTCGTTCGAGAGTTATCGTACCTACGGCTAGACGGCCGGCCGGACAGAATCGATTTCGACCTCGGATTCTTGATCAGTGAGTCGAACCAAATCGTTTGAGACCATTTTCAGCCAAAAATTCCAAAAATACAGACACTTGGGCAAATTGATAAGCACTCTGTTCCGAGGAACTAGGGCGCCAAAAAAACAAGTTTCGTGTGAGAATTGCCCAAAACAGGTTTAAAGTACCTACAAATAGTAGATATTCCATAAAACATGTATGAAAGAAGAGAAGTAATAATGAAAAATTAACTTGTAATCGATCAAAATTTCCTGATCTACCACCAAATTTTCTCCTTTCTCGAACTACAGAATTATGCTTTCAATATTTGCGTAATATTTTCAAACATTTTTGGGTGAGGTCCCCGTTGCATCGCTAAAATACGAGTATTTCAACCCCAATATTTTTGAAGTTATAATATTCCCGTCATAAATTGAGAGAACTGAGCATCCTATGTCTATGGATGAAAAGCAGTCTCACTACTCTCAGATCTCTTACTTCATGTTCCGTTCCGAAATGTAAGACTTTTCTGAGAAAAACTAATTTCGGAGCAAACAACTGAGGTTTTTACGCTTCGCTCACAATTCTTCGATTGATTAGATGATGTCATGTCTCAGGAAAATAAGTTGACATTATGACAAATCATACATAGAATAATTATATCATTCTGTGACAACGTAGAAATACGATATATTATTGGAATTTTGAAAAATCATATCTCCGAAAGTATTAGCTTGTTAGAGATAAAAATGATATCATTGGATTCTTATCGTAAAACTGCTTGTTGAAAAAAATTTAATTTGGAATTTGTATTGTAAAAAAAATTATTATTTTTTACTCCGAAACCATCTGTCCGATTTTGCCCATTAGCGAACTCAGCTGAGATATTTATCTCCCAAACCTACTCTGAAAATTTCAACTGTCTAGCTCATTCCGTTCGAGAGTTATCGTGCCTACGGCCGGCCGGAAAGGCCGGACCGGCCGGACAGAATGAATTTCGACCACGGGTTCTTGATCAGTGAGTCGAACCAAATCGTTTAAGACCATTTTCATCGAAAAATTCGAAAATTTCAGACATTTGGGCAAATTGATAAGCACTCAGTTCCGAGGAACTAGAGCGCCAAAAATCAGATTCATAGCAACGAATAAATCAATTACTCGAATACCAAAATATTGACTTATGTAGTTTCGAGAAAAACGATATTTTCAATCATTATAAAACAGATATTTTGCTGATTTTTCGTATAACTCATTTGATGTAGGTACTCTATGATAACATTTTATTTATAATAAATTACCTTCATTTCATACAAAGTTCAATGTAGATGAGGAGGTGAAGTTAAGCTTTCGATACTCATACTTGACCTCCAATGGATTATTCACATCTTATAAGTTGAATGGACAATATTTAAAAAGAAATCAAATCACAAAGTAAAAAATAACACCTGTTCCTTGGTCAAGCACAAAAAAAAATTAACCAGGTATGCTGTATCAGGTTTTGACCTTGTTGATTTTTAATAAATTCACAAAAATTCTTTTGATGTTCTTGTAACCGAACAGGTTCGAAATAAGATATCCAATTTATAGGTTACCAGTTAGGATCTCGAAATGACTATGAATCATTAGATACTTGGATGGTAGTTTAATCCGAGATCCAGAAAACCGGATATTCAATTTCACCTTCGAGAAGAATTTGTAATAATTTATCTCTTTCATTGTTGATATTATTTTCGTGAAACTCTATTGCATTTTTATTTTGTGTTAGAAATATGGTTGAGGTAGCGAGTGATGCCTGGGAACAACGAAGTGACCGAAGTGAGGAAAAAGAAATATTTTTGGGTGAGTAAAATTACAATTTATCAATCTATACCCACACTTTGGTTTTTGCTCGTATTTTCTGGGGAACATCGCGTTATCACTTTTCCCAAATTTCTGCAACTTTCGAATTTTTTGACGAAAATGGTCTCAAACGATTAAGTTCGACTCCCCAATGAAGACTTCGAGGTCAAATTTGATTCTGTCCAGTCGGCCGTCCGGCCGTACGGCCGTTGCCACGATAACTTGAGAACGAAAAGAGCTAGCGACTTGAAATTTTCAGGGTGGGTGGCGCATCCCAATACGACGGACAAGTTCGTTAATGGGCATAATCGGCCCAGTGGTTTCCGAGTAATAATTTTGTTTTCAACCAATATAAATCCGATCGAATTGAAACTTGGTGAGTAGTTGTAGAATATGAACCTAAGCACGTTTGTGAAATTTTGTGCGAATCGTATGGCTAGAAAATTATTAAAAAATATTTTTGTTGTCACGATAACTTGAGAACGGAAAGTGATAGCGGTTTCAAGTTTTCAGGTTAGGATGTGCACCAGAACGCGACATTTCAGATTGTTTATGAGCATAATCGCCCGAACGGTTTCAGAGTTATAGCCTTCTGAAATTTTCTGAAATTTGGTGGTTTTTTGTTCCTCATTAACTAAAAAAATACTGAACCGATTGAACTCAAACATGGTTATTAGTTGTAGAATGCCAACGCGGAAATGTTTGCAAAATTTGGTGAAGATAGCATTTGTAGAAAATTTTTAATAAATCATTGAAAAAAAAAATTCTATATATCAGTAACTAATCGTTTGAAATTGCTGAAATTGCAAGAGCCTTCATAACCTAACTCTACTGTCAAGTTTCAAGTTTTAATACGATCGGTTAAATATTGTTGGAGATTCGAGCATTCTTGTGTGAGTTCAGTAGATGGGTGACCATTGCCTTGATAACTTTCGAATGAAAGGAGATAGGGACTTGCAATTTTCAGGGTAGGTTGCGTATCCGAATGGGAGAGTTGAGTTTGTTTTTGGGCATAATCGGTCTAACGGTTTCCGAGTTATACCCACCTGGAATATTATTTCCTTGATAACTGAGAAAATAAATATTCGATCGAATTGAAGCTTGGTAACTAGTAGTAGAAAATCAACATATGTGTTTAAAATTTTGTGGGAACCGTACCCCTAGAACATTTGAAAAAAATTACGAAAAAAATAATTTTAAGAACCGTACTCCTAGAAAATTTCAAAAGAATCACGAAAAAAAAAATTGGTTTAAGCACTGACGTGAAGTCAGAAGCTTTTGAGCGTATGTTCTATTGTCCATTCTTCTGTATTGGACACCCTTAATCGAATTTACCATGGTAAATTATGTTGTCCATTCTCCTGTATTGAACACTTAATTCGAATTTACCATGGTAAATTCGAACTAACAGTGTCCAATACAGGAGAATGGACAATAGAACATACGCACAAAAGCTTCTGACTTCACGTCAGTGCTTGAACAAATTTTTTGAATTTTATCCTAGTAGTCTAGTCAACAAATGCTTTTTAGGTCAAAATTTTTGCGTATTCTCCGAAAATTATGATTGAGGTGTCATTCGATGCGGAATGGCATGTAGATAGTTGTTGAGAAAATGCTAAGGCCGCTCGCAAAAATGCTATAGTTATAAACAATCAAGTGAAAAAAAGAAGGGGGTTTGGTTTTTCGCCAATATTACAAGATCTGAGATAATTCAAATTTGAAAAAATATTCAAGATGAGGAGTACATTTCCTAAAAAAAGAGTTTCAAATCCCGGAACTACTACCAATATCTATAATTTTCACAGCTCACGCTCACGGAACTTTCATGAATAAAATTTATTAAAACTTATTAAATATGAAAATAAAAAAGTGAAAAAATTCAGGCGTCTGCAAGACAGATCAATGAAGAATGATCCATGGTCCGAAAATGTTTATCGCGATTTTTCAATTAGTTATCCATTCGTTAATAAACAATTTTTTGTAGGACAAACATTAACATTGCAAGTACGATAAATGTTTAATTATTAATCTGAGAATTTTTTCCTTTCGTGGAGCTATTTTTCGAAGGTCTTAGAATAGATTTCTATTGGAAAATTTTTAATTTTCGTTTTGTTATGAACAATTTACTAAAGTGAAAAAATTACAAAGCTTCAATTTATAATATTACTATTGATGTTTTCTTATGAACAGAAACTACTCAAAAATGATTTTCAATAATTTTAATCTCCTATTGTTTAAAAAATTGCTCTAAACCAACAAGTTGTTCATGAGATAATTAAAAATTTTCTTTTGAAAACATAAATGAAGCTTTATATTTTCACTTGAGTAAATTGTTAATGATAAATTGGTTCAAGCCCTGTGGTCAGGAGCTTTATGGCGCTCTTGTTCAAACAGACAAATTATATCTCTGAAAGTATTGGTTTCTCAGAGTTGGGAATTATATCAATGGATTCCTATGATAGAAATGCATCATGAAATGAATTAAATTTAGAAAAAGTGTCTTTTAAATAAAATGCTTCTAAATTTATCTTATAAAAAAAGAGCAATCTACAATGCTTCAATGCATTAATGCTTCAAAAATTGTCATCAAATTTATTTTTCAAGATTAAATGAGCAATCTGCATTGATTCAACCTCGTGGAATGGGTTGTTGCAACTTACACTCGTTGCATAGTTTTCACAAATCGAAATACCTAAGGAAATAAGTATCATCGAAATGTCTAGAGCAAGGCTGGGGACAATCATAGCAGATTGTCCATTTATTCCTGATATTTGAATAGGGAGTGGAATAAGAACAAATTATTTTGATAGTTCAAAATATATTAATAATATACTACCCTCTTTTCATAATTTAAAATTTAATAGTTCATGCCCCTAACACATTCTTTTCTGTATTATGAACCTTAACTCAAGAAAAAATGATTGATACACAAATTTAGATCCATATTTCAGTATTTTTTTGCTAGCAACATTATGAAAATACTGTATATAGGAACATGTCTCGCTACTTAAGGAAGTAAAAGGTAATATTAACCTCAGTGGTCAACGAACACTAATTTCTTTTCATGTTTCCATTGTGTTCTTCTTTCCTATTGCCTCCATAAACTACATCAAATACAAGAATCGAATTTTTGTTTGCCAAGAGAAAATAACTATGATTTGACAATCTCTTATAGCTAGAAAAGATGACATTTATGAAACGTGATCACAGACAGATTCTGTGTTCACATTATTTGAATACATAGAACTTACGATGTATTATTGAAACTTTGAAACATCATATCTCCGAAAGTATTAGCTTGTCAGAGTTGAAAATGATAACAATGGATTCTTATGATGAAATTGCATCTTAAAAAAATTTCAATTCAAAAGTTGTAATGTAAAAAAAAATTTTTTTTTCGTTACTCCGAAACTATTAATCCGATTTTGCCCAGTAACAAACTTAGCCGAGATATTTATCCCTCAAACCTACTCTGAAAATTTCATTTGTCTAGCTCATTCCGTTCGAGAGTTATCTTGTTAATGGACGGACTGACGGCCGCACGGACGGCCGGCCGGACAGAATCGATTTCGACCACGGATTCTTGATCAGTGAGTCAAACCAAATTGTTCAAGACCATTTTCAGCCAAAAATTCTAAAATTACAGAAATTTGGGCAAATTGATAAGCACTCTCTGTTCCGAGGAACAAGAGCGCCAAAAACGAAAATTTACAATTTTTCAAATTTCCCAATGGGAATCTATTCAAAGACTTTTGAAAAATAGCTCCACGAAAGGAAACAACTATCAGATTAATATTTTTACAATTATCGCACTAGCAATGTTAATGTTCGTGCTACAAAAAATTAACTAATGAATAACTACTTCAAAAGTCGCGATGAAAATTTTTGGACCACGGATTATTGTTCATTGATCTATCCTGCAGACGCCTGTATATTTAATTTTTTTATTTTCATATTTAATAAGTTTAAATAATATTTATTCATGAAATCATGAAAGGTCCGCAATACCTGTTTTCAGGAGTATTTTCAACCCGCTAGGCAAGTTATAAATTGAGCTCCTAGTTCCGGGAGTTGGGACTTTTTTTTTAGGAAATCTCATCCTCTTCCTGAATCTTTTTTCAAATTTTAATTACCTCAGATAGTTTTAGAGATATTGGCGAAAAACCAAACCCTCTTCTTTTCTGCGCGTATGTTCTGGGGAACATTGCGTTATCATTTTGCCCAAATGTCTGTAAATTTCGAATTTTTTCACGAAACTGGTCTCAAACGATTTGGTTCGACTCCCCAATGAAGAATTCGAGGTCAAATTTGATTCTATCCGGCCGGCCGTCCGGCCGTTGCCACGATAACTTCAGAACGGAAAGAGCTAGCGACTTGAAATTTTCAGGGTAGGTGGCGCATCTCAATACGACGGACATGTTCGTTAATGGGCATAATCGGCTCAATGGTTTCCGAGTAATGATTTTGTTTTCAACCAATATAGTTCCGATCGAATTGAATCTTGGTGAATAGTTGTAGAATATAAACCTAAGCACGTTTGTGAATTTTGTGAGAATCGTATAGCTAGAAAATTATTAAAAAATATTTTTGTTGTCACGATAACCTGAGAACAAAAAGAGATAGCGGCTTGAAGATTTCAGGTTAGGTTGTGCATCTGAATGAGACATTTGAGTTTGTTTATGAGCATAATCGGCCAGACGGATTTAGAGTTATAGCCATCTGAAATTTGGTTGTTTTTTGTTCCTCATTAACATGAAAAATACTGAACCGATTGAATTCAAACATGGTTATTACTTGGAGAATGCCAACGCAATAAATTTTGAAAATTTCGTGAGGACAGCATTTGTCAAAAATTCTATATATCAGTAACTATTCGTCTGAAATTGCTGAAATTTTGCAAGAGCCTTTAGAACCTAACTCTACTGCCAAGTTTCAAGTTTTAACACAATCGGTTAAATATTGTTGGAGATTCGAGCAGCCTTGTGTGAGTTCAGTAGATGGGTGACCGATGCCTCGATAACTTTCGAACGAAAGGAGATAGGGACTTGCAATTTTCAGGGTAGGTTGCGTATCCGAATGGGAGAGTTGAGTTCGTTTTTCGGCATAATCGGTCTAACGGTTTCCGAGTTATACCCATATAGAATATTATTTCCTTGATAACTCAAAAAATTAATATTCAATCGAATTGAAGCTTGGTAACTAGTAGTAGAAAATCAACATAAAGACGTGTTTAAAATTTTGTAAGAACCGTACCCCTAGAAAATTTCAAAAAAATTACGGAAAAAAAAAATTGGTTCAAGCACTGGCGTGAAGTCAGAAGCTTTTGCGCGTATGTTCTATTGTCCATTCTTCTGTATTGGACACCCTTAATCGAATTTACCATGGTAAATTATGTTGTCCATTCTCCTGTATTGGACACCTAATTCGAATTTACCATGGTAAATTCGAATTAATCTCATTAACCTCATAATCATCATAATTTTCGGAGAATACGCAAAAATTTTGACCTAGAAAGCACTTGTTGACTAGATTATAGAACATGTTCTAGGGAACAGCGTGCTATAATTTTGCCCAGATATCTGTCATGTTCGAATTTTTCTCCGGTTTTTATCGATTCTGTCCGGCTGGTCGTTGTCACGATAACTTTCGAACAGAAAGAGATAACGACTTGAAAATTTCAGGGTGGGTGGCGCATCTGAATTTGGCGGTACATATTTTGTGTTTAAACTATACAGATCCGATTGAAATGAAACCTGGTAACAAGTTGTACTAGAAAATGTTCAAAGAATAAAAAAAAAATTGTATCTCAGAAACTATCCGTCCGATATCGCTTCAACGCCTAATTCTTAATACAAGTTCCTAATGCGAATACGATCGGATCTATATGGTAGAAGTTATCGAAAAAATACTGACAACTGAGCAGTATCTGGATGGCTGACCGTCATCACGATTACTTGCGAACGAAAAAAGATAGCAATTTTCAAGGTATTTGCGCATCCGAATGTGAGAGTTAAGTACTTCAATAGGCTTCATCGGCCGAACAGAGTTGGAATAATACTCATCTGAAATTTTATTGTTATATCCTCAATTACTCAAAAATTAAAAATCTGATCTAATTTGAGCTTCTTATTTAGTTGAAAAATGTCAACGCCCAAATTTCTGCGAAAGTTCGTTATAATGGGTTCTAAATGGGTTCAAGCCCTGTGGACAGGAGCTTTCTGGCGCTCTACTTCAAACAGACAAATTATATCTCCGAAAGTATTGGTTTCTCAGAGTTTGCAATTATATCAATGTATTCATATGATAAAACTGCATCATAAAGGAAATTCAATTCAAATAATAGTTTATTTATCAAGATTAAATGAGCAATCATGAGAATGAGAACTGCACCATGGAAGAAATCAAATTAAATCTGGCCAATTTTGCCCAATAACGAACTTAACCGAGATATTCATCTCCCTAACCTACTCTGAAAATTTCAACTACCTACCTCATTCCGTTCGAGAGTTATATCTATGTCTATGGATGAAAAGCAGTCTCACTACTCTCAGATCTCTTACTTCATGTTCCGCTCCGAAATGTAAGACTTTTCTGAGAAAAACTAATTTCGGAGCAAACAACTGAGATTTTTCCCCATTTGCTCAAAATTCTTCGATTGATTAGATAATGTCATCTCTCAGGAAAATAAGTTGACATTATGACATTTCATACATAGAATAATTATATCATTCTGTGACAACGTTGAAATACGATTTATTATTGAAATTTTGAAAAATCATATCTCCGAAAGTATTAGCTTGTTAGAGTTAAAAATGATATCATTGGATTCTTATGGTAAAACTGCTTATTGAAAAAAAATTTATTTGGAATTTGCTTTGTAAAAGAAAATTTTTTTTTGTTACTCCGAAACCATCTGTCCAATTTTGCCCAATAACGAACTTAGCCGAGATATTTATCTCCCAAACCTACTCTGAAAATTTCAACTGTCTAGCTCATTCCGTTCGAGAGTTATCGTGCCTACGGCCGGCCGGACAGAATGAATTCCGACCATGGATTCTTGATCAGTGAGTCGAACCAAATCGTTTAAGACCATTTTCATCGAAAAATTCGAAAATTACAGACATTTGGGCAAATTGATAAGCACTCAGTTTCGAGGAACTAGAGCACCAAAAACAGATATACAAAAAATCCTATAACACTGACCTAAGCAAGCTTGCGATGTGTCCGCCTTAAATGAAAATAATCAATTACTCTGCAATACATAAGCTGTATCGAAAAACTTCTAGTTATAAATTATTAGAAAAAACTTTATGATAGTATAAACAAACAACAGAAAGCGAGAAGGAAAAAAAATCTGATGCATAAAGAGTGGCCTTAGATTTAACTCAGTAATACTATAAGCTTGGCATATTTATCCGAGACATGGACATGGCCATTTCTTTTATTAAACAAATTTCTTGTCAAACGTTTGAGAAATGGCGTTCAACTAACGAATTCCATTATATAAAATGCTCTTCTGGCTTGCTTTGACGATAGTAACTATAAAGTTCCAATATATTCCTTCTTTTACTTTACGCGTGATTAACTCTTCTCAAGCTTTTTTGTTTTACTGTTCTACGAACAGAATGCCTATCAATTCGTCCAAATGCCTGTAATTTTCGATTATTTGGCCGAGAATGTTCTTAAACGATTAGTTTCGACTCACTTATCAAGAATCCGAGGTCAGAATTGATTCTGTCCGGCCGGCCGGCTGTCAGCACGATTACGCTCGAACGTAATGAGTTAGAGAATTGAAATTTTGAGGGTTGGTTTGTAGTCTAAATGCGCCGGCTAAGTTCGTTAATGGGCAAATTCCTTCGAGTTGTTCCAGAATTATAGTCATTTGAAATTTTGTTTTCCCAATAACTAGATGTTTTCTCGGTATACAAAAGAGTATCAAATTTTGAAATAAGGTAAAAAATTAGTACTAAATAAGTAATAAATTATGGCCGCGAATTTTTTTGAAAAACTTAAGGTGCTCAGATACTTCATATCGATTAGTTTTCTGATAGTGTCCTGCTAGCTTAACCGTCGAAAGGGGTAACCAAAAATTCAAAGAAAATGCGAGGAACTGAAATGTAATGAATACATTCAATTAAGAGTACGTTTTGTGGCATTTCTCAATATGTTCTATTGCGATTATCAACTTACGGATTTTCTTTTGACCCCGGTGACAAAACTATTGCATAATTCGTCCAAAATTCCATAATGAGATAACTCATACTTGTCATTATTCAATATTGGTTCGCTTAGTGTTATAGTACAAAAAAAATCCAAATTCCACGGAAATCTGAAGAGCTGGAATCCCGTTCATTGGTTTGGATAGGAGTACAAAATTAGTACCGAATTATGGCATATTCATTTCTTCTAATACTTTGATACTAATCGGCCAAACGGCTTCGGAGATATACCCATCTGAAATTTGGTTGTTATTTGAGTGCGTTAGATTTCTTGGGTTGTATGTTACCGAAGCCTAATGTGGCACTGTCAGGTTGATCATATGTGTAAAAAATTGAACAACTCATTCTATGCAATATATAGACTTAAGAGCGTACTTCCCATAGATGCCCTACTCGGAATATATTACAGTATGGTGTATAGTCATCTCTGTTATAACGTCATTCTGTGGGGGTCGTCGGTTGATGTGGGCCGGGTGTTTATTTGTCAAAAAAAATTAATTAGACTCATATTTGATTTGAAACCTCGAGATTCTTGTCGTCCCCGTTGTTTCAGAAGTGTAATATTTTGACGTTTCCATGTATTTTTATACTGAACTGTTTGCTATTTATCAAACTTAATGAGCATACCCTTAAAAAATGCTCTGACTTCCACAAATATGATACCAGACATGTCAATACCATTTGCATTCCAAGACATCACACCACTAAATACTAGGCTTCACCAACTTTCGTAGGAACAAAATTGTTCAATCTTTTGCCAACTAGGTTTAAGTTGATGAATGCCAGACATTTCAAGGGTGCAGTAAAGGCTCTATTGATGGATAAATGCTATTATAGCATGGAAGATTACCTTGCCGATAAGAAAATTTGATTTTGTTTTGTTAATATATCTAATATTTTTATCTAACTCTCAGAATGTTTCTCTATTTTTGTGTTGTTGGACTTATCCTATACATTGTTAAATGTCATAAAGGATGAATAAAGTTATTATTATTATTATTATTATTATTTCCTCAATAACTCGAAAAATACAAAACCAATCCAATTCAAACATGGTTATCAGTTGTGGAATACCAATACAAAAACTCTTGCGAAATTTCGTGAGGATCATATCAAGAAAACATTTTTTAAAAATCGTTGAAAAAAAATCTTTATATCAGAAACTATTCGTTCGACATCGCTCAAATTTTGCGAGAGCCTTCAGAACCTCATTCTACTACCAAGTTCCAAGCTTGAACACGATCGGATCTATATTGTTGGAGATCCGAGCAGCCTTGTGTGAGTTCTGTAGCTGGATTGTTTTCGGTTGCCTCGATAACTCTCGAACGAAAAGAGATATTGACTTGCAATTTTCAGGGTAAGTTGCGCATCTGAATGGGAGAGTTAAGTGAGCTGTGGCCATAATCGGCCTAACGGTTTCGGAGTTATACTTATCTGGAATATTATTTCCTCGATAACCCAAAAAATATAGACTCGATTGGAGCTTTCTGACTTGTTGTAGAATATCGATATGAAGATGTGCGTGAAATTTTGTGAGGACAGTATCACTAGAAAATTTTAAAAAAATTACGAAAAAATATTATGTACCTCACGATACCTTGAGAACGGAAAGAAATAGCGACTTGCAAGTTTTCAGGGTATATTGCGCATCCGAATAAGAGACTTGAGTTTATTAATTAGCATAATCAGCCAAAAGGTTTTGGAGTTATATAAATCTGAAATTTGGTTATTATTTCTTCAATAACCCAAAAAATACCAAGCCGATTCAATTCAAACATAGTAGTTAGTTCTAGAATATTGACGCAAAAATTATTACGAGTTTTCGTGAAGATCATTGCACTAGAAAATTAAAGAAAAAAATCATTGAAGAAAAATGTATCATAAAGCAGTTGTCCGACATCGCTCTGAAATTTTGCGTGAACCTTCAAAACCATGTATGTCATGATGATATATAAAATTATAGTATACATTTCTGGGCCGATTTTTTCTAACACAAACTTATGGGAGAAGATAGCCCTACAGTAGGGTCCTGTAGCGGTCTTCGTACATCTGAGGTTCTGAATAATCATCGTTTGGATTGGACAGTCCTGGTTCCGAAAGAGATCCTCCTGGCCTTAGGAGCTATAACATTTTCCTTTTTGAAGTCAAATATTGAAGGGATTTCTATGAACAAGAGTGAATATCTTATCTGAAAATTTACCATGGTATATTCAAATTAAAAGTGTCCAATACAGAATAATGGACAATAGTATTCAACGTGGTAGATTCGATTAAGAGTGTCCAATACAGGAGAATGGACAATAGAACATACGCGCAAAAGCTCATGACTTCACATCGGTGCTTGAACCAATTTTTTTAGTATGAATAGGGAATGTCGGTGATGACTGATGCCATACCTCATTCGAAATCTCATTGCAACATGTAATCAATTATATACGGTGTTTCATGATTGGATCAAATTTTTCGAAAATAAATTGTGTTCAACGGACTGTCTGACAGAATATTATTATCGATCCATGATCGATATTACAGATCTCCAGTGTTAAGCCCCAAACTACAATACCTCCTTCATAGGGGGCGCCATAAGGTTCAAATTCAGTTTCAAAATACCATAGACATAAAATAACATGGACTGGTTGTGAGAAAGAGACCATTGAAATCAGCATTGAAAAAAGACAGAATAGTTAAAGGCAAACCACGGTATATGAATATTTTCTTATAATTTTTTTTTTTTTTTATATCCTTTATTGTGCCAGGCAACTAGGGCCATCTACACAGTTCAATATTTTTCGGAAGACTCTTTCAAATTATTTTTAGGACATGCACAACCACCTAACACCACATCCATGCCCTGAGCGGGATTCGAACCCGCGACTCCGGCACCACAGTAGGTCTTGATTCCCACTGCACCACCTGAGCCGGCTATATTCTTATAATTTGGCGTTTGGCAAAACCACAGAATACAAAACATTGGTTTCCTTTATTCTCTGACCTTTCTTGTTACTGTATTGTTTGGTTTCGTGTATTGTGTATGTGTTTTGGTGATTTGTAGACAGAATATTTAAAGGCAAAATATTTTCATTTAAATCTGACACTCGTTTCTGAATATTCTGATACTTATAAAAAAACATCATTATTTTTATACCATTATTTGCCTTTAAGTATTCTATCCTTCATAACATCTCTCTCTCTCTAATGTATTCCGCAACGAACTGTGTGATAAAGTTACGTGAGGGCCAGTCCATGTTATTCTATGTCTATGCAAAATACATACTGAGAATTCAAAAATACGACATCATATCAGAGAAGATGTTTCATTTCGTCCATGCTTCCATGACTGGAAAAATAGGTAGTTCGCACGATTTTGCAGCGGATAGATGAAACGTTACCATTCTACATATTTCGGAAGGGAAATGGTTCGAATTTCAGATAGGATTTTTTTTCGGTGCAGCAATAATTATACGCCGGGAATGAATATAGTTTTTCATGAAGAGCTGCATTCAACTCAATTATTTTTGATATTACTCATTTTGCCAAGTTTGTTCACCATGGAAACGAAATAATATATGAATTGCATCCATAAAGTAGATTTAATCCATATCTATTTATGATGCTGATGAATCATTTCTATTTTAACTCAATATTTTAACGTACAAACATGAATATTTAAAATAATGAAAAGGTCTATTAATCTGCATCATATCCATCTGTATCTGTTTCGAATAATGAATTGTTTATCCGAATATTCATTTCTATTATTTTCAATAAATGTGAATCGATTATTTACAAACTATCGGATCCGACTTCCATATTTATTCGATCCTCTTTTTATTCTCCCGTATTGATGAAGAATTTATTCAGACCGGTGTGTTGATTCTGAATAGGCCAATGAACTATTCTTGATGCGATCGTGATTCGTTGCCCCTGCATTCGATGAATTATTTCATTTCACTTTTTGCAATCTTTAACAAACGTAATTACGGGACTTTCATTAAGAGCGCCCCATTTTGTTTTATAAATAAAACACATTATTTAATTCAATTTTTTATTTCATTATAAAGTACAATAGATACCATCATTAAAAAGTCCACCACGGAAACGCTGACAGGAATGGAGTCGTTGAACCCAAGTTTCCATGACTCTATGACACAAATCAGGTCTAAATTTGCTGGATGATCGCTTTAAACCAATGACTTAATATAACCCCAAAGAAAGAAGTCCAATGGAGGAACGAGGCGGATAATTTATCGATCCATTTCTTGAAATTATAGAATCACCGAATTTTATTTTCAATAAAGTCCTTGTGTCATTGGCTGTATGAGAAGTGACACCGAACAGTTGAAACTACAAGTTCTGTAAACCAAGACCAACCAATTCGGGCCATAAAAATCAGTAGTTCTTGTGAACGACGAGAAAGCGATACATTTTGGCCTTCACGAACACTTTTACATACGACAGCCATATTCTCTTCACTTCTTTCACATCTTTTTCCCACTGGCACTGTAACATCAAGTATAGAATATGTTTCAAACTTCTTCACTAAACGTTCAATTGTTTTTTGGTCCGGACGATTTTGATAACCAACAATTGCATTTAAGGCACGTATAAAGTTAGAGTAATAGATCACAATTTTGCATAATAAATTTGGATTATTTGTAAACGTTGTTGAAGCGCGTGCCTTTCTATGATTAAATGGTAGACATAAACAAATACAACTATCAATGTAACAAACAAAAAATAGCTGCCGTACGTATGTCGTTTTGAAAATGGGGTATTCTTATTGAAAGACCCGTTATAGTGCTTATTATTATATTTACAGGAACAATAAGAGAGGAGGCAGACGCTTATGTTAAAAACTCAAAATTGATGTTAATAAGTAGTCAACATAGAGTACACACTACTGTAATACTAAGTAATTTAACAATAAAAATTTACAATGAAAAAATCCTTGAAAATCGAAGTCAGAAGCTGCTGAGTGCATGATTTATAGTCTATTTACGCCTCACACACCCTCTCGAAATACTGCATGAATTTGAGTATGAAAAATATAAAAAGGCACTGTACCTACTCTTTGGTGCAAGTGTTCACGTTGGCTAATTTGAATTGAATGATGAGTGTTTCAAGCTCAGTGGATAGGGCGAGCCGGAGATCTACTCAGAGGGTAATGGACACCATTCACTGTCGGGTCATAAATTAACAGTGCTGTGTCTAAGCTGGCACAAGGATAGAGTACCAAAGTTGACGAAGGGTCGCACAAGGTCCTCGGAGCTTCTGAGGGATCTCCTAGTAGGGTTGGTATAATCATAATCATGTCTATAGCACGACTTCAAAGTTTCAGAGTAGGTGACGCATCCCAATACGACGGACAAGTTCGGGCATAATCGGCACAATGGTTTCCGAGTAATAATTTTGTTTTAACCAATACAAAACCGATCGAATTGAAACTTCGTGAGTTGTAGTACAATACAAACCTAAGGACGTTTGTGAAATTTTACGGAAATCGTATCACTAGAAAATTAAAAAAAATATATTAAAAAATATTATTATTATGTCATGATAACCTGATAACGTAAGAAGATAGCATCTTGAAATTTTCAAGTTAGGTTGCGAATCTGGATGCGACATTTGAGTTTGTCTATAGGCATAATTGTCAAAATGGTTTTTCAGTTATAACCATCTGAAATTTGGTTGTTATTGCCTCAATAACTTGAAAATTACAAAACCAATCCAATTCAAGCATGGATATTAGTTGTAGAATGTCAGCGCGAAAATTCTTGCGAAATTTCGTGAGGATCGTATAACTAGGAAATTTTTAAAATATCATTGAAAGTGATTAAAAAAAATTCTATATATCAGAAACTATTCATCCGACACCGCCGAACTTTTGCGAGAGCCTTCAGAACCTAACTCTACTAACAAGTTCCAAGTTTGAATACCATCGAATCTATATTGTTGGAGATCTGAGCAGCCTTTTATGAGTTCAGTAGCTGGATGGATGACCGTGGCCTCGATAACTCTCAAACGAAAGGAAATAGGCACTTGCTATTTTCAGTGTAGGTTGCACATCTGAATGGGACAGTTGAGTTTGCTGTTGGATATAATCGGTCCAACGGTTTCGGAGTTATATCCATCTGGAATTTCCTCGATAACTCAAAAAATATAGACTCGATCGAATTGAAGCTTGCTAACAAGTTGTAGAATATCGACAGCAAGACGTGTGCAACTCGAAAACAACGCTATTTCTCCCAAACTGACTTGTTCGTGCACATAATTGCAATGAATTTTGTTTGAAATCCTCATAATATCAGGTCAGTACCAGACCCATGAGCAATAGTCCTAAACCACTTCCAACATGACCCATATAACCCAAAAACTGTCACTTCTTCTCGACGCATGTGCCATCCACCCGTGGCTGAAAGTCCACTCAAAATCACACACCTCACACAAAACTCCGATTCCGCAACACCAGAGATATCGCATCTTGAATCCACGCATTCGCGGACGGTCACCAAGGGATTCTTTGAAGGAGTAGAATCCTCCACCTCAAAACCCCCATCCTCTCAGACGAAAACTCCAGCAGTTAAATCACTGCGCATGCGCATAACGAAAAATGCCCCGAAGAGGCAGCATGCACTTCAAAAAAATAGGTTTCGCAATTTAAAGCAGAATATTCCACAAAATAGTGATATATTTTGCTTCGGTCTTTTAAATCTAACTATTAAGTTTCAATTATTATTATTATTATTATTATTAATATTATTATACTGATCATTATCTTTCAAGCTATCGTGGAAACAAAATTTTGAAATTTCTGATTTTTTGTTTGCCTGCTTCTAATCAATTGATCAATATAAAACTCCGCTTGTAAATAAAGGTTATGATTCTACAACTTGATTCTAAATTTCAGATAGATAGAGCGATTGGTTTCGCAAATATTCTTAAAAAATGTTTTACTCAAAAATAGCCATAACTCCGAAACCGCTTGGTGGATTTCGCCCATTAACTTGTACGAGAATTTGAACCCGGATTATTCATCAGTGAGTCGAACTGAATCGTTTGAGACCATTTTCGACAAAAAATTGGAAAAAACAGACATTGTGACGAAATAATAGCACGCTGTTCCTTGCGGAACACGTGCGCAATGAAGGAAGCGCTAACAAGTGAAAAAATGGATTGGGCAACACCTGAATTCAAATTTTAAATTAAAATATTTCGGGAAATACAGAGCCGATCGAGCTGAAATCCGGTATGCGATAGGTAGGGATTGTTACCGAATTTCAGCGGAATCTGACAGTTTATGTTGTTTCATTTTGCCCAAATGTCTGTAGCTTTCGAATTTGGTGGAGAATTCGAGATCAAAGTTGATTCAGTCCGGCCAGCCGGCCGACCGTTGCCACGATAACTTGAGAACGGAAAGAGATAGCGACTTGAAATTTTCAGGTTAGGTGGCGCGTACAAATACGACGTTTGTTAAAGGATATAATCTGCCCAACAGTTTCCGAGTACGAATTTGGTTTTTAACCAATACAGATCCGATTGAATTGAGACTTGGTAACTAGTTGTAGAATTCCAACATAAAGACTTATGTGAAATTTTGTGAGGATCGTATCACCAGAAAATAAAAAAAAGACCTCTTAAATAATATTTATCTCACGATAACTTGAGAACGGAAAGTGATAGCGACTCACAATTTTTAGGGTAGGTTGCGCATCCAAATCCAACATTTGAGACTGTTAATAGGCATAATCGGCCAAACAGTTTCAGAGTTATACCTATCTGAAGTTTGGTTGTTATTTCCGTAATAACTAAAAAAATGCGAGAACGATCCAATTCGAATAAGGTGAAAAAGACACGCGATGAAATATTTATTGATTTTAACCATCAACAAATATTCCGCGTGGCCGGGCTAGATCACCTCATCGCTTGGTGTTCTTCAAAGAGAAAAGCGTCATTCAAGGGCAGACACAAACTCAGGGTTTCATGGTTATGACCAATCATCAGTGTGACTTAGCCGATACTGAATGACACCGAAGGCGTTCTAGGAAACTTAAATCCATCGGTCGCTAACTGTTAGGAAAAGAATCCCACCAGCGGCACCTATGGAAATCCTTACGAACTCCGATCCTCTGCGATGAAGAAACCTTGAGCAATTTTCATCGGCGTTCATTCTTTTGCCGTAAGGAGGTCAGGGATGGCAACGCCATCTACCTATATAAGACCTTTACGGACTGCAAACGCCCGGTTCAGTGTGGAGTTAAACCACCAACCAGTGAACATTCAATGAGGTGAACTGTGCTAATTCCCAATAACTAAACGCTGAACCTCGCTCGAAGTTCCTTCTCACAGAGGGTCGGAGTTCGCAATGATTTCCATAGATGCCGCTATTGGGATTCTCTCTATACCAGTTCGCGACCGTTGGCTTTAAGTTTCCTAGAACGCCTTCGGTGTCATTCAGTGTTTGCTAAGTCATAATGATGATTGCTAATAACCATGAAACCCTGGGTTTGTGTCTGCCCTTTGAATGACGCTTTACTCTTTGGAGAACACTGAGTGATGAGGTGATCTTTCCAGGCCACGCGGAATATTTGAAAAATATTTCATCGGGTGTCTTTTTTTAGTTATTGTCAATTAGCTCAGATCACCTCATGCAATCGACCAAGGTAGTTAACTGTAGAATTCCGCACCCAACTTTTTGCGAAGTTTCATGAGGATCGTATCACTAGAAAATTGGACAAAGTTCCTTATTTTTTGACGATAATGCGCCCCCCCATCGTGCGAAAATTGTTGATGAAGCTCTGGAGATCCAAGGTATTCCACATTTGGTCCTACCCACTCGGTCACCAGACCTTAGGCTAGGCGCACACATGCGATTTCTTGTCGTGCGACTATATAATCGCAATCGCAAAGAAAGCAATTTCAAAATGTACGATGCGGGCACTTGCGACAAATTAATGGAAACTATACTCAGTAACAACATGGATTTCACTGACACCGCTTGTGTGGTAGCTCTACTATTGAGAGCCAAATCAAGGAAACGGTGCAAAAAAAGTATTGGGTGCATCCAGTCAAAGGCTGTTAAAAGGGCAATTTCACCAAATTTATACCGACTTCCGAAACCATTCTAGTAATTTTTATCAATCTTATAGGATGAGTGTGAAGAGTTTTGATGATATACTCCGCATAATAGGACCAAAAATAACATATCAAGACACCATTTTTTATATTATAAAGTGCCAAATAATATTTCACTCTGATACAAAGAACGCTCGGCAGTAACTAAATCGCGACTGAATTGTCGCAAGTGCGTGCAGGTTCATTCATGTCCGTGTGTTCCTTTTCAATTTGCGACAATCGCGTCGCTTCAAAAATGGGACAGGTTACATCTGTTTATTCGCTGCGATTAAATGGCCGTATGTGCGCGCATTCGTATTTAAGAATATGTGTTCCATTTTTGCGACTACCGCATGACAGAAATCGCATGTGCACGCCTAGTTTTAATCCTATTAAAAATGCTTGGGCTCAGCTACACAGAGCTTTGGATTCTCATCAGTCACCTCGACATACACTTCAAGAACTCAGACGGCTTATACTGCAACTCTGGAGACAAATTGATCAAGGCTACTCCAACAAACTGATCTAAATTATGCAAAGGCGTTGTTAGACTGTGGTTCATGTTCGAAGAGACCATACTCTTATTTGAACTTATTTTTTTCCATTTTTGGAACGAACTGATTTTGCAATACGAAAACTAAAAATTAATTTCCACCTGAAACTGGAAAACCGATAAAGAAATGGGGAAAATAATTTAGAATTTTTATATCAATCGCCTAGGGGTTGATTGAGTTACTTTCCTAACATTCGTCTCTAACGTATTTGGATTTAAAAAAAACACTTGTGCTGCTACTTACACACTTTATTTATAATTCAACTCAAAGAAATATTTACAACTCTGACAGTATCCACTTCCACAATTTCTGAAGTCCGTCAACTACCGCAATATACTGTAAATTCGTCTAAGTCAGAATGCATTAAAACTCGTACTTGCGAACCGTCTTCAACGTCTACCGTCTTTCTCTGCTCAGAACACACTTCCTGGTCTTCATTGCTCATACTCTAGGTACCTTGACCGTTTAACGTCCCCGCACTAGGCGTGCCGTCGATCTCACAGGGTAGTTCACTGATTGGTGATTCCCTGGCTGAAACTACCCCTCCTTCGACTGATAGGATTCCATTGGAACCATCCCACGATCTTGAGGAAATTCCTGGAATCTCTTCGTTGTTGATGTTGCACGTCAAGCGCTCTTTGGGAATAACACAATCCAGATATAGTTATGCGGTTAACCCAGGCCTCCTTGGAGACGCCAGAGAGTCGGGATTTGGTCTTAAATTATTTATCTCCTATTAGTGGTACATCGTTTTCAGAATCTGCATAGTCTCTCTAACAGTATGCTAATGGATTACTGATGACATGGGTTCCAGAGAACGCCTGAAGTGTCGATAACACATTGCTTGCACCTTTTAAACATAATGCTATTTCTAACTTATTACAAGAAGACCAGTGCGTGTTTGACTTTCATGGAGAACACATGTCTAGCATCCTAATACGAATTGACATTTTACAAGTGAAAAAGCTAAAAACCGGAGATAAGCGGAAAATAATTCTGAAATTTCAAAATTTCTCGAAACATTTCTACCAGCGCCGCGGAGTTTGAGGCTTTCCACGCTGAAATGTCTCAAAATAGCGGCACTTCATGTTATGTAACATCGGATGATGGCGAAAATTTTCAAGAATTTACCAAGAAAATACGGAAAAAGAAAACAAAAAAAGCAGTTCAAACAGCAAAAAAGAATAAGGAAAGCAAATCACCAGAAATTATTTTCAAAGAACCACAATTATTAAGCTTGAAATCCAAAGCAAACCACAACAAAAGCTCAAAAGCTCAAGCCCACAGCTCAAAAGCTCAACCTTGACAAATGCGTTGTCCTTCATATTGGAAAAAAAAACCCGAAACACAGGTACTTTCTTGATGGGCAACCGCTTGCTACCACAGATTCGCATGAGGATCTAGGACTGACCATCACGTCTGATTTGAGCTGGTCCCAACATGTGAGCAAGATAACGTCTAAAGCAAGAAGTCTCGTTTTCTTGGTGTCTAAGTGTTTCCGTGGCTGTTCCCCAGCTGTCTGTTGCAGTATATATACAAGCTATATAAGACAAATCTTGGAATTTGCTGGTCCTGCTTGGCATCCTAACCTAAAAGGTAACATGGAGCAGTTGGAGGCGCTACAAAGGTGGGTTACACGTATTCCCTATGGTCCGAACCGCCCTGGATACGAGGAGAGATTGCGCATCTTTGGTTTAACCTCTTTTCAAAATCGCCGACTGAGAGGTGATCTTATATTCAGTTACAGGGCCATAAACCATATGTTAGAAGTCAATATTTATCCGCAACGTTAACAACTTACGAGGGCACATGTTCAAGTTAGGGAAAGAGAACTTCAAGACCACCCAGAGCCAAAGTTTTCTTCCCAACAGAATTTTCAACGTCTGGAACAGTTTGCCTCCTGATGTTGTTGGTACGACCAGTGTAAACGGCTTCAAGAACGGATATGACCGGTATCGTTTTCCACCAACCATCCCTTGATCGTTTGAGATGATATGTGCTGACATTTTTTTTTTTTTCGTTTTCTTTATGCCTATGTTACTTTTTTTTATATATATTCTTTATGCTTATTCCTTTATTACCTTTTTGTATATCATATGTACTGCCTGTATCATAATATTGTGTTTTTGAGCTTCAAAGGCTTGGCCTCAGCTCTTATCAAATAAATAATAATAATAATAATAATAATAAATAATGCTAACGTATGGAGATAGATAATGCATCATCTGATAACCCAACACAACAGAATAAATCAAGACGAGCAAATGTAAACATAAACACCCAACAAAAAATGACATACCCACGTAAACACAACCAATACACCATGATTTCATCAAGAATGAACGAAATTCGGAGAACTGAATATGCACTGCTATTCTATTTGTCAATGGATGAAGCCATTATAAAAGACCGAATTCAAATGTCCGAAGAATGGAATAAGAAATTCCCAAATTCAGCTGATGTTATTCTTAGAACAAAACTGGGATACCTACTGAAATCAAATAGTAAAAAAGAAGAACTTAACGCTGATCTACAAGAAATGAAGATTAACAAGGTTATTACTAATTATAATGAAACCAAATCATACGAAAGAAATAGTGAAAGAAAAGAACCTCAAAAAACTTTCTCCGTTGTTATTTCAGCCGTAGAAAAATCCATTGATGAAAAAGACATCAGTCAACATCTGAATAATCTAAACCTAAAACACAGATACTGCAATAGAATAACAGCAAGAGCAACAAATACACCAACAGGACATATCAGAATAATAACTCGAGAGGAAGCGACATTTGAAAAACTGTTGAACGAAGGAATGTTTTACAAAAATAGACATTATCTCATCTACCCTAGCAATCCCCCGGAACCTACCCCAATGCATTGCATCAAGTGTTTATTATTTGACCACAAATTCGAAAACTGCAGAAGTCCTCTCATATGTACAAAATGCCAGGGCCCACAAAGAGAATCACAATGTAAAACCAACCTACCACCCAAATGCAGGTCATGTGGCTCAGAAGACCATCTGGCATGGTCCCCTAAATGCTTAAAACACCCAAAAACACCTATTGATGGAATACCTAACGTCTCGATCAAATCACTTAACAAGAAATCAAGAAATATAGAGGAACTGCACAAAAAACAAAGCAGAATCTATAGTACGATAACCATTCACGATGATATAGTCAACACATATATAAGGAAACTGAATAAACCAAAAAACACCAACAGAGAAGGACTTATTAATAAACTGAAACGCAGATTCATCAACCATTATGATATCGATACCGTTGCTGTCTTTTCAGGAAACAGGGTAAGTATATATCTTGATGTTTGATGTGGAGAACCCAGACGAATCCTCACCAACCGAACCTAATAACAACAGCATTCAAGTTCAATTATGAAGTGAAAATATTGTACAACAACATCAACAGTTATGTGCCCAAAAAACAACTCATTAATAACTCTATTGAAAACAACGACATAAAATGTGCAATGTTCGTCGAGGCAAAACTTAAAGAGGAGAATACAGCGACTTACAGAGATTTGAAAGTTATCAACAAAATAGGTAACAAAACACAAAACACAAGGGGAGGAAGTATTGTACAAGGTCATTCATCGCTGAAAATAGGCATGGAAAATCCACCTTTTATAAAGAAATATCTGAATGAATGTATTCACTTCACAATACCAATTGGAACTGAAAAGCTACATGTTTTTTTAGTGTATATACATCCACACTCTGAGATTGAAGAGGCTATATTCACAAAAGCTGCATTATACAAATACGCCATGATCATAGGGGATTTCAATCCAAACAGGCAGAAAAACAAACAACTAAATACATTCTTGCAGAACGGAACATTCTCGAAACGTCTGACAAATCCAACCTTCCTTATGGATAACAATCCTGACAGTACTCCAGACCTGATTCTCTACTCCACTAACCTGACGAGCAATATTATGAATGTTGAACTTGTTCCAGACCTGGGATCAAATCACCTAGCAATAATAATTACCCTTGATTTAAAGCGAATACCAGAAGAAGTTCCTAGGATGATAAAATACAATTTTCGCAAGTCCAACATCAAAAAAGTCGATAAAGAAATGATGAACTTCATGAATGAAAACAAGAACGTAAATATAAACGAAGACTACATCACATAATTCAACAACACCCTATCAAACAGCATAACAAGGCACTCACCCACTGCTAAACATAACCCGACTCTTCATGATCTTCCTCCCTACATAATAAAGTTAATCAAGATGAAACGTAAAATGTACAGAGAACATCTGCTTCAACCCAATCTGAGCTATAAAAGGAACATCAACGAAATTAACAAGAGCATTCAAACAATGATTCAACAATATAGACAACATACATGGAAAAACGCTTGCAATGAAATTAATAAGACATCGGGAAGAACATTCTATCAGCAGGTTTACAAGCTTTCCAAATTCAAAAAATTCAATAGTACCTATATCAACCCTAAAGGACTCACTGAAAGAGTACAACACGGATAAAGGAAAAGTAGAAGAGTTTACTGATCACTTCAAATGCTCCTTTAATTACGACAAGAACTCTAAATTTGACAAAACTCAAGAAGCGCATATTAACTACTGGTATGACAACTATTTTAGCAACCATCAAACTACAACAGTAAATGATAACATCAAAATCGAGGAGGAGGTCTATTATGAAATTCTTCACAAAAGCAAGAATAGTGCTCCAGGAGTGGATACTATCCCATGGAATGTTGTGAAAAGGTTGAATGAAGATATACACTCGGAAATTATAAAGATCTATGACCATTGTCTCAAGTTTGGATTATTCCCTAAGATTTGGAAAACGGGCATCATAATTACCATCCCCAAACTTAACACAGACCATCACAAAGTACAAAATTATAGGCCAATAACACTACTGCCAGTATTGGGAAATCTATTTGAGAAGATCATCAAAAGGAGACTGGAGGAACAACTGAAAGATGTCATACCTAAGCAACAATTCGGATTTCGCCCCAGAAAATCGACTATCCACCCAATCACCATCTTTATTTCCAACACCCAAAATGCACAACCCCATCGGAAGAAAACAGCTGCGATCTGCTTAGACATCACTATGGCATTTGATAGCATATGCCATAAAGCAGCAGAAGGGTTGTAGGTCTACTAATCACTATGAAATTGGGACTCAAAAATTTATTTTATAGGTAGGTAACATGTTTCGGCACACGCCATCTTCAGACCAAACTATAAATATAAAATAAAAATAAAAAGGAGATCAGTATTAAAATGAGTAAGTTGCCTGAAAGCTAATTAGTTGGTATTTGCTTTTTTCAAAAAATTTTTTCAATTCAAATTTAATGTTGTTGTAGAATTATGTATACAGAGCATAACATAGGTTCTTTCAAATGAAAGGTTATGTAGATAACTTACAATAAAATAATGTCCCATGATAAAATATGAGCTTGTATCAACAGATATAGACAAAGTCCGAACCAAATAGAATATATAAAACACATACTTAACACAAAGGAACGTAAAAGATCTAAAATTAAAGTTCCTGGTCGACCGTTACATGTCTTCTGTCTGTACATATCGATTAGACAGATTTGGAGGTTAAGTTGGAAAAGAATAGCGGCTATGGCAACAAAGAACAAAATGATCTTCTTATGATTCACTTGCATATATGATACGTTCATGTGGTTGATCACGGTGTAAGAATGTTCACATATATTTAAACCGTATTAACTTGTTTATTGATACTTAGGGAGAGGAACAAGGGTTCAAGATGATGTTTCTAAAAAGGTAATTAATTCAAGGTTGTGAACTATTTTCATCCTTAGTGTTCATTTGTTGGTCTCTCATGGTGTTTATTAACCAATTTAAAGGTATCTTGGAAATGGTTTGTCATTTTCGCATTGAGAGTATCGTATCCTTCCAAGTTAATATATTTATAAATTTCCAGTTCCTCGAGAATTTCCAGTCTTTTTCCAAAATTGCATTGGTGAAGTAATTCCACATTTTCGTTTTTGTTGAATTGATGTTCATTTTCTCTCAGGTGTACTCCGAAAATGGATTTATTATTCGAGTTATTTTTATAACTTGCTAGATGTTCATTAGTTCTGGTATTTATACTTCTTCCACTCCTTCCAATGTAGATTGTATTGCAGTTTGTTTCTCCGTATGTCAATTTATAAAAATTCTCCTTACCATGTTTAAGTAAACCAAAAATTATTGAGGATCTAGTAGTTTATTATGGAGATCATTTTCCATAGTTATAAATTCCAGAACGTATTCCCTCTGAGGAATCACTTCCATCTTAAGTAAATTTAAAAAATCAAGGTCAACTTGTCATCCAGTTTTCAAAAAGTTCAAGACTACAATGAAGAATATCAAAGATAAAATTAAAGAAAAGGATTTAATTATAACTAAGGCAGATAAAGGCAATTGTGTTGTGATACTAGGCAGAGGAACATATGTAAATAAAGTAGAAAACTTCATTAACATTCATTAACAACTATAATAAGAAATTCAAGTCCATCTTGTCTAATTTCGGCCCATTACTCTCTGATAAGTGGAAAACATTACAGCCAATGAATTTAAACATACCTAGACTTTATGGTCTACCCAAAATCCATAAGGATAACATACCAATAAGACCTGTAGTATCCTTTTGTGGAAGCCTAGCTTATAAATTATCACAATTTCTGAATAAATTCCTAGAAAATAATCTCAGCTATAGATCTAAACACAGTGTGAAAAATTCTCTAGATCTAGTAGACAAACTAAAAGATTTAAAAATAGGACCTAACATGGTTTTAGCTTCTTTCGACGTAGTAAATTTGTTTTCCAGAGTACCTGTTCCACAAACGCTCCAAATTTTCAAAGATCTATTTATGAAATCAGATTTGTCTGATCATTTAACCGACAGTACCGTCCACTTACGTAAACTATGTTTGGAACAAAATTTCTTCACCTTTAACAATAAAGTCTACTCTCAACAAAACGGCTTAAGCATGGGAACAGTCTCTCGCCACTATTCGCTGAGATCTTTATGTCCTATTTGGAGGACAATCTGATTTTGAACAACTTGAACCCACTTAGAGGCAAAATTCTGTTCTGGTACAGATATGTGGATGATATAATCATAGGGTGGGAGGGGGACATTGAAGAATTGAGTACTTTACATGAATGGATCAACAATCTCCACATCAATATTAATTTTACTTTAGAAGTTGAAGAAAACAACAAGTTAAACTTCCTTGACCTCTTGATTACGAGATCACCATCTAAACTCGAATTCAATATTTTTAGAAAACCTAGCTAAACGGATCATTCAATACATAAACTCTCATATCACCATCCTAAACAAAAACTCTCAGCATTCAATGCATACATATATAGAATGCTTAAAACACCTCTAAATGAAGACCTGAATAAAGAGATCTTGACCCTGAAACACATCGCATCACGGAATGGATATGCCCCTAAAAAACTGGACGAATTAATTTTGAAATTCAGAAATAAAATAGATAATTCGAATGTTCCCATAACAACACCAGATCAAGTTAATACTACGGTAGACAAGAAATATATTAGTTTACCTTACCATGACAGTATATCCCATAGAATTGCTAGAATTTTCAAAAGAGAAGAAGCAAACATTGAAGTATCATTTAAGTCATCAAACACCCTCCAACAGCAATTGGTACAAAACAAAGATAAGATTCATCCACTAAACAAATCTGGGGTGTATAAATTGACATGCGGAGAAACAAACTGCAATACAAGCTACATTGGAAGGAGTGGAAGAAGTATAAATACCAGAACTAATGAACATCTAGCAAGTTATAAAAATAACTCGAATAATAAATCCATTTTCGGAGTACACCTGAGAGAAAATGAACATCAATTCAACAAAAACGAAAATGTGGAATTACTTCGCCAATGCAATTTTGGAAAAAGACTGGAAATTCTCGAGGAACTGGAAATTTATAAATATATTAACTTGGAAGGATACGATACTCTCAATGCGAAAATGACAAACCATTTCCAAGATACCTTTAAATTGGTTAATAAACACCATGAGAGACCAACAAATGAACTCTAAGGATGAAAATAGTTCACAACCTTGAATTAATTACCGTTTTAGAAACATCATCTTGAACCCTTGTTCCTCTCCCTATGTATCAATAAACAAGTTAATACGGTTTAAATATATGTGAACATTCTTACACCATGATCAACCACATGAACGTATCATATATGCAAGTGAATCATAAGAAGAAGATCATTTTGTTCTTTGTTGCCATAGCCGCTATTCTTTTCCAACTTAACCTCCAAATCTGTCTAATCGTTATGTACAGACATAAGACATGTAACGGTCGACCAGGAACTTCAATTTTAGATCTTTTATGTTCCTTTGTGTTAAGTATGTGTTTTATATAATCTATTTGGTTCGGACTTTGACGATATCTGTTGATACAAGCTCATATTTTATCATGGGACATTATTTTATTGTAAGTTATCTACATAACCTTTCATTTGAAAGAACCTATGTTATGCTCTGTATACATAATTCTACAACAACATTGAATTTGAATTGAAAACATTTTTTTAAAAAAGCAAAAACCAACAAATTAGCTTTCAGGCAACTTACTCAGTTTTATACTGATCTCCTTATTATTTTAATTTTATATTTATAGTATGGTCTGAAGATGGCGTGTGCCGAAACATGTTACCTACCTATAAAACAAATTTTTGAGTCCCAATTTCATAGTGATTAGTAGACCTACAACCCTTCTCCTGTAATAATCACACTATGGGGTTCGAGGAAATTATGCCATAAAGGTTTGCTTTTCAAACTCCAAAAACTGAACAGTCCTAAATATTTAATAGAAATAATCAACGGCTTCTTAGAAGAGATAATACTAGCAGTTAAAATAAACGAGACAATCTCCACTTGGTTTTCCCCCGAACAGGGCACCCCACAGGGATCACCACTCAGTCCATTCCTCTATAATATATATACTGCAGCGACCTATTTAACAGATCCAGTCGAGCTCAATATCATCTACAGTACGCAGACGACACAATAGTCGTTTCACATGAGAAAAGCGAAAGCAAATGCATGGAAGGTTTAGAACTATACATGGACAATATGGTTACTTGGTTTCACAAATGACGGCTTCCACCAAATCCTGGCAAATCCAATTTGATAATATTCAATCATAAAATACGTCCAAACTCACCTACACTAAAGATTGAAAACAACTTCATTTCACCATCACCATCACCCTCAATTCAATACTTG
This sequence comes from Halyzia sedecimguttata, assembly GCA_937662695.2. Lineage (NCBI taxonomy): Eukaryota > Metazoa > Arthropoda > Insecta > Coleoptera > Coccinellidae > Halyzia > Halyzia sedecimguttata. The sequence continues at coordinate 17,030,235 of OW569418.2, forward strand.
GGAATACATGTAGACAATGTAGTTTAAAAAACTCGATAAAAATTTACAAAAGTATATGTAGACCCATCCTAGAATATGGCCATGTACATAAATGTTGCAGACTCTGTATTGCGAAACATTGAAGTAGGAGAAAGATCAGCACTAAGAATCATAACACGAATAAGACACCCACTCAACAAACTGCACAATCCGCCAAACAAGCTACTTTACGAAAAAGCTAATATACAACCAATTGAAGAAAGACTAATGGATCTGAATAGAAAATTCTCAGAGAGACTCAAAAACCAAGAGGATGTTGCAAGTATGATACACAATGAGCCAGTAACCACCCCCCCACGAAAATTCCCAATTCGAAGCGTGATGGACAGACTTCGTGAACTACAATAGAATATACTTAATTCATAAATTTCATATGCAATGTATAATATATACAATTTTTTTTCTTTTTTTTTTGTCACAAAGTTGTATAATCCACCAGGCTGAAGGACTTCGGTCGATGGCCATTGACTGTAGTCAATAAAAACTGTTACTACTACTACTACAAGAAGACTTCCAATCCTAATTGAAATCCTACAATAATGAGTGAGTGAGCATTTAGATTTCTAATAGTTAAAAAATTCGAGAAAAAAAAGGAAACTTTTGAAACAGTCTCAAAATTTAGTCTTCCTTAACTTTTGTGGACCAGTATATTTGCCATCATTGGTCAACCGACGATGCTACTTGTTTGGAGCGGTAGGACTCAGAACCGTAGGTATGCCTTTAACTAATCTGATTGTTATGTTAGCCTCATTCAGTGTTTGCCGCCTCTTAAATTCGTCGCGGGCTTTTTTCAGGCAATTAATTGGCTTGTTTAGGAGTTGCATCGTCGGATATAGGAAACTCCCTGAAGGTAGCCCATGGTCCCGTATTTTCCTGTTACGTATAACTTCTCTTACGTTGAAAGCGTTGAAAACTATCGGGAATTGCTCATAGATTTTCCGACTTCCGGGAGCACCGATGCGCATAATGGAACAAGCATTGCTGATATTGTGTGATATAACTAAATTGCTTTTATCCCTGATAAGGCACTTGAAACAGCTGAAATATAAGTTTCGCAAGTAGATATTATATTCTCGTCTTGCAGTAAAGTGTTTTCGTGTTAAGATATATACATAAAATGCAGACATACAGCTACCCAAAAATGACAATTCTGTATCGAGCACAGAATACTAATAATAAGAAATGCTAACCCCCTACTATTCATGGGCAACACATATTGGCGGCCATGTTAGGTGCCAGAGTAGTGGGGGCAAGACTGGAATATTCGGATCTGATTTGAATCTTTCTTCCCCACCAACAGATAAATATATTACTTTTGAGTATAATCTGAAATCAAAATAAGCCAAAAAACAATAAAATATGAAGAAAATCCTGAAGACAAAATGATCAAGGTCCAGGATTACAAAGAGAAACGAGAATTGTAATGAATGAAGGAGGATCAAACATGTAAATTATTTTGGCTTCCTGCTCTCTGAATATAATCATTGTAATTTCTTTAAGAACAGAGAGCACACAAAAAAGTCTAACAAATTCGAAAACTAACAGAAATATATGCGAAAGAAACTATTAAATATAATTATTATATATCGTCCTTGTGCAGATATATATCAAGGTGTGTTCTATGAAAAGCTCGTTATTAGTTAAACTATTGAGCACACTATGTCCGATTGGTTAATGTACTACACGCTTTTCATAGAACACGCAAGGACAGATTTTTAATCGAACTAATACCAAAACCCAATGCATGTCGCTTGGAAAATGTCGATCAATATGTCACAGAGTCCAATAGAACAAACATATCCAACAAACAATAACTTAATATTACAATATTGTAGGATTTTTATCGTTTTCTAGGGGATAATGATTCTACACTTACACTTTGGAATGAATAGAACACTGTATGCTTATACAGGGTGTCCCACTACCGCGGAAAAGTACAATATCTCCTTACTGATGATAGTTACGACAAAAATTTGTTCGCAAGAGTTGTTACTCTTCCACTGGTGAATCAGCCTAAGATAGTTTCAATTATATAGGGTGTCTCTGTGGAGCGGTAAGACAAACAAGTCGGGTTTTTCTTATGGAAATGTTTGCATATTATGTAGAACAAATTGAGATTTTCTATTCAACAAAGGCAACATTTTTTCAAAATCATGCAGTGTTGCCAAGATATTACAAAAAATGTAAAATTTCGCGAAAAATTTGTAACGTTAAGTTTTACCCAAGGGGTATTTGAGCATGAGATTCTAATACTAATTTCTCAAGGGAGGTTTGATTACCCCAGCAACAAGATTCCTAGTCAGGTTTTAAACAATATATTATAGAATGAACAAGGTGTACAAATCTTAATTTACAGTTCCAATTACAAATCTCTCAAATTACACAAACTTATACTACTTATCTTAAAAGAAATGTCCTAATCGTGGTTCCACTTCCAATGCAATATGTTTCTGTGGTGTCAGATGATCCTTTCGGTAACGGAATATACCCTCTAGTCAGCTTCGAATTGTACTTCAGGTGTGCTTCCAGCTCCTCCACCATAAGTTAACTTCCAAGCAAATGTGGGTACAGGCAAACGTAACAAGCAAAAATTACTGCAGCCTCCAGCTCCTGATTTTAGTCCAGTTCAAGTCAAGCTTCAGCCAATGATGGTGTTTCGGTGCAAGTCAAGCTTCAGCAAATGATTCTATTTCGAGTGCAAACAATGTGGACTCAACCAAGGAGTGTAATCTAACTCGTGTGGTCCCAACCAAGGAGTGTAGTGAATATGGTCCCAACCAAGGAGTGTAACAAATATGATCCCAGAAGGTCCCGGAAAAGAATGTCAATCAGCTTCCTTACATCACGCAGGCAAGAAGATCATAGAAGAGAAGTAACCTGACATAAGGTGACAGTCCGTCAACGTGCATTCTATGATTACCAGTGGCGTTTCAAAAGGAGATGAATAGCATAGGCGTGCAATACGTTGCAAATTTTGACTTCATTCTCAAAGTGTTTCCAATTTTAATATTCCCATTTACCCAGAACTTTCTTACTATATGAGATAGCAAAGAATGTTTCCAGACTGATGATATTCAAGAATTCGATTGCCTTCTATGGATTGCTATTGACAGTTTCTGAAAGTTGAGTAATTTCAGAGAACCAAAATTTTGTTTTTTCAAATCGCTTGCCCCATATTTTATTCGACGTTTCAATAGAGCTCTTTTGGCCCTAAAAAATTAACTCCACACCTACACTCTAAGATTCAATCTTTTTGAGTTATCTCATTTTCATTGTTACAAGGAATTTTCAAAGCATTTCAAGCCTATTCACTAGGTAGCCGTGGTTTTGATATTTCAATTATACTTAATAAAAACTCCAGTAGATACTTCAGAAAATTTATTGAATCAATTCGAAAGAACTCGAAATATTGCATATGAGAGATGGGCGAAGATGAAAGCAGCGCTTTCTGAAGAGAATATAATGACGGTATTGATGGAGGTCGTCGAAAATCCACATACCTTTGTTAGAAAAATTTCTAGACAATGCGTTTTGTGAAATATTTCTGTGAATAAAATTATCAGAAAAAATTAATAACCGCTTCGTTACATTCGAAAAATTAACATAATGAACATAAAAATATAAAGGAGAAGAGAATTTTTCATCACTTGAGAAAATGTTCAAATTAGGCTCCATTCACTTCCGTACAGAAATGTATGCGATCTCTGAAAGCTCTGTTGACGTTCTGCAATAAATCAATGGGAATACTTCGGAAAGCTTCCCTTATTCGAAATTTTAAATTCTATTTAGTGGTTACTGGAGTCGCATACACTTTGTCTTTTATGTAACCCCACATGAAGTAGTCCATTTTCGTGAGATCTGGAGATCTTGGTGGACATCTACACGGACCTCCTCTAACAATCAATCGCTGTGGAAATAAAGCATCTAGATGTACATTAACCCTAGCTGTGTGGTGAACTGGTGCAACATCATGTAGATACCACATTTGTTCTTTGATGTTATCCGGAACATGTTGGAGCAATATTGGTAGGTCGTTAATAAAAAAAATTCAAGTCACCTTCTCCGGTTAAGGTACCTTCGAAAAAATGAGGCCGATGAAATGATTTCCAATAATTCTACCCCATACATTCAGTGAAAACTTAATTTGGGTTTAAAAATAATCAGGTTTATCAGTGGAGTAAAAATTGGGAGTTACGTTTATTCGAAGATCCATTTTTATGAAATGTAGATTCGTCCGCGAACAATACAAAATTAAAAAACCTATGGAGTTGAATTTTCTGTTTCGCCCCTTCACAGAACGTTATTCTGGCTTCGAAGTCTTGGTCTAATAATTGGTGCATTTTCCGCATATAATGAGGTTGATATTTATTCTTCCAGATTATCTTGTTAACGGAAGTCTTGCTCAAATTGAGTTGTCTCGAAATTTTTCTAACAGAGGTATGTGGATTTCCGCCAACCAACAACAATACCATCATTTCATTTTCTTCAGAAAGTGCTGTTTTTGTCTTTGAAAATTTCTCATCTACAACATTTCCAGTTCTTGTGAATCGATCCAATAATTTTTCTGAGGCAACTTTGCTCGGTTGTCTTCTCTCCGGATAAGTTGGCAGATAAACTCTTTTTGCAAGTAAACAATTTCTTTCACAAGCGCCCAGAATGGAAACCATATCAGTCATTTCTTGGATTGGACAATTCATGCTGTTTAATCGAATTCTACTTGGAAAGCCACTTAATTCATGAATGCTGATTATAATCATTGAAATGTCAAAAGCACGGCCACCTAGTAAATAGGCTTGAAATGCTTTGAAATTTCCTTCTAATAATAAAAATGAGATAACTCAAGAAGTATAAATCTCAGAGTGTAGGTGTGGGAGTGAATTTTTGAGGGGCCAAAAGTGCTTTATTGGAACTTCGAATGAAATATAGGGCAAGCCATTTGAAAAAATGAATTTTCGGTTCATTGAAATTACTCAACTTTCTGACCTTGTCAAGAGCAATCCCTATAAGGAAATCGAATTATTGGATATCATCAGTGTGGAAACATCCCTTGTCATCTCACCTGTTGAGAACATTCTTAGAAAATGGGAATATTGAAGTTCAAAACACTTCGAGAATGAAGTCGAAATTTTTCGTGAAATTTTACATTTTTCGTTATAACTCGGCAACGCTGCATAATGCTGTAAAAATTTTGTTTTGTTAAATACAAATTCTTAATTTGTTCCTAATTACTGTATAATATTCATACGATTCCATAAGAAAAAACTGATTTGGTTGTCTTACCTCTTCACAGAGACACCCTGTATAATTGAAACTATTTTGGGATGATGCGCCAATGCAAGAGTAACAGCCCTTTCCAGCCAAACTTCAACCTGGCCTTCACATCAAATACCGTCTATTACTGAGGTTCCTAACAGTCTCGATAATATAAACTTGTACGTTCCAAATCTCTACCGCTATCAGTCTTTTATCTTGTCAAAGCAAGAATTCAACTTCCTTAACGATTCTAACGTCCGTCGAACCCCGTCACATATCAATCGCGCTGGGCAGCCCAAAATCGACCTTCTTCCCATTCGACCACGGTTCAACCCCAAGTACCTTCTTACCTCTCTGCCTGAGGTAGGGCTGTACTACCACGGTAGTGATCAAAGCTGATTGGCAGATCCTCTACCTTGCGATACTTTGCTAAAACCAATGGGGTTCCATGGGAAAGATATCTGGAGAGTTACCGAGTTCCAAGAACTGCTCACCCACGATGGTCCTTCCAAGATATATGGGACATGTTACATGACTATGGTAATAGAGAGATTTTCTGTTCGGAGAAAAGTACTCTGCCACTCTAGATGGCTTAAGTGGATTAAGATGCACCTCCAGAGTTGATATTTAATATCGTGAGGAATTTTAAGGTTTTCATCAGACAGGGATATAATCCAGAAATATGTCTGAATTATGGGTACGAAAGTCGTTGAACGTCGTCTGCACCAGTAAAACCAATCTTAAGTCTACTATTTACAAAGGTGAAAATATTATAAAACCTACAATATATTACTCTTTGGCCTCACTCAAAATTAAATACAAAATATACTTTGCACAGGAGGAAAGATTCATTCATATTCACATCATAATATATATTTATAGAAACAAAACAAAAATCATTCAAACAGTAACAACAAATTCTATGTAATGCACTTACTTTCTATAGCTGCTACCAAAGTATGACTGAGCTGTCGGGCTGACGCATTCACCTTTCATATTCATGTAGGAATCTGAAAAATGAAAATTATTCTCACTAAACTTATTGCCAGACTTATAGTTTCTTTCAGGTTTGTCAATAAGAAAAGCTTGCTTCATATGGCCCAAGCATTCACGCTTTCCCCTCTCATTATCCAATAGGTCCTCAAGAATTGGGTTGCGGGTTCCCTTCAAAAGATGAGGGGCATCAAAAATGGTGAAAACTCCCCAATCCTTAATTGAGAAGTGATATGGCGAAGGTTTATGATATGTACAGTCTGAAACTAATGAGTTCAAAGCAGTTTTATTAATACTGCTCTGATCACACTCAGTTGCACAAACTTTCATACCCACCACTTGAACATGATGAGCTGGGTTTGGTTTTCGACCCAATGAACCTAAATCTTCAAATCCCAATATCTGGTACTTTCAAGTATCAAAAGACAGTATATTCTAGTTTGAGTTCACTGTGGACGTATTATGAACACTGCAAAAGTAACTACACTCTGGTCCACTACAGTTTTTGTCGTGTGGCATGTTCGGAAACAAAGCGTTAATGGTAACGCTTCGTATTTGAAGATAGAAACTTTGTTTCCGAAACATATGTCAGACGAGACAAAAACTGTAGTGGATAAGAATGTGGTTAATTTTGTAGTGATCATAAGACAGCCCACGTTTGACAATTATTCAATCGAATATTAGTGCACCAAGCGAATTTCCAGAACAGATTTTAAAATTCCACATTCACAACATATATTAGAGAAAACCGTCTGTTGGGTTCTGGGAGTAGGCAATTTGTATACTGAAATACTTATAAAATCTCTTTTTCTCATTACTACCCCATCTACAACCTGTGGATGATTCAGCATATTCTCAACTGAGACTTGATGAAATCTTTACTAACTGAATTTATATATTTTATCCAATACAATTTGAGTTGCATAAATATATGCATACCTATCTACTTTCCTGGTTTTCAATAGGAGGATCTTGATACCTGAAATAATTTGGTCCTGAATTTTTTGCGCGTATATTCTGGGGAACATCGTTTTTCATGTCACGATATCCTGAGAACTGAAAGAGACAGCGACTTGAAATTTTCAGGTTAGGTTGTGCATCTGAATGCGACATTCGTTTATAGTTATAATTGGCCAAATGGTTCTGGAGTTATACCCATCTGAAATTTGGTTGTTATTTCCTCAATAACTCGAAAAATATAAAAACAATCCGATTCAAACACGGTTATTAGTTGTAGAATGCCAACATGAAAATTTTTGCGGAATTTCGTGATGATCGTATCACTAAAACATTATAAAGAAACCATTGAAAAGAATTCTATATGTCAGGACATCGTCCGACATCGCTGAAATTTTGAAAGCCTTTAGAACCTAACTCTACTGCCAAGTTCCAAGTTTGAACACGATCGGATCCATATTGTAGGAGATCCGAGCAACCTTGTGTGTGTTCAGTAGCTGGATGGTTGACCGATGCCTCGATAACTTGCGAACGAACGGAGATAGGTACTTGCAATTATCAGGGTAGGTTGCGCATCCGAATAGGAGAGTTGAGTTCGTTTTTGGGCTTAATCGGTCTAACGGTTTTGGACCCACCCGGAACAATATTTCCTCGATAACACAAAAAATATATACTCGATCGAATTGAATCTTGATAACTACATAGTTGTAAAATATCGACATGAAGACGTTTGTAAAATTTTGTGAGAACCGCACCCCTAGCAAGAAGAAAAAAAATTGGTTCAAGCACTGCCGTGAAGTCAGGAGCTTTTACGTGCATGTTCTTTTGTCTATTCTCCTGTATTGGACACCCTTGGAGAACATGCACGCAAAATCTCCTGACTTCTCGTCAGTGCTTGAACCAATTTTCTTACAATATGTAATGTATAAGTCAGATGAGTCAGAAATTACATATGTCGTAAAATCAAAGTCCTTGTACATATTCACTTTTCAATGTACTTCTACGAAAACATTACAAAACAATTACAAAAGGACACACAAGGAAACGCAAATGACAGATGATAACTAATTACTGAAGATCGACACTACAAGTTCTGCGCATGCTTGGTGGCCATGTTAGGTGCCTTGACGTTTCTTAAGTTTGAGTCTAAGTTTCAACCCCCGGTATTGAGACAGCCAAGTTTAAACATCATGAGTTTGAACTTTCAAATTGTGGGTGGAACATCATCTGCACATGGAGATGATGGACGTGAGCCTTGGCTTTTTGCCACTCGCCACTGGAATGGGTGAGTCGAATCAGAGATGCATGTACAATATCCATGGTGCGGACAGTCTTCGACATAACACAAGAGCGTAGCCAGGGGTGGGGTTTGGGGGTTCAAACCACCCCGAAATGTAATTTTTTTCTTGAAAATAAAAAAATACCTTCTACAGAAAGCGACCCTTACACCCTTATAAAGTCAATTCATTAGAATACGTCCAATATACCAAATTTTACGCATTTCAAGTCAGTATTGCGTTTAGACATCGATTTCAAATCAATTTTACAAATAAAACCTTCACTCAGTAGGGAACAGAAAAATTTTGTTCATTATCTCTGCTCTGAAAATATCTGTTACAATCAATTGAAATACTTCCAATACATAATATTTCATTCTCTCCAACCAACGAATAGTTTAATTAATAATTAAATTTCATAATTATTTTCAGAATAATTTATGAAGCGCTTGTTTGCGTATTGAATCGGTGAAAATTTTCGATAATCTGGAAAATTCTCAAAGATCTGATCTTGAAATGAAACCTCTCTTTTTCATTATTGGTTGTTATATGTTACCGAAATCGGAAATATTCTAATTCTGATTTCGGCAAATCCTCAAATCTTGCCGAGTAGTATACAATACGTCTATTCAACGTCTATTTGACTACATCATAATGAGCCAAATGACGTCCATATGACTGAATAAATGACGTCCAAATGAAATAAGTAAGTCACAGCCAAAACACGTCCATTGGACAGTCTATGAGATATCCAAACAACGTCGTACAGAGGTCCAAAATACCGTTCTCTGGACGTCCGCTAGACCTTTTAATGTAGTAGTTTTGGGCACCAGTATTCGTTAAATTGAGATCCAGTCCTGATCGAGAAAACAATATTCCAGATGTCCTTAACTCCGAAACCGTTAGGCAGATTATGCGACACAACGAACTTAACTGTCCTATACAAATGCGCAGCCTACCCTGAAAATGGCAAGTCGCTATAAACAGGTAAGTTATAGATGAAAACTTGTGTTCTGTGATGGTAACTCCAATACAAATCTGGCATGTTTTTGTGAACACCCTGTATAATTTCCGCATCAAGATGAAAACCGTGCTACATGGCTTAAATAATAGAAAATTTAATTCTTCTTACGTTGAAGAGCAAGTAGCTATGACCATCTCTCTGATCATTTCGAATATAAAATACTCTAAAAGCTAATAAATATTTTAGATTTTTGCGGCATTCAGGATAACACACTGCAGAAACTTTCATGAACATATCTTCAGTAGTTTTCCGTATAAGGTTAAGAAAGAATTATCCTGCGTTGCATTTTCTTTCATATTTTTCTTGTGGGATTATCAATAAACATTAATATGATTCCATTTTATATTCCTAGAATCAGTTGACGAAATAGGTTATTGCCTTCCAGTCGTTCCATTCATAGAAGTAAATCTGCAAACACAACCTCGAAGTGCTTTATTGCATTTAGAACTATTTGTTGATGGTAATCTCATAAAAATAGCATGCCTGAATTATTTGCATCGCTACTTTTATCGAGTGCAATGCTAAGCTCGTCAGTAGATAACAAATCTTTTTCAATATGTTCATCAGTATTTTGACCGAATATTAAATGCAATACTAAGCTGTTATAGCTGACAATAACATTTCTTTGAATCTCCCATTAATCTATTTCTTATTTGTGAAGTATTAAACGGACAGTTCTAAATAATTTGTGAGTATATATTTTTTAATAATGTGAACTTTCTGAACGGTTTTTTGTTTGTATCAATGTCAAGAGCTGTAAACATGGATGATCAGTGATATGTCTGGTAACAGTAGTCTTTCTTAAATATTATAAATTTTTAAATTTTCAAAATTTTAAACACATTAAGATATTGATTGGATAATCGTATTTTTCACTCTCCATGTAATGTAATAGAGGAATTAACATATGGTAATCATATCCGTGAAAATAGTACATAGAAGTATTGGTTCAAGCCCTATGGGCAGGAGCTTTGGCGCTCTTGTTCAAACATTGACAAATCATATCTTCGAAGGTATTGGTAAGAGTTGGGAATTATATCAATGGATTCTTATGAAAGAACTTCAGAAATTGAATTCAAACATCATAGAAAAATTTAAATTCAACAAGAGTGCCAAAAATTATCAATTCAAAACCAATAGACGAATTCTACCCAACAACGAACTCATCCGAGATATTCATTCCTCAATTCTATGATGAACGATAATATATATTATTTCCTCAAATCCACTCCAATATTCCAGTTTTGTTTTTACTGGAGATATTATGAACTCAATATTATTAACTTACCATTTCCATGCCCATCATCATATGGATTGACCATCGGCATGAAAATATCAAGCAAGAAAAAGTATGATATCATATTATATTTCTCATAATACTACTATTGCTGAAATGAATTAGACAATGTCATGTCTCAGGAAAATAAGTTTACATGCATCAACACATCATATCATATCATATCATATTATAACAATTCATAGATATAGAATATTTTTTTTTTGTTACTCGGAAACCATCTGTCCGATTTTGCCCAAAAACCAACCTAGCCGAGATATTTATCTCCTAAACCCACTCTGAAAATGTCAACTGTCTTGCTCATTCCGTTCGAGAGTTATCGTGCCTACGGCCAGCCGGCCGCCTGGACAGAATGAATTTTGACCACGGATTCTTGATCAGTGTGTCGAAACAAATCGTTTCATTTCCATCGCAAAATTCGAAAATTACAGACATTTGGGCAAATTGATAAGCACTCTGTTCCGAGGAACAAGAGCGCCAAAAATGGGCACTATTATTGTACATCAAATTGTGCGCGCTCGTTCTCCTGAACAAGCCTGTGAATCTGGCCAAATGTCAGCATTTTCCGAATTCCTCGTCCAAAATAATCTCAAACGGTTAGATTCTACTCAGTTATGAAGAATCCAAGATCAAACTCAACTCTGTCCGGCCATACGACCGTCAGAACGATTATCCTCGAACTCAGAAACACGTAATTAGTTTCTAAAACCGGGCTCCCGCGGGCTCATATTGTTATATTTTTTTCAATCCGCTCGAGAGGAAAATCCTTTTATAGGCCCGCCCTGAGAGGGTCTCGCTTTCCTTAGGAGTGTGAGACTGCAGTTGTTTAGTGACTCACTAAAAAACCTCTCGCACGTTCCTTGGAGTAGTTCTTCGTCCTGCCATTACAGCGTCTCTTAACAAAAGAGATGAGCTGCAAGTGGCATTCATAGTTGATGGGACCTGATGACTCGAAGTGATCCGAGCAACACCGCATTCTGCATTCTGTGCGCTAAATCCTCTGCCAGAGATTTGCATGCCGGAATAATCTTCAATTCGGTCACATAGTTCGCTCTCATTCTACCTAGGCATCCTATGATTAGGACGACCATTCTAACTTTATTCCTTGGATACAGAATCTCCCGTTCGAACATTAAATCAATGAGCCGTATTCATAAAACTGAAGGATATCCTTATAATTTTAAGATGAAAGTACAAGGTTTTCAGTTGAAGAAAAAGGTAAAAGCACTTCCTTTTTTTCGTATTCATAATGATTACCTTACACTTGCAAGAATATCCTCCAAGAATAAGTAAAGGGATGTTGGCTTGTATGTGCCACGGCAGGTTCCAACCGGTTTACGATGGTTTGTTTATTTATTGTTTTTCTTTCTTATCGGTGTTATTTAAGCCTAGTACTTGGATCAAAGAAGATGTAATCGTCAAGCAGCGATAGTGAAAGTGCAGAAAAAGATAATGCTACAACCGAATTATAGTTCATAGCAGAGGAAATTGCAAATGCCCTTGTGATTTTGGAAAAATCCCAAATACCAAAAATGAAAACTAGAAAGGACGATATTAGAAATGTTATCAGGATGTACAATGTGACATTTGGTAAAGCACTGGAAGCGAAAAGCTTTTTGAAGAAAATAAATGATATGAAAGGAAGATTCTCAGAAAAAACTAACTTGAAAAAAACTGGAAATAAGGCACTGTTGGAATGGGAGAAAAAGTTATTGGATGCTATGGAAGGGCACAGTAATCCTACAATTGGAAGAATTGGAGGCACAATGCACATTGGTGTTTATGATGGATTTCCTCAGCATAGAGTGAGTCAAGCTTCTACTATGCCAGAAAAGACTGAATCAAGCATCAAACCACAATCTAGCGTCAAGACTGTCGAATCTCTTCTACCAGCAAGAAAAAAAAACACGAACAGAAGAGTACGAAACAAAGGAAACAAAAGGACTCACAATCAAAGAGCTTCAACGGCTATTTCTTCTAGAGCAGCATCGAATAACTTAAGTTCAAAGAGAGTACTATGAAAAAAGAAGGAGAGGAATCAACAGCAAATATTGTTAATGAGGGGGAGGGGGAAACTTTATCCAGTAATTTGATTGCGCAACTATGCTGTCAATTAAGGTACTGTACGAGATACTGTAGCTTGACATACATCCAGTTTTTGACGAATGCCTTTGTGATACCCGGGATCACCGAGATAGCGTAAACATATCTTCATCTAGAGGACAGTTGACTCCTCGAGTTTCAGCATTTATTCATAAAAATCTGTTGGCAAGCCATTGCACATTAACCTGTGCAAACCGGTATAATTCTTTGTAATCAAGTACAGATGTGGATAAACGCTGCTTGTAGTTTTTAATTTCTCTCAGTTCCACAACATCTACCATCAATATAACTGGTCAACTGATGGATATCGACATCAATGTTAACCTTTCCATTAATCAAAACGACGGTACTAAACTTAAATAAATTGATTTTATTAGATGTAGTTGCTTGAAAAACTATAGAACTGAGATATATAAGGGCTTTTCGGATAGTGTGATCGGGTCAACTCGATCAGTCCGTTCACCAATCAGCGCGTTCCATACATTAGAATGGAACGCATTGATTGGTGAACGGACTGATCGGGTTAACCCGATCACATTTTCCGAAAAGCACTATAAACATGTAAACCACGAGTGAGTCTGCTACTGACCACACTCAAAATTATTGAAGGATATGCTTTTCATTTAAAGTAAAAGGAAACGTTTTTAATTAACCAAATACTTTTTTGTTAAGGATATGCTCCTACTCTATAAGTATAAGGTTTCACTCGAAATATTATGTATGCGAACTGAAGGATTCCCTTCATTTTCTGCAAGTATAAGCATAACCTTTTTGGCGCTCTAGTTCCTCGGAACTGAGTGCTTATCAATTTGCCCAAATGTCTGTAATTTTCGAAATTTTCGATGAAAATGGTCTTAAACGATTTGGTTCGACTCACTGATCAAGAATCCGTGGTCGAAATTCATTCTGTCCGGCCGTCCGGCCGGTCCGGCCGGCCAGCCGTAGGCACGATAAATCTCGAACGGAATGAGCTAGACAGTTGAAATTTTCAGAGTAGGTTTGGGAGATAAATATCTCGGCTAAGTTTGTTATTGGGCAAAATCGGACAGATAGTTTCGGAGTAAAAAAAAAAAAAATTTTTTTTACAAGACAAATTCCAAATTAATTTTTTTTCAATAAGCTGTTTTACCATAAGAATTCAATGATATCATTTTTAACTCTAACAAGCTAATACTTCCGGAGAAATGATTTTTCAAAATTTTAATAATAAATCGTATTTCAACGTTGTCACAGAATGATATTATTCTATTTATGAATTGTCGTAATGTCAAATTATGTTCCTGAGACATGACATTATCTAATCAATCGAAGAATTGTGAGCGAAGTGAGAAAAATCTCACATAGATATAACTCTCGAACGGAATGAGGTAGTTAGTTGAAATTTTCAGAGTAGTTTAGGGAGATGAATATCTCGGTTAAGTTCGTTATTGGGCAAAATAGGCCAGATTTAATTTGATTTCTTCCATGGTGCACTTCTCTTTCTCATGATTGCTCAGTTAATCTTGATAAATAAACTATTATTTGAATTGAATTTCCTTTAGGATGCAGTTCTATCATATGAATACATTGATATAATTCCCAACTCTGAGAAACCAATACTTTCGGAGATATAATTTGTCTGTTTGAACTAGAGCGCCAGAAAGCTCCTGTCCACAGGGCTTGAACCCATTTTTTTTTTGAATACGGCTCATTGTATTTTCCCCCTTCTGTTCTTCTTACATCACCACATTATTTTCTGCGAGGGAGGAAAATTCGACGACAAACAATTCCTTGAGTACTTTGTCCAGCAAGAGTATATCTGGCCTTATGGCGTGGATCTGCCGAGTTGTTGGAATCGCAGTTGTAGCAATCTTTCGTTGTCTATACCATAAACCTCTCTCACATGAAAGAAGATAATTTGGAGTGCTTCATTGTGTCTTTCCACATATCCTGTTGGAGCATGGACTCTGCAAGCAGACAGAATATGCATAACAGTTTCATGCTGGCTGTGTCATGCTCTGCACGCTGTTGGGGTGTCCACTTTCATGATGTTCTTTTTATACCATCTTGTATTTATCACCCCATCTTGACAAGCCATAACGAATCCCTCCGTTTCTGACTTGAGCCCAGCGGTCTTCAAAAAGGCGAAGGATAATTCTTCCGACAGGACCTGATCTTTCAAACTCCTGAAGAATATGGAGTGTAGGTGTTTACTCATGCGATCTTCGAGTAGTGTCTTCAGTTGTGCCTATCTTATCTCTCTGCCAACTCTTCTTTGGTCTGTTGGCGTGATAGGTGTTCCTGCTAGCTCATGATCGATTGATATGCCGGTTATACAGAGCTGCTCCAAAGCTCTCTGACCAGCCCTAAATAGGAAAAAGCTCCTTGGTTCCTGATTTCATGCTGAGCCACCATTTTCAGAAGTGGGTCTTCGCTTCTCAATATCCTTACTGCCATTTCCAACGTTTGTTGATGGTGCTCGTATTCCAAACTTTGCAAACCTCTGCCTCCCTGCGTTCGTGGAAGGTATATCCTTTGAATCGAGCAGTTGGGATGCAGGCTACGATTCATGTTCATCACTTTACGAGTGGTTCTGTCTAGCTCGAGAATTTCATTCACTGTCCAGTTTACTATCCCGAATGAGTAGGTGATTATCGGGACTGCCAAGCTGTTCGTAGCTGATGCTTTATTTTTCCCGCACAGCTGTGACTTCCATATATCTCGGATCGTCTTTTTGTAGCTAGCTGGTAAGGCATCCTTGATTTGGGTTGTCTCCAGTGCACCTCGTTGTTTCATCCCAAGGAATTTGTATGTTTCTTCCTCTTCGAGGTGTCGAATGCTTATTCCCCCCTCTAGATCGATGTCTCCTCATGTTTCTTCAGTTCATCCTCTGCTTAGATGAAAAATAGCACACTTGTCCAGACCGAATGACATTCCTATTGCTGAGGTGTATTTGGCAACGATATTCAGTGGTTGTTGTAGTGCTGCCTTGGAAGGAACGTACAGTTATTATAAATATTGTATTTTATTATGCAAACCTTTATTCGATAGCTTGATATATTCGACACCTGCAGTATATACATAAAGTATGGAACAACGTTTGTAAAACTTTGTGCGGATCGAATCACCAGAAAATAAAAAAAAAATTATTATAATTACAATTTATCTATACATAACTTTAGATCGGAAAGACATAGCGATTTGCAATTTTTAGGGTTGGTTGTGCATCCGAATGCGACATTTGTGTTTGTATGCATAATCGGCCAAATGGTTTTGGAGTTATATCTACCTAAAATTTGTTGTTATTTCCTTAATACCTCGAAATACGAAACCGATCCAATTCTAACATGGTTATTAGATATAGAATGTCGACGCGTAAATTTTGTGAGGATGATATCAGTAGAAAATTCATAACAAATCATTGAAAATATTTTTAAAAAATTCTATAAATTTTGCGAGAGCCTTCAAAACCTTACTCTATAGCCAAGTTCCAAATTTGAACACGTTCGGATATATATTATTGGATATCTGAGCAGCCTTGGGCAAGTTCAGTGGCTGGATGGGTGACCGTTGCCAAGAACGGAAAGAGATAGATGCTTGCAATTTTCAGGGCAGCCTTGGGCAAGTTCAGTGGCTGGATGGGTCACCGGGTAGGTTGTGCATCTGAATGGGACAGTTAAGTTCGTTGGCCTAATGGTTTCAGAGTTATACCCATCTGGAAAATTATTTTCTCGATAACTCAAAAACTACAGCTCCGATCCAATTCATACTTGGTAACTAGTTGTTGAATACCAACATCAAGAGGTATGGGAAATTTTCGATGATCGGATCACTAGAAAATGTTAGATTTTTTATTCTTTAGGGTAGGTTGCGCATCCGAATGCATATGAGTCTTAGGCATAATCAGTGAAATGGTTTTGGAAATATACACATCTAAAATTTTGTTGTTATTTCCTATATAACTCAAAATATATAAGTTCAATCCAATTAAAACTCGGTTATTACTTTCAGAATGCTGACGGTCTAATTTCCGCGGAATTTCCTGAAATTACTTGAGACTTGAGACTTAAGTTTTATCTTATATTATTGGATATTTAATGAAATTCAAAACCAATAGAATACCTACATATTATGGCAGAATTAAAATTATGTGATCTTAGATGATTCTCTCATTACCCAAGTCCGTCATTAAAATAGTACGATATGTATTCATAACTAATAGAAGCTGAGAAAACGATCTAAATCTATGGTTAATTCGATTTAGTGGCGTCCAATAGAGGTGAATAGATAATACAACATGTGCGTAAAAGCGTCTGACTTCACGTCAGTACTTGGGCAATTTTTTGAAGAACATTTCCAGCAATTCTTATTTTTCTACCATTTCCAGTGACGTCATCCATATTGTTTGCAAACACCTTATTTTTTTCTTGCCATGGATAAATTATAAACTTTTGGAATGAGTTATTTACATGCAACGCCATTTGGGTTACTGATTATCTAGATATTAATTTTTGGCGCTCTTGTTCCTCGGAACAGAGCGCTCATCAATTTGCCCAAATGTCTGTAATTTTAGAATTTTTGGCTGAAAATGGTCTCAAACGATTTGGTTCGTCTCACTGATCAAGAATTCTGTCTGATTCTGTCCGGCCGGCCGGTCGGCCGTAGGCAAGATAACTCTCGAACGAAAGGAGTTAGAGGATTGAGATTTGCAAGGTTGGTTTGGAGCGTAAATATTTCAGAGTTCGTTAATGGGCGAAATCCATCAAGCGATTTCGGGTTATGACCGTTTATATTAAAAAACTTTTTTTATGAATATTTCCGAAACCGATCACTCGATCTATCTGAGATTCAGCAACAAATTGTAGAATCATGATTTAAAAAAATGTTTTGAAAATTTTTGAATTTTTTTTCTACAATAACTCTCGAACGGAATGAGCTAGGCAGTTGAAATTTTCAGAGTAGGTCAAGGAGATGAATATCGCGGTTAAGTTCGTTATTGGACGAAATAGGTCAGATGGTTTCGGAGTAACGAAGGAATTTTTTTTTCTAAGTAACAAATTTCAATTTCAATTCCTATTTGAGATGCAGTTTTACCATAAAAATCCATTGATATCAGTTTCAACTCCAACAAGCTAATACTTCCAGAGATATGATTTTTCGAAATTTCAATAATGAATCGTACTTCTATGTTTTGACAGAATGCTGTCATTATTCTCTCTATGCTGTATTATATGATCCTTGTTTTTACTCGTACATGTCATCCTGTTCTATAACAGAGAGTCAAATTCATTTCAGGTATTTTAATTTGATTTCTTCTATGGTGCAGTTCTCATTTTCAGATTGCTCATTTAATCTTGATAAATAAACTATTATTTGAATGTAATTTCCTTTATGATGCAGTTCTATCATAAGAATACATTGATATAATTCCCAACTCTGAGAAACCAATACTTTCGGAGATATAATTTGTCTGTTTGAACAAGACCGCCAGAAAGCTCCTGTCCACAGGGCTTGAACCAATTTTTTTTTTATTTGAAAAACATGTGAACATGTTGAAATGAAGTCTTGACCAAATAAACACATTTATATTGCTTGAAGGTGTCATGACTCACGAAAATTACCAAAGTGTTCAAACTGATGGCCATATACCAATCGAGCTTGAAAATCGGAACAAACATTTTGGATAGTTTCAGGCTGTATTGGTCTTATTTCGTCCCGAATCCTCTGTTTCCACACCTCGATGTTGTTTGGCTGATTGAGGCAAACTTTGCTTCCGATAAGAAAAATTCTAATGGAGCTACCTGGAGACCGAACCATCCATTCAATAAAACTTTCCCGAATGATCCAGATATTCGGAAACACTTCGTTCAGGCAATCACGTACTTCTTAAAAATAATGGGGTGCAGCTCCATCCATGTTGAAACCATTGCGTTTAATTTGATAGATCTGGATCATCATCGTTCGGAAAAACAACCCTCAACAACTTCTGTTGTCATCCCGTAATAAATCCAAAAATGTTGGAACTCTTAACTGTCCTTCAATGAAGACGCCATTGCCCTGTTCCAGTTCCAGCCCATACATTTAGGTTTTTAGGAAATTGTGTATGTGCATCCATCATCATGGTTGCAAAAGAACTGTGACCAGGAGTTTTGGTGCGCTGTTCAAATTTATAGCCAAAGCAGTCACCCATCCAGGTACTGAACTCACCCAAAGCTGCTTAGCTACAGGAAAAAAAATCCCAATATGTCCAAGAACATAAATCCGACTGTAAAAGAAGTAAAATTTGACTTCGGCCGATCTATGCACACGATAATTAATTAAATCAATTAAATTCTCTCCAGGCATGTCAAAAATATAAAACTGTGAAAGTGTGAAACCTGTGGACTACTACATTTCGATCGTTAGAATATTTCGAAATTTCGGCAATATCTTCATCAATATAGATCCGATGGAGTTCAAATCTAGAACTTTTCTGTGAAATAAGGTTTTGAAGGCCCTCGCAGAATTTCAACGATATCTGAGTCTTGTGTTCCTCAAAAAATTATGCATAAGTCTGAAAATTTCTCTAACTCATTGCGCTCGAGCGTAATCGTGCTGACGGCCGGCCGGCAGGTCATAATCAATTTTGACCTAGGATTCTTCATCAGTTAGTCGAAATTAATCGTTGAGACTATTCTCAGCCAAATGTTCGAAAAATACAGACATTTGGACGAATTGATAGGCACACTGTTCACCTGAACACCGGGTCAAAAATGAGCTGAAAAATTTACGTTATAATCTAATATTTTATTAATTGATTGTTTTGATTTCCAGAAGAAAAACCTGCAGATTTCGAAACAGCAGTTGCTGCCACTGGTTTCGGAAAGTTCAATTGGTTACTATTATTTGTTGCGATTCCAGTCAGTTGGGCTAACCTCTTTGAGACGACTACTATGTCATACGTCTTTCCTGCTGCTCAATGTGACCTGAATTTGACTTTGGAAGATAAGGGGCTATTGAATGCAGTAGTCTATTGTGGTAAGAAAAATGAGATTCTGGAATTATACAGGTTGTCCGACGATGAAACTGACAAAACATATCGGGTTATATGGACTTCCAATATGTTTTCAAAATGCCATACACAATTGTCCGAAACCGCTTCGTTACGGACATTTAGAGTGATTTGAGAATTGAGACGAAAAATCCAAACCGCCATATTAAGTAAAAGGATTGGCCAATTCGGTTTAAATTTCGTACATGTGTCAAACTGAAAGGTCTTAACAAGTAGCCGTTGGAACGAAACCAATATTTGGGTCCGAATATCCTTTTTTGGCGCTCTAGTTTCTCGGAACTGAGTGCTTATCAATTTGCCCAAATGTCTGTAATTTTCGAATTTTTCCATGAAAATGGTCTTAAACGATTTGGTTCGACTCACTGATGAAGAATCCGTGGTCGAAATTCATTCTGTCCGGCCGGTCCGGCCGGCCGGCCTGCCGTAGGCACGATAACTCTCGAACGGAATGAGCTAGACTGTTGAAATTTTCAGAGTAGGTTTGGGACATAAATATCTCGGCTAAGTTCGTTTTTGGGCAAAATCGGACAGATGGTTTCGGAGTACCAAAAAAAAAATTTTTTTTTTACGAAACAAATTCCAAATTAAATTTTTTTCAATAAGCAGTTTTACCATAAGAATCCAATGATATCATTTTTAACTCTAACAAGCTAATACTTGGAGATATGATTTTTCAAAATGTCAATAAGAAATCGTATTTCTACGTTGTCACAGGATGATATAATTATTCTATGTATTAATTGTCATAATGACAACATATTTTCCTGAGACATGACATTATCTAATCAATCGAAGAATTGTGAGCGAAGTGAGAAAAATCTCAGTTGTTTGCTCCGAAATTAGTTTTTCTCAGAAAAGTCTTACATTTTCGGAACGGAACATCCAGTAAGAGATCTGAGAGTAGTGAGACTGCTTTTCATCCATAGACATAGAATGTTCAGTTCTCTCAATTTATGACGGGGCTGACGAAAGTAAATATTATAACTTCAAAAATATTGGGGTTGAAAATACTCGTATTTTAGCGATGCAACGGGGACCTCACCCAAAAATGTTTATAAATATTACGTAAATATTGAAAGCATAATTCTGTAGTTCAAGAGAGGAGAAAATTTGGTGAACGTAGATCAGGAAATTTTTATCGATTACAAGGTAATTTTTCATTATTACTTCTCTTCTTTAATACATGTTTTATGAAATATCTACTATTTGTAGGTACTTTAAACCTGTTTTGGGCAATTGTCATACGAAACTTGTTTTTTTGGCGCTCTAGTTCCTCGGAACAGAGTGCTTATCAATTTGCCCAAGTGTCTTTAATTTTGGCATTTTTGGCTGAAAATGGTCTCAAACGATTTGGTTCGACTCACTGATCAAGAATCCGAGGTCGAAATCGATTCTGTCCGGCCGGCCGTAGGCACGATAACTCTCGATTGAAAGGAGTTAGCGGATTGAAATTTGCAAGGTGGGTTTGGAGCGTAAATATCTCGGACGAGCTTGTTAATGGGCGAAATCCATCAAGCGGTTTCGGAGTTCTGGCCGATTTTAGTAAAAATATTTTTTATGAATATTTCCGAAACCGATCACTCGATCTATCTGAAATTCAGCATCAAATTGTGGAATCATGACCTTTATATGCATGTGAAGTTTTGTATTGACCAGATTACCGCAAAGTGTCAGAAAAAAAATTTGAAATTTTAAAAAAAGTTTTGCCACATTAACTCTCGAACGGAATGAGCTAGGTAGTTGACATTTTCAGAGTAGGTTAGGGAGATGAATATCTTGGTTAAGCTCGTTATTGGGCAAAATTGGCCAGATTTAATTTGATTTCTTCCATGGTGCAGTTCTCATTCTCATGATTGCTCATTTAATCTTGATAAATAAACTATTATTTGAATTAAATTTCCTTTATGATGCAGTTCTATCATATGAATACATTGATATAATTCCCAACTCTGAGGAAACAATACTTTCGGAGATATAATTTGTCTGTTTGAACTAGAGCGCCAGAAAGCTCCTGTCCACAGCGCTTGAACCCATTTATATAAACCAAGTTTGGGTAAGATTATTTCACCCAGTATAATAATTATCAAATATCTAAACTGAGATTCGCAATATACGGAAAAAATCCCACAGGAAATCGTTAAAAACGTTTTTGGTGCCAGTTCAGCTATTCCGTAGTAAATTATTATTTTCAATTTTTCACTCAAGAACTTAATTTTCGGAGAAAGTAACTACCATCAAAAATGGGACAATACAACGTGATCTCATTGTGAGACGCTAGTGACTAAGTTAAACTCAGTTTCACCTGTTCCGCGCCCTTAAACGCGTTGTAGGTTGTGGTAATCTGGTGAGCCGGTTTCATGCGCAGGTGATGTCACGACTCAGGTATGGCGTCTACTTCTGGCGGATATACACATACCGCGGTTTTTTGGTCTTGAGGAATTCTTCCCTTCTTATCGGAGTAGTCGGAATTATTTTAAAATTATTTAATTTTTTTTAACTAACATTAAAATCACATAAGTATAATTCTTCTGGTTTTTCATGTGTGTATGATTTTTTATATACCACTATTGTGGTCAAAGGAAAATAAAGAGCATTTATATAAAGGGTGCCAAAAACGTAACGTAATTCGTCAATAATTCTTGTACGAAGAATTATTGAAGAATATCCTTGCACCCATCGATTATTAATTTCAAAAACAATTTATCGTATTCTTTTCTTAATTTGATATTTCTCTTCCCCTACGCCCCACACTCCTCTACTTAATTTTTTCAAATGGAAATATATGGATTGTGATACATCAAATCAAAAGTAATTTGATTACCTACTCAACGGTGCGAATGAAAAGGAAAATTGGTGGTGTCGTTTTTTGATTAAAACATTAGAAAATTATCAATTGGATATGGTTACTCGCTTTTTGGAATCGACGAGTTTCCTATTCAAGGATGGAAAAGAATCTTTGTATTTAACGTTCGAATTGAGCACTGAATAGCTTAATAAATTCTTTTTTCAGTCACACCGCTCAATGTACAATCGAATGTCCCTTCATTCGTTATATCACAATCCATATATTCCTATTTGAAAAAACAATAGAGGGGTGTGGAGCGTAAAGGGTGGGAGATTTCAAATTCAAAAAAGCATAGAGACCTGCTTTCGAAATACAAATCAATGGATTCATGGATTTCACTTGAAAATAATTAGTTAAAGAATAATGGTCTGATTGCAGTACTCTCCAATCACAAAGTGTAAATTATTTCCTAATTTTTTTATGAAAAATTGGTTCAAGCCCTGTGGACAGGAGTTTTGGCGCTCTTGTTCAAACTTTGACAAATCATATCTTCGAAAGTATTGGTAAGAGTTGGGAATTATATAAATGGATTCTTATGATAGAACTTCATAATAGCAGAAATTAAATTCAAATATCATAAAAGAATTTAAATTCAACAAGAGTGCCAAAAATTATTAATCCAAAACCAATAGACCAATTCTACCCAACAACGAACTCATCCGAGATATTCGTTCCTCAATTCTATGATGTACGATATATTTTTTCCTCAGATCTACTCTGAAGATTATATTATATCAATTGAAACTTTAGCCAATATTTAAGTTTTGTTTTTACTGGAGATATTATGAACTCAATATTATTAACTTACCATTACCAAATACAGTTACGTGACTTCTGTAGTCTTCTTGGTTTCAGGATAATGAATTACATAACAGAGATGATAAGTTGTTGGATCTGGTTTTCAGCAGTGGAGAGGTTGATGTCTCTGTTACACGCTCGGATGTGCCTTTTGTCCCAGAAGATCCATACCATCCTGCATTGGAGTTGGTTTTCAAGAAATCGCTTCAGGCAAGACGAGTTAATTTTCCAATTGCATGTAGCCGATCTTATGACTTCAGGAGAGCTAACTTCGTGGAATTACTATCTAGTATTGAGGGGTTTGATTGGGATCAGATGGGCAGCCTCGGCCATGTCGATGTCGCTTTGGATTTCTTTTACGAAAATCTATTCGAATTGTTTAGGAAATTTGTACCCAGTAGAACATATTCGTCCCGAAGACATCAATTTCCTGTGTGGTTTAACAATACCATTAAGCGAAATATTCGTTTGAAAAGCTTTTACAGATCAAAGTGGATAGCTACTCGTGATGTTAGATACCAACGGGATTTTGTACGACTGCGCTCATTGGTAAAGTAGGAAATATCTTCTGCATACCGGGAATACTTGACTGATGTTCAGGAAAAGATTAAGCGGGATCCCAAAGTCTTTTGGAGTTTTATCCATCAGCGACGGAAAAATACTAGAATACCGGGTATTATGTACAGTGATGGTGTTCCTCATGGGAGCCCTCAAGAAATTGTTAACAGTTTTGCTCGCCACTTCGCTGATACTGATACTGGGGCTGCTACTGACGATGATGAGGGTTCTGTGGATCTTGGTCTGCTTCCACCGGTCCTGGTGCCTGCGGTGTCAGAGGAAGAAGTAAGATTGATTATTTCAAAATTTTATAATAAGATAACAGCTGGAGATGACGGTATTCCATCATTCTTTATAAGAGATTATGGCTCTGCTCTCGCCAAACCTTTGTCGATATTAATAAACTTCAGTTTAAAATCATGTTGCTTTCCTAATAGATGGAAGAGAGCTCGCGTTGTCCCAGTTTTCAAGTAGGAGGATAGTTCTCAGGTACAGAATTATAGACCCATTTCTGTCTTATCAAACTTCGCAAAGGTCTATGAGGAGGTGCTGTATAGGGATATCTATCACAGTGTCTCTCCATATTTGTCCTCACGACAACACGGGTTTGTTCGGGGGAGATCTACTGTCACCAACCTTTCAACAGTTTCCCAATACATTGCCGAGTGCTTGGATGATGGTGGTCAGGTCGACGTCGTTTATACTGACTTTTCGAAGGCATTTGACACTGTCGACCACAATATTCTTTTGAGGCGGCTCTCGTCTTTTGGATTATCTCCGGCATATGTGAGGCTGATCAAGTCTTACCTAATGGACCGAAAATATTATGTGTATTATAATGGCTTCAGATCCTCTGTTTATACTCTTTTTCATGGCGTGCCTCAGGGTTCCAATTTGGGACCGTTACTGTTTGGTATTTTCATCAATGATCTCCTAACCAGACTCGGGTGTCCCGCGTTAGCATTTGCAGATGACCTCAAGTTATACATCAGGATCCGTGATATGGCTGATGCTGTCTTGCTCCAGTCCTCTTTGGAGTTCGTCTATCTTTGGTGCATGGTTAACGGATTAAGATTGAACATGGACAAGTGCTTTAAGGTTACCTTCACGAGGCAGTTAAATCCATTGATTTTTAAATACCATGTAGCCGACAGCTTTATCGTTTCAAGAGAGCAGGTGCGAGACCTTGGTGTGTTGTTTGACTCTACCTTCAGCTTCGTTCCACATGTGGAACATTTATGTGCTTCAGCTAGTCGAGCTTTAGGCTTCGTCTTGAGATGCAGCAAAGAATTTGATGATTTGTCGATTTGGAGGAACTTATATTTTATGCTTGTTGTCAGCAAATTGGAGTACGCACATTTAATATGGTTCCCAATCTATGAGTGTCATATCTCCCGCCTGGAGGGTATACATCGTAGATTTCTGAAATATGTGTCATATAGACGAACTGGCAGATACCCTGAAAGGGGTGCAGATCTTTCTCATGTGATGGGTGAGGTACGGGTTAAATCTTCAGTTCGTAGACATGAAGAACAGAGTGCCAGATTTGCACGGAAGGTGTTCACAGGCGAAGTCGATTCATCTTATCTGCTGTCAAAGATGGCACTGAATGTTCCTAGACTGACAGCAAGGTCAAGAACTACCTTCTATTTGCCAGCGGCTCATACAAACCTGTTCGAGCTTGCACCAGTAACTCGTATGTGTAGATGTGTTGATAGGCTTGCACTCGATTTATTTCGCTAAGTTCAAGAATCATTTTTGTTTTTTTGTTTATTTTTGAGATTGTTTTTTGATAAATATGATGTATTTTATTTTTATTTAGGTTTGTATGCTGAATACATTAAAATTATGCTTATAACCTTGTAATTGGGATTTTCCTGTTGGGTTAATAAAGATATATTATTATTATTATTATTATTATTATTATAACCATTCCCATCATCATATGGATTAACCATGGGCATTAAATAGCAAAATTTGACATATCATGTCTCAGGAAAATAAGTTGACATGTATCAACACAGATCATATTATAATAGTTCATAGCAGATAGAATAATTATCGCATTCTGTGAAAACACAGAAGTACAATTTATTATTGAATTTTTGAGAAATCATATCTCCGGAAGTATCAGCTTGTTAGAGTTGAAAATGACATCAATGGATTCCTATGATGAAACTGCATCTTGAGAAAAACTTATTTTGAAATTTGTAATATGAACATATTTTTTTTTGTTACTCCGAAACCATCTGACCGATTTTGCCCAATAACGAACTCAACCGAGATATTTATGTCCCAAACATACTCTGAAAATTTCAATTGTTTAGCTCATTCCGTTCGATAGTTATCGTGTTAACGGCTAGACGGACGGGCGGCCAGACGGCCGGACGGCCGGACAGAATCGATTCCGATCACGGATTCTTGATCCGTGAGTCGAACCAAATCGTTTTAGGCCATTTTCCGCCAAAAATTCCAAAATTACAGACATTTGACAAATTGATAAGCACTCTGTTCCGAGAAACAAGAGCGCCAAAAAACGGCACAACCAATTTCACTTTTAGCCATATCGCAGACCACAACCCATAAATTCCCATTTGAA
The DNA here is from genome assembly GCA_937662695.2 of Halyzia sedecimguttata. NCBI lineage: Eukaryota > Metazoa > Arthropoda > Insecta > Coleoptera > Coccinellidae > Halyzia > Halyzia sedecimguttata. Next base: position 17,057,008 of record OW569418.2, read on the forward strand.
AAAAATAAAGTAGTGGGGTGCGTAGGGGATGAGAAACATCAAATTGAAAAAAGCACAGGATAAATTGCTTTTGAAATTAAAAATCGACAGATGCGAGGATTTTCCCTAATAGTTCTTCGTACAAGAATTATTGACGAGTTACGGTACTTTTTTGGCACGCTGTATTTATTTAACACATTGTTCTCACTAATCGGTTTAATGACTAATAGTGTAATGTCAACCCATACTTGAATATAAAAATTGATAGGATGCTTTAGTAGTGCGTCGTCTTAGAAGATGGAAACATCGTTTCCAAAACATATGTCAGTCGACAAAATTTGTAGTGGATAAGAGTGTATGTACTTTCTCAATTATGTTTCAATTTCCTACACTTCATTATTGTTTAGGGGCTATCACCAGTGCCTTCTTCTGGGGGTTCCTATTTGATACATTCGGGAGGAGGAAACTGCTCATGATAGGATATTTTCTTGATGCTTCCACAGTGTTTCTCAGCGCCTTCTCCCCAAATAAGTACTTTTTGATGTTCATGAAATTCTTGGGTGGATTTATGTAAGTATAGATGAACTAAGTGTAGTATATTCCTATTGAATACTACCTTATTCATTATTTCAGGACTAATGGAACGTATGCAGCTGCGCCAACGTATTTGTCCGAGATGCACACCGCAAAACATCGATCGAGAATGCCGTTGATACTGGGTATCGGAATGTCGATTGGTAGTATGTCGCTTCCATTATTAGCCGCAATAATTCTACCTTTGAATTTCAAGATATATTTGATGAACAGCCTACGTAAGTACATGAATATACAAATTTGACAGATTTTGGCGCCTATCGTTCTCTGTCCCATCAGATGCATAGAATAACACGACATCGGCCTTTGATTAAGGAAGAGAGGGCATACCGCATGCCGTACTAAGCAACGCTATCGATCTGAAACCAAAACTTTGACAGTTTGGTGGACTCCAAACGATATGGTGGACGTTTGTTACTTGTGTTTATCTGAGCGTTTACGGACTGTTTTGTTATAAAACTGTGTTACACATAACGGTTGGATGTGCAGCTGTAAAAGGCACAGCAGGGAAAAGGAGCCTGGTTCCGTGGCCATGTGGTGCCCATTTGGTTTCAATGTCAGGGAATATGTTATTCGTCCTCTATCTTCTATAGTCTAAGATGTCAGCACTCCCTACTTATACCCGTTAAAATTAAAAAAAAAACGAAACTAGAATTGGCAAATCTTGTTCTACTTCATTATGAAAACGATGATGGCGCTAGAGTCGATTTGGCAGATTCTGACAAGCGACAAAGTTTATTGTCATTCCGCTGTTACTAGTTCGAAAATTGAAATTAAAAGTATATAATCAAAACCACAGTTTATGGAGTAGTTATACAGCTGTCCCATTTTAAACCACTCATCTGAAAATCTCGAACACTATCGAATTTATTAAGGAAAGTTTCGAATATGTTTTTTTAGTTCGGGGAAGACCTCTTCCAGAGTAAAAATTCCGTTCGAAATATCAACCTCTGAAGAGTAGTGGCTACCCTTTTCATATTATGAATAGGAAATGTAGGTCATGATATACCTCATTCCAAAGCTTATTACAAAACCTAATCGATTATGTACGGTGTTTCATGATTGGATCCAATTTGTCAAAAATACAGTGTGTTCAACGGACTGTCTGGGCTGTGCCACTCTCATTTGGTAGATATTTTTCAATTTATTACAATTCCAACAGAGGCCTTCTCGAACTAGCTCTTGCAACATTCTTCTGAAATTTGTGTCGCGTGAGATATTATGTTCGTGTTCATAATCCTAATCAGTACTCAACACACTGTACTGTGAGCACAGAATTGTTCTTTCGAATGAGGTATGACCTGGTCTAAACTTCTTATTCGTAGTTTTAGAAGGGTAGCCACCACTCTGATGGGGTAGATATTTCAGAAATAATTTCACCTCTAATAATAACAATAAATCAACAAGTCCAGTGTGTTCTTACCAATAGGGTCTACATAATGGCTTCGTATAAATAATATACTTACTTATGCATATATTTCACAAGTCAGTCCTGGCTTCTTGCAAGAAACCTGAAGTCAGAAACGCGTCTGGTCTTGCTTCTCGGCAGATCAATGGAATCCCCATGGGTTTATTTGAAATATATGGCATAAGTATATTAATTATACGAAGCCAATATGTAGACCCTAATGGCAGGAACGCTCTGGACTTGTTGATTTATTCACAAAGGTATCGCCATTTTTCATTATTAATATAATAATAATAATAAATCATTCATAAATACATTATAATGGGAATTCTATACAATAAATATCAATAAATTCCACGGTTTGTCAACAAAAATTCAAGCACTGATGTGAAGTCAGGAGCTTTTAGGCACATGTTCTGTTGTCCTTTCACCTCTATTAGACACTCTTAATCGAAATTAGCATCGATATATAGACCGTTTTTTATCTTGGTTGTAGTTTAGGTTTTAAACGTTATCGCAAAATCTCAGCGATGTCGGACAAACACTTTTGGATATATAGAATTTTCTCAATGATTTCCAATAATTTTTTTTTAAATTTTCTAGTAATATGATGTTTGAATTGTATCGGCATCGTATTTTTTGAGCTATTGAGGAAATAACAACCAAATTTCAGATTGGTTTAACTCCAAATCTGGTTGGCTGATTATGCCTCTTAACGAAGCAAAATGTCACATTAGTATGCACAACGGACCCTAAAAACTGTAGGTTGCTATGTCTGTCCGTTCTCAAATAATCATAAGATAAATAATATTTTTCAAAAATTTCTTTAAAATTTTCTAGCGATACGATCCTCACAAAATCGCACCTATATTTTTCGTGTTATCGAGAAAACAATATTCCAGATGAGTATAACTCTGAAATCGTTTTGCCGAATATACCCTAAAATAAACATAACTATCCCATTCGGATGAGCAACTTAGCCTGAAAATTGAAAGTCGCCATACCTTTCCGTCCGAAGATTATCGTGGCAATGGTCACCCATCCACCTAATCAACTCATATAATGCTGCTCAGATCTCCTACAATATAGAACCGATCGTGTTCAATTAATTTGAAGCTTGGCTGTAGAGTTAGGTTTTGAATTCCGCAAACTTTCAGTGATATGAAACGAATAGTTTCTGAGTTATGGAATTTCTGTCAAACATTATCAATATTTATTTTAAAATTTTCTAGTGATGCAAAATTTGCGCGTTGGAATTCTACAACTAACTACCATGTTTGAAATGGATTGGTTTTGTATTGACAGAGTTAAGAAGGAAATAAAACACAAATTTCCGATAGGTATTGTTACGTTCAGATTTTTGTTTGAGACTTCCACTTTATTTTTGTTGATCGACCCTTGTATATGCTTCGTTTGTTTTCCGAATTTGTTAATGCGAGCGAAATTGTGGAAAACACAGATGGAAAAAATGTTTGTACGTTCGAGCGCCGCATCTGGCGTATCGAAGAGGACGGGAAACCAGTTTTGAAGTAGCAGCGGCCGAAAGATTATTGTTGGAAATTCGAATCTCTACGATAAAATCGCCTAAGAAAGTTACGATTTCGATATTTTGGGAAATAGGAATTTGTGGATTTGAGTAACCTCTATATGAGGATTTGAGGTGTTTTATCTTCGTGTTTCAACATTGAAACTTCTTCATTGGATTTATTGGAGCAAGATTTCTGATGGTTCTTTCGTCACGATCTTACCAAGGACCCCCTGGAATAATTCAAGGGTGAACATTCGATAGTTGCAGTCATTTTGGACCCGAGGCTGTTGAAGCCGGTGCCTTGTAGAATTCGAGATTTTGAGGGCTGTTGCGAAGGGCTGTCGTCAAATATTCTCCCTGGTGCTGTCAGACCCGGAAGAATCTACACCGTTTGGAACATTAAGGTCGTAGAAATTTTATAGTTCGGTATCATACCTTCTTGCACGAAATAATCATCCCGGTTCAAGTTGACATTTATTTGATTTTCGTTGTTCAGCTTTCTAACATCACCGATTGCATATTATCGATCAAACAAAATTGTTTTGGATCCGATTTGGAGTCCCTTGAACATTTTATCGGACTTATTTAAATTCTATTGATAGATATCTGAGATTCTGAACTACTGTTCTGCATTCCTAACCTGTACATTTATTTTATGTTGATTGAGTGCCTAAATATTTGATTCTATTTGTGTATTAATTTCAGTCATATCAGAATATTGTGCAAATTGTATGGTCAATAAACATATACGAGGGTCAGCTAATTTTGTCTTTACCTTCTCAGCCTTCGGCTTTGGCTTTCGTAATTTGGTCTCAGCTGAGAAGAGTGAGTTGTGCTTAATTTAATTAAAATTACGTGGCGCCCTTTAATATTCATTTAGTTAATAATAATCCTTTATTTCATTTTGTTATGAACCACTCCTACGCCGCTGAGCTGCCGGCATTGACACTCACTCTGTAGTGGGTATCAAAATTGTACGTAACAAGATTGGCACCCAATACGTGGGGCATCCGAAAATTTGCTGACCTGAAATTTTAGTTGAATATTAAGTTGGCGATTTAGTCGAACTTTTATATTGTTGAATTTTAATTGATTTTTGCTTCGATTGAAGTTGTGCATTTTGGTTGGATATATTTCTGATAACATTTTACTTTCAGCTGATATTGTATTGGTGCTTTTTCATATTTTTATCGTATTTGATTGATTTTTATTTGAATTTTGTCAATTTTGGTGGGGATGGCGAACAGTTCTTATTATAAATTGAATATTAATAGGTTATCTAAAGATGAGTTAACCTATGAACTTGCTGTAAGAGGTATTCAGAAAGCTGAACCGGTTGAGCAGATGCGGAAATGTTTGAGGAATTTGATACGTTTTGAAAAGAAGGTTCAACCCTTAAGTTATCCTCCATACTCTTTGGATGTTGATAATGAAATAGATATTATTTCCGGGAAAATTATTGAAATTGGGGACGCAATCAAAGCTTTCGACGGTGATAGAGAATCTTCGGATTACGATAAAATATCCACGAGAATAAATCATTTGTTGGGTCGATCTAATAGAATGCAGTCAGTTGATAGTGATAAAATAAAAAAACGTGGTGAACTAATCACAGATATTTTCAAGTTATTGCAAGAATTAAATAGCAAGGCTAACTCTAAAGATTCCGATGATTCTTGTTCATCTTCGGATAGTTCAGGCGTAAATTTTGGTCAGCCTGCGATTACCTCTAGTCCTAGTAACATGAATAAGTCTAAGCGATTTAATTCTGATCGCGATAAAGTTGGTTCTGTACCCGTTTTGAAATGGGGTTTGCAGTTTTCGGGTGAAAAAAATGATCTGACCGTGAATGCATTCATTGAAAGGGTTGAGGAATTGTGTTTGGCCAGAAATGTTAGTCGACGACAGCTCTTCAATGCGGCGGTAGATTTGTTTGCTGGAAGGTGTCTTTATTGGTTTAGGCTCATTAGGAAGAGTATTAATAGTTGGGAAGAACTTAAAATTAAACTTAGAGAAGAATTTCTGCCCTTTGATTATGAAGATAGGTTACTTGCGGAGATTCGTCGAAGGACTCAGGGTGAAGATGAGAGTATAGGACTGTATTTGTCAATCATGGATAGCATGATGTCTCGTCTCACGGTTCCACTGTCGGCTTCGGTCAGATTGGGTATTCTGAAGAGAAATCTGGCACCCTTTTATCAGGAAAAACTTAGCCTCTTGGATGTGAATTCGGAAAGTGAATTATTAGAGCTGTGTAAAAGGATTGAAAGAACTAAATGTTTCGTGGAATCTTATCGACCACCAGCTCGTCGTAGGGATGATGTGGAACCGGACGCTGCTTACGTAAATAGTGTCTCCTCTTTGAGCGTAGAAAATCGTTGTTCTACTTTTTCAGCTTCTGGAAATCGTCAGAAATGCTGGAATTGTGATGGCCTAGGTCATTTGGCCAAAAATTGTAAAGCTGCTAGGCGAAAGCACTGTTTCAGATGCGGAACTCCTGGGGTGACTAAATTCAATTGCACCAATTGTAAACGTTCGGGAAACGATCAAGCTCACCGGTAATTGGTCGCCTAACTGGTGGGTTTTCGCAAGAGGCGATTCCAGATAACCGATGTTCGATTGACAACCAAAATAAAATAGTCCTAGACTATATACTCAGCCATCACAGGGACGATCGTAGACCTTACCTGAATGTTGAAATTTTTGGCACTAAATACATGGGGTTGTTAGATTCTGGTGCTAATAGAACACTTATGGATTTGAAATTGTTCGGTACCCTGGAAAAATTGGGGGTTCACATAGATAGGACTTCTACTGTTAAGTGTACGGTGGCTAATGGCCAAGAATGTGATACTTTGGGCACTGTTCAAATACCTGTATGCTTGGAGGGTAGGGTAAGACTGATTGATGTTCTTATAATGCCTGATCTGCAGCATTCCTTGATACTGGGTTTGGATTTCTGGCGAGAAATGCGAATTATTCCTAATCTGAATAACGACGAATGGGAATTCATGGAAGATAAGAAGGCAGAATGTCAATTGTCATCATTAGTTGGTGCGGCAGATCTGAGTCAAGAGCAGTCAGACAGACTTCAGCATCTTATAGATGATACCTTCTATAGAATGGGTGATGGTATCGGATGTACTAATGTGGTGACATATATAATAGAGACTGATGCCCCTCCGATCAAGCAGAGAAGTTACCGAGTCAATCCTATCATGCAGAATCTTATTGACAAGGAGATCGATTTTATGTTAAAGGGAGGAATTATTGAGAGGTCAGATAGTCCTTGGTCCAGTCCAGTTCTGATGATACCCAAGAAGGATGGTACTTACAGATTTTGTGTAGATTTTCGTCAGCTCAATAAGGTTACTAAAAGGGACGGTTACCCATTACCATTCATGAATTCAATACTGGACAGACTTAGCAACTCAAAATATTTGACATCTCTCGACGTAAAGAGCGCTTACTGGCAGATCGAGGTCGAAGAAAATAGTCGTCAATACACCGCTTTTTCTATCCCTGGTCGCGGACATTTTCAGTTTAAAAGAATGCCCTTTGGCCTTCATAACGCTCCAGCGAAGTGGCAACGTTTAGTTGACAGAGTTTTCGGCCCAGAGTTGGAACCCTACGTTTTCGTCTATTTGGATGATGTTATAATATCGACTCCTGACTTTGAAACGCACATGAGGGTGCTTGAGGACGTTTTCAATCGTTTAATGGCTGCAGGTCTTACTCTCAGTAGGGATAAGTGTAAATTTTGTTTGATGGAACTACGATATCTTGGCATGGTTGTAAATCGAGATGGTATCAATGTAGATCCTGAGAAGGTAAGCGCGATTGTTAATTTAAAATCTCCAACCAGTGTAAAGGAGGTGAGATCTCTGTTGGGAATGGTCGGATGGTATAGACGGTTCCTTCCTGATTTGTCGACCCTAATAGCGCCTATTTCAGCATTGTTGAAGAAGCGTGCTCCTTTCATCTGGTCAGAAAATTGTGAAAGTTCATTCCGAGAAATTAAGAACTTGTTGATATCTGCTCCTGTGCTCTGCAGTCCTCACTTTGATTTGCCATTCTTGCTTCAGACAGATGCGTCGGCTTATGATCTGGGGGGAGTTTTGACACAACTTCATCCGGATGGAGAGAGAGTGGTGTGCTACGTTAGTAGAAGTTTATCACGTCAGGAAAGGGCTTACTCTACGACCGAGCGAGAGTGTCTAGCAGTAATATGGGCTATGGAAAAGCTCCGTCCTTACTTAGAAGGTACAAGATTCAAGGTCATTACTGACCACTATAGTCTATTGTGGTTGAATAATATGAAGGATGTGACGGGAAGGCTGGCACGGTGGGCACTGAGAATGCAGGCTTGGGATTTTGATATTATACATCGAAAAGGTAAAGAGTTGGTTATACCTGATTTATTGTCAAGATCGGTGCCTATATTGGACGAGGTAAATATTTCTCCTGCTGGTGCTGATTTCACAGATAGGTGGTATAAAAACATGTTGAAATTGGTGGAAGGTAATCCTTTGAGGTATCCTAAATTTCGCATACAATCGGATAAATTATACAAACATGTTTCATCGACTTTTGCTCCTTTTGGAAATGAAGAATCTGATTGGAAGGAAGTAGTGCCTAAAAAACAACGTTGGCAAATTATCAAGAACTTGCATGATGTTCCCACTTCTGGACATACCGGGACACTGAAAACCTATCATCGTGTGAGACAGCAGTATTACTGGCCCAAAATGCGTCACGATATCACCAAATATGTCAAAAACTGTCATACTTGTTGTCAATACAAGAGCGAACCGCGAAAAGGTTATGGATATATGTCTAGACGTCCCATGCCCAACAAACCGTGGCAAGTCATTTCTTTGGATCTTCAGGGGCCCTTTCCAAGATCATCGCAGGGTTTCTCTTACATCTTGGTGGTGTTCGATGAATTTTCTAAGTTCCCGATGACCTTTCCTCTTCGTAGCGCTACGGCAAAGTGTATAGTCAAACTGGTGGAAGATTATGTGTTTCTCTTATTTGGGGCTCCGGCCGCGATCGTTGTTGATAATGGTAGTCAACTGAGGGGTAAGATTTTCACAAAATTCTGTGAAGAATATGGTGTCGAGGTATGGTTCAATGCATTGTACCACCCACAGGCAAATCCTACTGAAAGGATCAATCGCACTGTTAAGACAATGCTAGCTTCGTTCGTTGGGGATAATCATCGAAGTTGGTGTTCCTACCTTCCAAAAATCACGTGCGCAATTCGTACATCCGTGCAAGAAACAACCAGACAGACACCATATTTTATCAATTTTGGTAGAGAACATGTAATTAATGGTCGAAATCACAAATTTTTGTCGAGTCCGAATTGTTCAGAGGATAAAGATCTTGTGCGAGTAAAAGCGTTTCAGGAGCTTTATGAGGTTGTGAAGAAACGTTTGGAGAAGTCGTTTCATCGCAGTAAGGGGCGTTATGATCTTCGCAAGCGCCCTATCGAATACAATGTTTCTGATATGGTATGGCTGAAAAACTATGTGCTTTCAGATGCTTCGAAATATTTTTCATCTAAACTGGCTCCGAAATTTGTTGGACCCTACAAGATTAAGAAGAAAAAGTCTTCTTTAACTTACGAGTTGGTAGATGACCGGGGGGCATCTAAGGGTGTATGGCATGTGAAGGATCTCAAACCTTATACACATGAAAGTTTCAGTGAATGAAACTTTCTTCCGGTTGAAGGGGGAGTTGTTACGTTCAGATTTTTGTTTGAGACTTCCACTTTATTTTTGTTGATCGACCCTTGTATATGCTTCGTTTGTTTTCCGAATTTGTTAATGCGAGCGAAATTGTGGAAAACACAGATGGAAAAAATGTTTGTACGTTCGAGCGCCGCATCTGGCGTATCGAAGAGGACGGGAAACCAGTTTTGAAGTAGCAGCGGCCGAAAGATTATTGTTGGAAATTCGAATCTCTACGATAAAATCGCCTAAGAAAGTTACGATTTCGATATTTTGGGAAATAGGAATTTGTGGATTTGAGTAACCTCTATATGAGGATTTGAGGTGTTTTATCTTCGTGTTTCAACATTGAAACTTCTTCATTGGATTTATTGGAGCAAGATTTCTGATGGTTCTTTCGTCACGATCTTACCAAGGACCCCCTGGAATAATTCAAGGGTGAACATTCGATAGTTGCAGTCATTTTGGACCCGAGGCTGTTGAAGCCGGTGCCTTGTAGAATTCGAGATTTTGAGGGCTGTTGCGAAGGGCTGTCGTCAAATATTCTCCCTGGTGCTGTCAGACCCGGAAGAATCTACACCGTTTGGAACATTAAGGTCGTAGAAATTTTATAGTTCGGTATCATACCTTCTTGCACGAAATAATCATCCCGGTTCAAGTTGACATTTATTTGATTTTCGTTGTTCAGCTTTCTAACATCACCGATTGCATATTATCGATCAAACAAAATTGTTTTGGATCCGATTTGGAGTCCCTTGAACATTTTATCGGACTTATTTAAATTCTATTGATAGATATCTGAGATTCTGAACTACTGTTCTGCATTCCTAACCTGTACATTTATTTTATGTTGATTGAGTGCCTAAATATTTGATTCTATTTGTGTATTAATTTCAGTCATATCAGAATATTGTGCAAATTGTATGGTCAATAAACATATACGAGGGTCAGCTAATTTTGTCTTTACCTTCTCAGCCTTCGGCTTTGGCTTTCGTAATTTGGTCTCAGCTGAGAAGAGTGAGTTGTGCTTAATTTAATTAAAATTACGTGGCGCCCTTTAATATTCATTTAGTTAATAATAATCCTTTATTTCATTTTGTTATGAACCACTCCTACGCCGCTGAGCTGCCGGCATTGACACTCACTCTGTAGTGGGTATCAAAATTGTACGGCCGATTATGCCTATTAACGAACTCAAGTGTTGCATAGGGATGCTCAACATGCCATGAAAATTCCAAGTCGCTATCTATTTCCGTTCTAAAGTTATCGTGACTTGAAAATATATTTTTTTTTAAATTTCTAGTCATACGATTCTCACACAATTGCACTTACGAATTATATCTGTATCCTAAAACTACTCACCAAGTTTCAATTCGATTGGATCTGTATTCTTTGAAAACAAAATTATCACTCGGAAACAATTAGGCCGATTATGCCCAATAACGAACTCGTCCGTCGTATTGGGACGCTCCTCCTACCCTGAAAATTACAAGTCGCTATCTTTTTCCGTTCTCAAGTTATCGTGGCAACGGCTGTACGACCGGACAGAATCAAATTTGACCTCGAATTCTTCTTTATGTCCTTATTCCTTGACAAAATTGTTACTCGGAAGCAGTTATGCCTATTATACGCATTAACGAACTTGTTCATCGTATTTGGATGTGCCTCATACCCTCAAAATTTTAAGTAGCTATCTTTTTCCGTTCTCAGGTTATCGTGGCAGCGGCCGGATGGCCAGACAGAATCAAATTTGACCTCGAACTTCATCAGGAAGTCGAATGATCACGCGATGTTCCCCAGAACATGCTCGCAAAAACTCGAAAAAACTATTTAATTAGGAGTCATTATCCTAAAAAATATCAAACAAATAAAATGACATTTTAAAATTCATCTGTAGATTGTGTTCTGCAGTAAGAGTTCTTTAACTTTCTTGTCGAAGTTATTTAAATATATTTATCAAGATTAAATGTGCAATCTGCAATGATTCAACCTCTTCGAATGTGTTGTTGCAACTTACACTCGGTGCATAGTTTTTACAACGCAAAATACGTAAGGAAAGTATCATCGAGATGTCTAGAGCAAGGCTGGAGGCAACCGAAGTGGATTGTCCATTTATTCCTGATATTTGAATAGGTATAGGCTTACGAATAAATTATTTTAATAGTTCAAAATATATTAATAAAATACTATCCTCTTTTCATAATTTAATAGTTCATAGCACCAACACATTCATTCTGTATTAAGCGGCCCATACACTCTCAGTATTATTGTGCAATGTGGATTGCACAATATATTGACGGTCAATATTATTGTACAATAAATTGGTTTATCAAACATTTCTATCATATGGAGGCGATATTGATGGTTGTGCAATATATTGCGCTATTGCGCAATCTTTCAATATCGCCCACACACGATCAATTATATTGCACAAAACCAAAATATTGTACAATAATATTGAGCGAGTATGGGCTGCATTATGAACCTTAACTCAAGAAATAATATTTGACAAACAAACGAAGATCAATATTTGAGATTTTTTTTGCTAGCAACATTATGAAAATACCGTATATAGAAACATGTCTCACTAATTAAGGAAGTAAAAGGTAATATTAACCTCGGTGGTCAACGAACAGTAATTTCTTTTGATGATTCCATTATGTTGTTCTTTCCTATTGCCTTCAAAAACTACATCATTAAATTGATCCAATTCTGAATCTTATGAAACATCATCCCCAATATTTGCACATAAATTATTCAATATGCAAAAAGTCAATATTATGTTCGTATCAAAACAGTCTTGCATATATTCACAAATTCAAGATGCGGAACATTGTTTTCCAATGCAAAATATTTTCAAAGTAGGAATTATATAAACAAACTAGGACAGAAACGAGAGCGTCAATAAATATGACGTATCTTATAGGTAGATAAGATGACATGAATGAACAGTGAACACAGATAGAACACAGAATTCGCATTCTGTGAAAATATAGAAGTATGATGTATTATTGAAATTTTGAAAAATCATATCTCCGAAAGTATTAGATTGTAAGAGTTGAAAATAACATAAATCGATCCTCATGATGGAACTGAATCTTAAAAAAAATCCAAAAGTTGTACTTTTCTGCAATTTTTTTTTCGTTACTCCGAAACCCTCCGGCCAATTTTGCCAACGAACTCAACCGAGAAATTCATCTCCTAAACCTACTCTGAAAATTTCAACTGTATAGCTCATTCCTCCAGGGTTATGGTGTCTACGGCCAGACAAAATAAATTTTGTCCACAGATTATTGATCAGTGAGTCGAACCAAATCGTTTAAGACCATTTTCAGCCAAAAATTCTAAAATTACAGACATTTGGGCAAATTGATAAGCACTCTGTTCCGAGGAACAAGAGCGCCAAAAAGTTTAGCCATCACTCTTCAGGGGTTGATATTTTGGAGGAAATTTCTGCTTCGGAAGATGCTCACCTCGTAGTAGAAAAAAAATTATCCGAAACTTTATTTGATAAATTCGAATTATTTTGAGATCTTCAGATCACTATTTTGAAATGGGACACCCTGTATATTGATGTAAATCAACCAGAGTAGCAATATTATTCAGCTTTACTGCCTTACAGCTTTACTAGATCGCTCTACAGGGTGATTGTTTGAAACCGTACATTATAAGAATATAGAGATTGGAAAATCGTACGAAATTTTGGAATTAGCCAAGCCCGGTGTAATCTTTCGAACGAAAATATTTTTAAGATGGCGCGCCACTTCCGGAAATACAGGAAGATTCACTTTTTTTTTATTGCTTTTTGGGATTCAGAAGCTAATTTTAGGAGCATTCCCTATGCCTAACTGCAGCCGTTCTTCAGATATTTCAACATTAAGAATATTTTGTTACATTTGTAACGTCACGCTTGAAGCCATCTACGGTCGTCATCTTTGTAGATACAGCGCTAAAATTTAGGAGCTGCATAATTTCTGGTATCGCAATTTTGCAAAATGATATAGCATTCGGTGTTCGAACTTTAATTTCCATTCAAGGCAATTTCAAAACAAAAAAACTAGATTTTCTCATATACGATGCTATGCTTTTTTTCCTCGATTTCGATGCAAAATTTAATAACACATCAATCATAAATGGCATTCCCGTACCTATCTGCCATGGTGTTCGAGTTATTAAGGATATTTATAAAATTTGAGAATTCAGTTGGAAATAATTGGAAAGCAAGCCTCGGATATGCTCTGAAAGATAGTTTCTGAAATATGAATGTTTGAAGAAAATTTTCGGTTTTTTTTTGACGAAAAATTTTCTTTTCCTATCTGGTGGTGCCAACCTCAGTCCCCATTCCTTAAGTTTCAGTTTAATCGGATCCGTTTTTTAAGTTATTTAATGTATTTATGAATCCGATACTGTTTGGCCGCTTATGCCCATGAACGAACTCAAAAGTCGTATTCGGATTCGCAACCTACTCTGAAATTTCGAAGTCGCTGTTTATTTCCGTTCGAAAGTTATCTTGGAAACGGCCGTCCGGACAAACATAATCGACTTGGACCTCGAATTCTTTATCTATGAGTCGAATCTAATCATTTGAGACCATTTTCGGCAGAAAAATCGAAAATTACAGACATATGGACAAAATGCTGTTCCCTAGAACATGCGCGCAAAAAACAAAAACACATTGGGCCTTTTTAAATCTATCAAATTGCTTTTTCATGTGGAAGATTTGTACAATTCTGAGCCAAAGAAAGCGTAAATGTAGAACATTGGATGAAAATGCATCAGAATGAGATTCATCTGATGAAATAATGAAGTACTTAAGTAATCTTTGATGCGCTAGATCACGTTTACCAATTTGAATCGAATGAAGAGCGCTTCAAGCTCAATGGATAGAACGAGTCAGAAATCTGGTCAGACTCTAGCGTCCACCATTACACGTTGGGTCGAAAATTCACAGTGCTGTGACTGAGCTGGCGTATGAATGCAATAAAAAAACTTACACTGAACACAACTTGCTTGCAGAAGCTTCTAGGAGTATCTGAGGGATCTTCTTAGAGAAGACCTAAGATGGTGAGTATAATCATAATCATGTCATTAGCAAGCGCTCCAAAGCAGATTGCCTTGGGGGTCAATGCTTCTTCAGCTCTTTTATATTTGTCATACATAAGTCAGTCTGCATTGAAATACTCGCTAATGACAGGATTATGATTATAGTGCTTTCCCAAGGAGATCCCTCAGAAGTCCTAGGAGTTTGTGCGAGTTAGGAGAGACAGTTATGTTCTGTGTAGGCTTTCTTACTGTACCCTTACGTCAGCTTGGGCACACCACTATATATTTTTGAGCCAACAGGGAATAATAATAAAGTTTTTTTTTTGAGTAACCAATCAACAACTGGAGTCTCACACTCCTGAGTGAAGCGGACCCTCTCAAGGTGGGCCTATGAAAGGTTTTTCCTCTCGAGCGAAAAAAAAATGATTCCTCAAATCCACAAGTTTATTTGCAATTAACTTTTTAAACATAATTCTTCCACATCGAAATAATAAACAGGACGTGTTACATAAGTAGTTTAGCTACTTGTATGTGACATCTCCATTTCACCCAATATAAATTGTCATACATCATAACATATGCGCACTGAAGGAAAGACCAAAACAAATTCTAGAAATAATACCGAAGATAGCCAAATGAAGCTACGAAAATGAACACATTAATTATATCTCAAATTCAAAAAAATCCTAGAAGGATGCTGAAGGCAGCCAAATAAGCAACTACAATAAATTATTAACTTTAACTTATTAACATTATTTTCACCTATACAGGGTGAGTCTTTGACCACTGCATTAATTTTAACCAAAGATTCCTCTCATCAAATGAAACACTTTTTTCATTTAACATTTTTCCAAATTCAGCTCAGGTAAAAAGTTGAATTTTTGAAAAAAAAACAGTTTTTATTTTGTAACTTTGACATCCTTTTTTCGAATAAAATGAATGTTGGCGTAAAGTTTCCTATAACTATGATACATATTTTCGAAATATTAGTTATTACCTACTACTACTGGTTTTCTAGTTATGGACTCGTGGATTCATAAAACTAAACGAAATTAGCATAAAGAAAGCATATAAAATTTTTCTTGACTCATTTCAAGAATATTCCATCGTTTTAGAACATTATATTATACTTCATATTTCTCCTTAAACGCACCGTTTTCGAGATATTCTTCATTGAATGTTTTAAAATGGAAAACTCCAGAAATTTCACTACTTTTATGGATCCGTCCCTGAGCGTTGGAATCCCGAATCAAGCTGTAAACCACGTTATCATGCCTTATTCTCGTCCGCCAACAATGTCATAGATAATTTATATGCGGGAGTGTATTAGCACATTGTGAAATCTTTAAACGCTTGTAACTTTTTACCTGAGCCGAATCTGGAAAAATGGTAAATGAAAAAAGTGCTTCATTTGATGAGAGGAATCCTTGGTTAAAATTAATGCAGTGGTCAAAGACTCACCCTGTATATTGTTAATGAGGTCGTGGACAATCTTCCTCCTCAAGCTCTGAAGCCACATTTTCATTATAGACTTGAAAATCTTCTCATCATTAAAGCTTTTTTCTGAGTATGGGAGCATGTTGAATAGTTTTGGAGCAATATACTGAGCACATCTCTATCCAATAGTTTTAAAACTCTTAGGAACAATGACACAATCTCTTCTTATCCTTGCACCATGCTGATGGCTAATACTATTTTAAGATTAATTGTATCTTCCTTCTATGTACTTATATTCATCAGGAGGTAGAGTGCAAACAACTGTCTGATGTCAGATATTTGAGTCTTTACATAGAGAAGTTCAGATGAAAATCTAATTTTCTTATAATGAATTATTTTTAAAATCCACTTCTGCAAAACTTCAAGCCCCCGCAGGTGACAGTCATTCACACCTCCCCAAGCAGAAATCCCATAAGACAACTGAGACTGTTCCGAAGCATTGTACAAGAGTCTCAATTGTTCCACCTCCAAAAATTCCTTCAGATAGCGGAATTTATAGATGAGTCCTCTCATCTTTCCCCTAAGATATTTCACACGTAGGTCCCATCTAAGATGTATATCGATTATACTGCCAAGATATTTCACCGATTCTGCAAATGGAATGACGGTGTGTTGTCCTATCCTGAGAGGAACCTCATCTGATAAGTGGCTTGAGTAGGAGGGAGAGGCAAAATATTTGGTTTTTCTGACATTGAGAGTCAGTTGACTCATTTCCAATCAGAGCTCGATCCGAGTAGAGTCACCCTCAGCTTTCATTCTCAAGGTTCTCTAACAGCCAGATGTGTAAAGAATCGCTATATCATCTGCAAAACTTACAATTTTTTCCACCGTATCCTGCTGGAGAAGACTATTCATGTAAATGACGAACAAAATGGGGCCAAGAATTACACACTGTGGAACTCCAGATGTAAGTGTAACCAGATTATTCCTTTTTCCATTCAGATCCACAAGCTGAAATTGCAAAGACAGGTAACTCCTCATAACTTGGTTACTAATCGTTCTAATTCCACAATCCTCCAGTCTCCCAGCAGTATTTCAAGGCTTACGGTATCAAACGCCTTACTGAGATCAACAAATAAACAGAGTAGTTATAATTTCCTATCCAGTGCTTCATAAAAGTCCGCAGTGAGTTTCAATATCGCGTCATCCGTTGATCTATCTAAATCAATACCGACTTTCGGCAAGAATTTTTTCAACCTCCAAACACTTAACAGTTCTAAACTTTATAACTTACTCTACGATTTTAGAAATATTGGAAATAAAGGTTTTTCATATCGCTTCTAGTAACCCCTTTATATACTGACTTGATTATTCCTAATTTCAAGATGTTGGGGAACCACTACCGTTTGACCGTATGATCTCCGGTTCGTTCTATCCACCGAGCTTGGAGCATTCAAGGAATTCAAATTTGTCAATTTCAATAAGCACGCCAAAGGTTACTGACTTCACGTCAGTGTTTTTTTATATTTTTTCAAGGTAATGTCTAAAGTCCAGCAGTTGAATAACTTCTCATGCGCATAACCCCAGTGGATTTCATTGATTTGCCGAGTAGCAAGAGCAGACACGTTTCTGGCTTCTTGGCCTTCATCAGTACTATGTAGTTTCCCAAAAAATTCAACTAAACTGAACCTCGTTAAGTCTCTCTCAGCCGCCTTGAGCGGTTATACATAAACGCCCACGCCACCTATGAGACAAAACACGGAATTCAGCCTTTCCTCACCAGTGATAATTTGAATCGTGAAATCATGTGCAACCTTGCGCTCAATTATTTATCGAGAAACGGCCCCCGCAGAGCTGAGACAGTACCTTGTTATGGCCATGAACGTTGTTGAGCGTTTTTCAAAAATATCTCCATTTTTGCGCGAATGTTCTGGGGAACATCGCGTTATCATTTTGCCCAAATGTCTGTAACTTTCGAATTTTTTGACAAAAATGGTCTCAAACGATTTAGTTCGACTCCTCAATGAAGAATTCGAGGTCAAATTTGATTCTGTCCAGCCGGCTGTCCGGCCGTCTGGCCGTTGCCACGATAACTTGAGAACGGAAAGAGCTAGCGACTTGAAATTTTCAGGGTAGGTGGTGCATTCCAATACGACAGACAAGTTCGTTAATGGGCATAATCAGCCCAATGGTTTCCGAGTAAAAATGTTGTTTTCTACCAATATAAATCCGATCGAATTGCAACTTGGTGAGTAGTTGTAGAATATGAACCTGAGCACGTTTGTGAAATTTTGTGCGAATCGTATGGCTAGAAAATTATTAGAAAATTATTAAAAAATATTTTTGTTGTCACAACAAAAATATAACTTGAGAACGGAAAGAGATAGAGAATTCAAATTTACCATGGCAAATTCGAATTAAGAGTGTCCAATACAGGAGGATGGACAACATAATTCACCATGGTAAATTCGATTAAGGGTGTCCAATACATGAGAATGGACAATAGAACATACGCGCAAAAACTCCTGACTTCACGTCAGTGCTTGAACCAATTTTTTCATTATTATTTTTGAAAAACGCAAAACAGCGTTCATGGCCATAGGAAGGTACTATCTGAGCTCGATTAATTATCGAGCGACTGGTGGCATATGATTTCACGCTTCAAATTCAAAAGGCTGAATTCCGTGTTTTGTCGCATAGGTGGCGTGGGCGTTTATGTATAACCACTCAAGCCAGCTGAGAAAGACTGAACACGGTTCAGTTTAGTTGAATTTGTTGGGAAGCTACAGAGTACTGAAGAAGGCCAAGGAGCCAGAAACGCGTCTGCTCTTGCATCTCGGCAAATCAATGAAATGCCCTAGGGTTTATTTGACTTGTGAAATATATACATAAGTATATTAATTATACGAAACCATTATGTAGACCCTATTGGCAGGAACGCTCTGGACTGTTGATTTATTGCACACTTAGAATTGACATGAGGTGGATATATAGCCTTTCAGTCCCTTCCAAGATGCTCAACTTCCCGACAAATTTTGAGAAAAATTTTAAAATCACACACATCGTTCATCCACTTATTCAATCGGCACTGTACTCACACCTCCATAATTAAATTAGTTGGCCATATGATAGCGATCGCAATTATCAGTTTTAACACGTGTATGAACTGAATTAAAAAGTAAATAGATTATTATGCACGTTGGAAACAACTGAAATCTACCCAGTTTTGGGAGTTGGGAGTTTGAGGCTCCTAGGGTTCTTTCTCAATGAAATTTTTCACGCTCCAATAGATTATTATTATTGGTTAACTGAATACCAAAATTAGACTCAATTCGATGTGTGGTTTCGGAATTTCAAGCAAAATAATTGAATATTTTTTTTAGTCATGAAATTCTTTATAGGTCTCGGTATCGTTTTTTCCAACTAACTACCAAGTTTTGATTCGATCAGATCAGTATTTTTCGAGTTTTTGGGACAATAACTCCAAATTTTTTTTCTGTACGTAGTCATCGGGTCAATAGAAAACTTGCATATAATATATGAAAGTCATATTTATAATTTACTGCTAAATTTTGAATATTAATGTCCCAAGCCTACCCTGCAAATTTCAACTATATATATATATATATATATACATAACTCATTCCGTTCAGAAGTTATCGTGCTTATGACAGGAGGGACATAATTGAATTTAACGCCGAATTGTTCATCAGTGTGTCGAACTTAATCGTTTGAGACAAAAAATTCCGTGAAAACAGACATATCGACAAAACGATAGCACGCTGCTCCTGGTGGAACAAGCCCGGAATATAGTATCCTGTATTGAAATTTAAAAAATTCGATTTTTTTATGATTTCTGTATATATTACAATTTTACAAATTTAATATGAACCTCGGCGAAAAACTGTCTATTGTCTCGCCTGCTTGCTATACTCGTCTCCGCTTCGGATATAAATTGGCAGACTCTACTATAATAGACAGTTTTTCGTCCTTGGTACATAAATAACTATTAAAATAGCTATATTTTAGGTTTGATAAATGTTTCCTTGATTACAGCCTTCCATTCCTGGGGTTTATTCCTTCTGATCAATGCCACCCCTGCATTACTGAGTGGAATATTTTTTGTGTTCCTACCTGAAAGTCCAAAATTCCTGATGTCAACTGGTAGGAACCAGGAAGCCCTAAAGGTTTTTCAAAAAATGTATAGCCTAAATACTGGAAAGCCTATTGAAATGTACCCTGTAAGTTTATGTAGAACAAATTGAAATTATGAGCTGATTTGTGAAGAGTCTGTTCTGTCGTTTAAACCTTATTGTTTCCAAATGATTGTACAGAGTGTCTCGGAAATATTCAACTTTTTAAAGTATCTAATTAGTTGTTAGAACAGTAGGTACAATACGGTGGAAGGAGTAAAAAAGATGCAGTGTTGACATGGTACAACACCACGATCTTTGCTCATGTGTGAAATTTTTAGTGGAGTTGTATTTTATGCTAAAGATTACAAAATGGTAATAAGAGGATCTTTAGCTTCATTACTTGATCAGAACATTTTCTACATATTTTTGATGTTTTCGGAATCAATCAATATTCTTAGTAAAATTATAGATAAACATTCATCTACTTAATGTGGTTCAGTTAAAATAAAATTTTGTACAGATCAGGAAAATAACAGACACACAACAGGCGTTGAGCCTGTTGTGTATTAAATATCAGTGAGTGCTGGGGTAATAACTTTAAACTCAGAGATTCATCCAGTCGATAAGTAAGCGCGACAATCCCATCATGCCAATTCTCACCAACTACGAGAACTTTGGACGATGTAGTGACCAAATCTAGTTATATGTGTGGGGATAACGAAAGGTACTGATTTGCGCCTGTCTTTCAAGCAGAAATTTTCGCCATTGACCACTACGCGAAGCTCATACCACTTAAGAAAGGATGGACAGATCAATTAAGAAATCATTAAAGGATACGTGGGAGGTATACTCATTATTCGACGGTTTTTTATTTTCTTTTGGTTTTTCTCTCCCAAACTCTGAAAAATATCTATAAAATAAAAATTAATTATTTTGTGATTTGCTTCTGCGTAAGAAACACAGGATATTTGTCAGAAGCAATCAATTGAAAAATGTTGCCCAACAAACAACAACGAAACAACATCAACGAAGAAAGAACTATATCGTAACGTTTCGGAGTCTATATCAGACTCCTTCTTCAGACGCTCAATGAAAATCGAGAGAATTATTTTGTTCATAGTTATTTGGTGAAATTCAAGAATTGTCACATTGACAGTATTTAAAAATCATAGCTAACATAGTTTTACTTCGCATAGAAATTTCCAAGTTCCAACTCCTTTTTCAATAAATTTAGCCAAATATGGTCAATACCAATTGAGCAATTTGCAAAATTGCTTTCTCTGTTCAATAAAATACAAGTTGACTCCTTAAGTTTCCTTTTCATAAACTCAGGTTCTGTCATTAGAATCTTTGTATTACTCCAATCCATCATGTGATCTCCTTGGATTGTACATACATGTTCTGATATTTTTTATTTCTGTATGTCTCTATTTCTCAAGTTATTCTTATGCTCTGACTTTCTTACTTCTAGTGGTCTTGATGTTTCTCCTGTGTATGATTTACCACAAATACAAGGAATATTATATACATAGAAATATGGATCATGCGGAGTAATATATATATGTAGAATTACCCGTTAAACCTATTATATACATAGTTTTTTGTTTTTCATTTATGGGTTTTGTTTTCGTTAATAAAGACCTAAGATCATTCTGTGTTTTGAAGACGGTTCTTATATTGAACTTAGACCGATTCTTCTAATTTTTTCAGAAAGGCCACGAACATAAGGGATCACATTCAACAGATTGGGTTGCTGTTCTTGTTGATTATTCTGTTGGACTTGTTGATTATTTTGTTGTTCTTGTTTATTTGTTTTTCTATCTAAATTCATGATACATGTATTTATGAATTGCCTCGGATATCCATTTTCTTCAAGAAATTTTTTGATGAAATCAATTTCATTATTTCGAATTTCAAGAGTAGAACAAATTAGGTTCGCTCTATCATAAAGTGTTTTAATAACACCTCTTTTTACACTAAGCTGATGGTTTGAATAGAAATTTAAATATCTGTTTGTATGTGTCTGCTTCCTGAAAACACTCGTTTCGAAATGGTTCGGATACTTAATTATCGAAACATCCAGAAAAGAAAGCTGATTATTTTTCTCTATTTCCAAAATGAATTTTATTGTAGGTTCCTTTGAATTTATGAAATCGAAAAATTTGCCTAACTCTTCTCTACCATGTTGCCAAATTACAAATATATCGTCAACATATCGCCACCAAGCTTTTGGTTTCAACAAATATGTATCCACAAATTTTTCTTCAAAATTTTCCATGAATATATTACTCATGACAGGTGATAAAGGCGAACCCATTGCCATTCCAAAATTTTGTCGATAAAAAACATCTCCTAGTTGGAAATAGGTAGTATTCAAACAAACATCAAGCATTTCCATAATATCATTGGTATTAAATTTTGAATCTTTAATTATCGAGCCATCATTTTCTAATTTCGTTCGAACTATTTGAAGCGATTTATTGACAGGAACATTGGGGAACAAACTGACAACATCAAAGCTCACTAGAATGTCATTTTGGTTTAAATTTGAATTTTGTAGTTTTTCAAGAAAGTGTTTGCTGTTCTTCGAAAAACTTTCTTTCTTTCCTGTTAATGGGTTTAAAAATTGAAGTAGATATTTCGCTAAATTTTGACATGGAGATCCAATAGTACTTACTATTGGTCTCAGTGGAATAAGAGGTTTGTGTATTCTTGGAAGACCATATAAATTAAAAAGAGAGAATATCGCTTTTAGGAAAGCTAACCACCGATCGTAGATGAAAGGACTAGTAGAGACCAAAGTTTTGGAGCCATCCACAGAGTGTGTATGACTTCATCAAAGTTGAATAGCTACATACCGCGGTTTCATCCTTATTAGGAATCATCTGTGGAGCACAATTCAACGCTGATGAAATCAACACTACGAAGTAACCGGTTTAAAGAAAACCAGCATTCACTTGTGAGTAGAATTTAGACACAAGTGACACCTGGAATTCAATCAACCAAGCTCCTCGCTGTGGCTACCCAAAACTACAGATCTCTACGTATATTCTTTACCCCTATGTGGTAATCAGCAAGTACTCGGATGTGAGTCTCATGCAATTGACCAAAAAAAAAACCGTCGAATAAAGATCAATTAAGATCCTTTCAGATAGCCAAGCTGGCTTCCTGTAACTGCACATCAATGATTGTGCAGAGCAGAGCTGTGCCGAGCACTGAAAAAAAGTGCTTCAAGCCCTAAGCACTAAGCACTCAATAAAAAAATGATCACGAGCCTCGAGCACAAAGCGTCGCGTTTTCACAAAAGGCTTGCGATTACTAAGCACTTTATAAAAGTAATTCGATTTTTCGAGCACTAAGCACTAAGCACTTTTAGAAATATGTTGGAAATGAGGATATTTACTCCGAATGTTTATATAAAATCGTAATCTATTGGAGAAATATGTAAACTAGCATCATTGCCGGATGAGGAATGGAGTGCAGCGAAACAAATTTCTATGAAACTAACGGACTCTAAATTAGTTCTATTCTCACACAGTTTGAAAAGTTCTTTATTATTTTAGTATATCATGATACAATTAATGGAAATATGAATTCTTTAAGCGTCTCAGTTTTTTTTTGGACATATAAAATATATTTCCCAAGTTCAAAATGGGATAATACCCGAAACATATATGACAACAACTTAGGCAAGTGTGCCTTACTAATAAAAAAAATTGGTTCATGCCCTGGGGACAGGAGCTTTCTGGCGCTCTAGTTCACACAGACAAATTATATCTCCGAAAGTATTGGTTTCTCAGAGTTGGGAATTATATCAATGTATTCTTGTGATAGAACTGCATCATAAAGGAAATTCAATTCAAATAATAGTATATTTATCAAGATTAAATGAGCAATCTGAGAATGAGAACTGTACCATGGAAGAAATCAAATTAAAATAGCTGAAATGAATTTGACTCTCTCTTATAGAACAGGATGAAATGTACGAGTATGAACACAGATCATATAATAAAGCTTAGATAGAATAATTATAGCATTCTGTGAAAACATAGAAGTACGATCGAGAGTACGATTCATTATTGAAATTTAGAAAAATCATATTTCCGAAAATGATATCGATGGATTTCAATGGTGAAACTGCATCTTAAATAAAAATTAAATTTGAAATTTGTTGCTTAAAAAATTTCTTTTTCGTTACTCCGACACCGTCTGGCCTATTTTGCCCGATAACAAACTTAACCGAGATATTCATCTCCCTAACCTACTCTAAAAATTTCAACTGCCTAGCTCATTCCGTTCGAGTTATTGTAGAAAAAAATTTTTATTTGACACTTTGCGGTAACCTGGTCAATACAAAACTTCACATGCGTATAGAGGTCATGATTCTACAATTTGTTGCTGAATTTCAGATAGATCGAGTGGTCGGTTTCGGAAATATTCATAAAAAATGTGTTTTACTAAAATCGGCCATAACTCCGAAACCGCTTGATGGATTTCACCCATTAACGAGCTTGTCCGAGATATTTACGCTCCAAACCCACCTTGCAAATTTCAATTCTCTAACTCCTTTCGTTCGAGAGTTATCGTGCCTACGGCCGGCCGGACATAATTGATTTCGACCTTGGATTCTTGATCAGTGAGTCGAACCAAATCGTTTGAGATCATTTTCAGCCAAAAATTCGAAAATCACAGACATTTGGGCAAATTGATAAGCACTCAGTTCCGTGGAACTAGAGCGCCAGAAACACTGACCTGAAGTCAGTGCTTTTTTGGGACTGTTTTCCATTAATCCATAATTTAATTTGAATTCATAAAGATGACATAAATGCTTTTTTGAATTTTTCAAAATGTCAAAAATATAATCGGCATAAACCGGATAACCTTATTTTCTATTGTGAATGTATTCATAAGCAATTTAGCATTGAAAATTCGAATATAAATATATCGGATGAATCTGTGAATTCACACGACAATTTTCTGAAATAATTCACTTATATCTTCTTGATATACGATCCATCTAATAATGCTTTGATACTGAATAATTTTCAGGAGTTGGTAATATTGACATATCCACTTCCCATACCATGAATCAATATCCACCAACTGATAAATTACAAGATTTACAAGTTCCGTTCATGCCTCAATATATCTCTCTGGTACACATTAACTCCTCCGACCACCGCGCATCAGCGTCTATTCGTGTTACGACATGATTTCGGAAAGGCTTAGTGCTTAGTAATCATCGGAAGTGCTCGGTAGCACTTAAGGGATTACTAAGCACTAAGCATTTTCATAAAGTGCTTGAATTACTAAGCACTAAGCACTGGTTTTAAAAAGTGCTCGGGAGCACATTACTCGGGAGCACAAAAAGGCTTCAAGCACTTTCACAAGCACAAAGCACAATGCTTTGGCCCAGCTCTGGTACAGAGACTGCCGGACTACATTTGCTGAGCTGGCAGAGCGCTGCAGCCTGCACCTCATCTGCGTTCCGGCCCACTCGGGCATATAAGGCAATAAAGTGGCGGAATCATTGGCGCACGGTGGGCTTCCACAGGACTCATTGGACCTGAAGCGGCCTGTGCCATCTCTCTCAGGGCTGCAAGATGGGAGAACAACAGATGGTTGGAACAAACGTTCCAAGGTGTAGAGCAGCATATCTGGTCTCAGACATGCTAACTCAGCAATTATTAGTCCGTCAGCTGAAAGAGCCAGACGATCGCTCAAACTCTCGATGTCAGACCTGAAAGTATTAACAGCTGCATATACGGGACACTGTGGCCCAAAGGAAACACCTGAGTAAGTTGGTATTGGTAGAGGACTCTTAATGCAGACTATGCCGTCCAGCCGGCCGTTGCCACGAAAACTTTCGAACGGAGAGAGAAAGCGACTTGAAATTTTTAGGGTAGGTTGCGCATCCAAATGTAACGGGCAAGTTTGTTATTAGGCATAATCGATCTAAAGGTTTCCGAGTACAGAGTTTGTTTTCGAACAATACAAAACCGATCGAATTGAAACTTGGTAATTAGTTGTAGAATGCCAACACAAATATTTGAGCGGAATTTTGTGCGGATAGTATCACTAGAAAATTTTAAATTATTGAATATGCTTGTAAAAATATTATGTATCTCAGAAACTATCCGTGCGATATTGCTGAAATTTTGCCTTCACATCCGAATTCTGAAGCCAAGTTTCAAATTCACTATCGGATCTATGTTGTAGAAGTAATAGAAGAAAAACTGGAAACCAAGAATCGTTGTTTGAGTTCATTGTCCAGCACGTTTAGTATTTTACGGGAAAATTTGTGTAAATGAGGGAACGTCTAGAGGGAAAAAGGTGGAAAACGGGGGAATTTAAGGTTACGGAGGGATAGCGGATGATTTAAATTGCTGCTAAGGCTATAGTGGCAATCTTTGGAAAAATTCCATATAATAAAAAAAAATTCCGAAAGTAACATATTTATCCTAAATAAATCGGGAATTTATTTTAAAATTTACGGGACGTTTCGAGGGCGGTCACAGCATGCAACCGAAACCTTAGAATGGAAAGAAGCTGAAGGTGAAGAAAATATTCCGATATCTATTACCATACTTACGAAATAATTTTTTCACGTTAGGACCCCGAATCGCGACCAAATCGATAGTCGAAAAGTAGAGTGATATGGAAGCACGCTCCAAAGTAAAACTTGCTGGCGGGATTATATCGAAAGATCGATCCACTCAATAACCTAGGTGAGGTTTTGCTTTTCGAATCGTTTATATTCGAAATCGACGCAAGGAAGGTTGGTATTTTTCGGAACATTTTCAATCTCTTTCGAACAATAAAAAAAATCTACATCTGTTAGGTTGGATTACAATGAACATTTTGAATTTTTCACGCCAAATATGCCGATAAGGACCCATTGCGGAAGGAAAACTAGGCAAATGGTGAACATTAGGGATAAAAATCGTCGAATGATATGTAACATGATGATATTTTCCAGAAATTAGAAAGCTGAAAAATTAGAAATATGAGAAAAGGGAAAAAGTGATAAAATTCATTCATATAGCCCTTTCATGGCAGAATCTACACACAGCTTTTATAGCGCACAGGTTAATTTGTTGGAATCATAAGCTAACTGGGAGGTACCGGGATCACTTCCCCTAGCCATAATTTTTCTCTTTCGTTTTTTCCGCCCATATGTCTATAACGTTTGAAAATGGTCTCAAAAGATTAGGTTCGACTCTCTGATGAAGAATTTGAGGACAAATTTGATTCTCTTTAGCCGGCCGTTGCCACGATAACTTGAGAACGGAAAGAGATACCGACTTGAAATTTTCAGGGTAGGTGGCGCATACAAATAGCACGGAAAAGTTTGTTAATGGGCACAATCAGCCAAACAGTTTCCACCAACTGATTTTGTCCTCAACCAATATAGATTGAATCTAATTGAAACTTAGTGACAAGTTATAGAATACCACAAATATCTTGTGTTTCTTATGTAGAAGCAAATCACAAAGTAATTAATTTTTTATTTTATAGATATTTTTCAGAGTTTGCGAGAGACAACCCAGAAGGAAACCATTCAATAATATTTGGGATAGGTTGAGCAGTTGAATGTGATAATTTAATTATTATAAATTTAACGAAATCCCTTTCCGATAGAAAACATATATTATAGGAGAATTAACAATTCTGTGATATTAGATGATTCTCTCATTACTGAAGTATGTCATTAAAATGGTACGAAATGAATATTGCATGTCGGTCACTATAACCGGACGGAAATGGGATATAATAAGCGACATGCCACTATAAGCGAAGTCATTATATCCGACTTTGTTATGAATTTTTATTCGAAATACAAATTCCGTTTTTAATTACGTCAGATTAAGCGGTTGGTCAATATGGGCGGAATCATGATAAACGGATTCTACATTTTTCTCCACTGTTTATCTGTATTTCGCTGATTTCTCAGAATTTTTCATACTACCGAACATTCAATAATTCAATATGTAGAAATCCAAATTTAATCGTTGTTAATTGGTTATTCTTAATATCAGCTTCAATAATGCAAACGATACTTACCGAAATCATTAACAACACTTCGGATGATTTCTGGGGCGAATTTCACTTTCAGCAGCCTAAAAACCATTGTGCATATTGCATTCGACGGAGGATTAACAGGCGAATTCCAGTTTAGCTATTTGACGTCCCAAAACCGACTAGGAAGCTGTGGAAACCTTATCCATCTCCAAAAAACAAGAAGTACTCGAAGATAAACCATGTCAAGTGTACCATAGACTGTCCAAATGCTGATCGCACTTCTTCTTGTTATGTAGATCCGAGTAACAGGAACTAGTACTATGCATACAATAGCCTCACTTTTGATTGCAAACTACGTTTGTTAGCATTTTGCGTTACTTCAATTTGTGGTTGTTTGCTACCAGAAACAATCTGGTTGCTATCTGTTTACGTCAAACAAGCAAACATTACTAAGTTAGGAAGTTTCCTTAATTTCAATAATTTATTTCTATCCACTTTTTTCACACTAACGATCGAATTGCAATTCCTTTGCATCTTATCTTGATATGACTTTTGGCTACAAGTGTTTCAGAACTATCCGGAGTCATTCGGAAATATTAAGTAAATGAAATAGCCAGTTTTATTTATGAAATAAATCTAATGTAATCAGTCCAGAGATAACACAAACCAAAATACTTATGTAGGAAATCTTAAATAGTGTTACAAAGGAATAACTACCTGTACATCAGTTGGAAATCCCGTTCTAAACAATTGGATAACCATTCTTTCATGAATGGAGCCCTAAAATGGGTCAATTTTTCTCCGCTCCATATCATAAGTGTACATCTTTTTTTCGCTGGAGGTTCATAATTATTATCTAAAATATTACTCAACAATACAAGTTCATTTCCATAAATAGAGAATGACTCGTAAAGTATGCACGACTTCCAAGCACTATTATTAATTTCCGACTCACTAACCAAAAAACTCTGGCTATGAATTTAGTGAATCCAAATTTCAAATCGTTTTCTTGCGAACGTCAACCAAACTGTTCAGAAATACACTTTCAATTCCGTTTGACATTAATGACGTTTATCTTCCAAATTGGACCAAACGACAGCTAACGCTAACAATAACCAGTTAGTTGAAAGTAAGGCTAATGCATGCAGAAGGTTCCAGTGGAATGTCATCGGACTGAGCGAAGTGTCTAAGTCGAGGAATTGGCCAATCAGCGTTGAACACCACGTTTGAAGTACCTTATCCAAGCTATTTGACGTCCCAAAACCGACTAGGAAGCTGTGGAAACCTTATCCATCTCCAAAAAACAAGAAGTACTCGAAGATAAACCATGTCAAGTGTACCATAGACTGTCCAAATGCTGATCGCACTTCTTCTTGTTATGTAGATCCGAGTAACAGGAACTAGTACTATGCATACAATAGCCTCACTTTTGATTGCAAACTACGTTTGTTAGCATTTTGCGTTACTTCAATTTGTGGTTGTTTGCTACCAGAAACAATCTGGTTGCTATCTGTTTACGTCAAACAAGCAAACATTACTAAGTTAGGAAGTTTCCTTAATTTCAATAATTTATTTCTATCCACTTTTTTCACACTAACGATCGAATTGCAATTCCTTTGCATCTTATCTTGATATGACTTTTGGCTACAAGTGTTTCAGAACTATCCGGAGTCATTCGGAAATATTAAGTAAATGAAATAGCCAGTTTTATTTATGAAATAAATCTAATGTAATCAGTCCAGAGATAACACAAACCAAAATACTTATGTAGGAAATCTTAAATAGTGTTACAAAGGAATAACTACCTGTACATCAGTTGGAAATCCCGTTCTAAACAATTGGATAACCATTCTTTCATGAATGGAGCCCTAAAATGGGTCAATTTTTCTCCGCTCCATATCATAAGTGTACATCTTTTTTTCGCTGGAGGTTCATAATTATTATCTAAAATATTACTCAACAATACAAGTTCATTTCCATAAATAGAGAATGACTCGTAAAGTATGCACGACTTCCAAGCACTATTATTAATTTCCGACTCACTAACCAAAAAACTCTGGCTATGAATTTAGTGAATCCAAATTTCAAATCGTTTTCTTGCGAACGTCAACCAAACTGTTCAGAAATACACTTTCAATTCCGTTTGACATTAATGACGTTTATCTTCCAAATTGGACCAAACGACAGCTAACGCTAACAATAACCAGTTAGTTGAAAGTAAGGCTAATGCATGCAGAAGGTTCCAGTGGAATGTCATCGGACTGAGCGAAGTGTCTAAGTCGAGGAATTGGCCAATCAGCGTTGAACACCACGTTTGAAGTACCTTATCCAAGCGGCTAAAAAGCGGATAGCGGAGTTAAACATAGTACCTCTGGTGGCAGCAGGGAATTGGGAGAAGGAGATTCCATTAAGAAGTTATTGGACGAAGGGGGCTTGGGACTGTGTTATGGTTTTACGTAGGATCCTTTAGACGCTGTAAGGCTGAGGGGATTCGAGAACTTCGTTTCATTTAGATTATGAATCCTTAAAAGTCTATATTAGACGTGAGAGTCTAATGGTGCTATTCTGCGTTCATCTATAACCCAATCTGTAACTTTTCATAACCATACAGGAACTATTCTGGACTGTTTTGACCGATCTGTAACTTAGAGATATTCTTATATCCTGACGAGTACTCGAGGGGCGATCGGAAGCATATGGGAAGATGTGCTTGAGGCTATTTGGAAGAATTATTGTATGATTTTGTGGCGTGACGGTTATTTTTTACAAAATATGAAAATGGATATGTGAGTAATAATCAGATTGCTTGGATTATATGCTTATTCTCAGAGCACGATAAAAACTCGTATCCAACTAACTCCAAGTACTTTAACATGACTTGAAAATCATTTTAGTTATAATAGGAACTTAATGAGAATTGAGAGAAAACGGTTAAGTGATGAAATGGATTCATTTGAAATTCCGAAAGATCGGGTTATCAGCATCTTCAGATTGAATAAAAAATATTGCACTTTGGTTTCAGTGAATGCTTTACCAGTCCTACAAACAAGAAATGCTACTGCCATATTGCATTAGCGGAAATGGTATTATCCCTCTTTCTATATGTATGGTGGGGTGGGTGATATTTTTGAAGAATGAAAATTAGCTTATACATTTTAGTTTTTAATATGCGCATTTCTTTCAAGTAATAGGGACTATTTATACGTGAAACCATGTTAAAAATCAATATATCTAATTTCATATTGCATATTTCATTTCCTTCCTCCATCTCTTAACAATATGTAAAGCTACAAAGAAACAAAATGCTAATAAAATATACTGGGGTGATATATATATATATATATATATATATATAAAAATGGAAAAATATAACGGGTAATTCCGCAAAAGGAGCAGAGATAATCATTCTGCTGGTACCTGCCGACACGTGTTTCTGCTAGTTGGCTTCTTCAGGACAGGGCAACCAAGAAACCAAGAAAAGGTGGAAAGATAACTGAAAAACAGGTGACACCACAACAGGAGCGAGCAACCAATTTGTGCCTTCAGCTCTAGGATCTCCAATTCGGAGGTAAACTATGGCATCGGCACGAAGGAAGCATAAGCCATCTGTGCGATGCGACCCAAACCCGAGGATATGTAATAAGAAAATAGGATAACGCGGATAAGTTTATTAAAATGGAAAAATATAACGGGTAATTCCGCAAAAGGAGCAGAGATAATCATTCTGCTGGTACCTGCCGACACGTGTTTCTGCTAGTTGGCTTCTTCAGGACAGGGCAACCAAGAAACCAAGAAAAAGTGGAAAGATAACTGAAAAACAGGTGACACCACAACAGGAGCGAGCAACCAATTTGTGCCTTCAGCTCTAGGACCTCCAATTCGGAGGTAAACTATGGCATCGGCACGAAGGAAGCATAAGCCATCTGTGCGATGCGACCCAAACCCGAGGATATGTAATAAGAAAATAGGATAACGCGGATAAGTTTATTAAAATGGAAAAATATAACGGGTAATTCCGCAAAAGGAGCAGAGATAATCATTCTGCTGGTACCTGCCGACACGTGTTTCTGCTAGTTGGCTTCTTCAGGACAGGGCAACCAAGAAACCAAGAAAAGGTGGAAAGATAACTGAAAAACAGGTGACACCACAACAGGAGCGAGCAACCAATTTGTGCCTTCAGCTCTAGGACCTCCAATTCGGAGGTAAACTATGGCATCGGCACGAAGGAAGCATAAGCCATCTGTGCGATGCGACCCAAACCCGAGGATATGTAATAAGAAAATAGGATAACGCGGATAAGTTTATTAAAATGGAAAAATATAACGGGTAATTCCGCAAAAGGAGCAGAGATAATCATTCTGCTGGTACCTGCCGACACGTGTTTCTGCTAGTTGGCTTCTTCAGGACAGGGCAACCAAGAAACCAAGAAAAGGTGGAAAGATAACTGAAAAACAGGTGACACCACAACAGGAGCGAGCAACCAATTTGTGCCTTCAGCTCTAGGACCTCCAATTCGGAGGTAAACTATGGCATCGGCACGAAGGAAGCATAAGCCATCTGTGCGATGCGACCCAAACCCGAGGATATGTAATAAGAAAATAGGATAACGCGGATAAGTTTATTAAAATGGAAAAATATAACGGGTAATTCCGCAAAAGGAGCAGAGATAATCATTCTGCTGGTACCTGCCGACACGTGTTTCTGCTAGTTGGCTTCTTCAGGACAGAGCAACCAAGAAACCAAGAAAAGGTGGAAAGATAACTGAAAAACAGGTGACACCACAACAGGAGCGAGCAACCAATTTGTGCCTTCAGCTCTAGGACCTCCAATTCGGAGGTAAACTATGGCATCGGCACGAAGGAAGTATAAGCCATCTGTGCGATGCGACCCAAACCCGAGGATATGTAATAAGAAAATAGGATAACGCGGATAAGTTTATTAAAATGGAAAAATATAACGGGTAATTCCGCAAAAGGAGCAGAGATAATCATTCTGCTGGTACCTGCCGACACGTGTTTCTGCTAGTTGGCTTCTTCAGGACAGGGCAACCAAGAAACCAAGAAAAGGTGGAAAGATAACTGAAAAACAGGTGACACCACAACAGGAGCGAGCAACCAATTTGTGCCTTCAGCTCTAGGACCTCCAATTCGGAGGTAAACTATGGCATCGGCACGAAGGAAGCATAAGCCATCTGTGCGATGCGACCCAAACCCGAGGATATGTAATAAGAAAATAGGATAACGCGGATAAGTTTATTAAAATTCCATTTTAATAAACTTATCCGCGTTATCCTATTTTCTTATTACATATCCTCGGGTTTGGGTCGCATCGCACAGATGGCTTATGCTTCCTTCGTGCCGATGCCATAGTTTACCTCCGAATTGGAGGTCCTAGAGCTGAAGGCACAAATTGGTTGCTCGCTCCTGTTGTGGTGTCACCTGTTTTTCAGTTATCTTTCCACCTTTTCTTGGTTTCTTGGTTGCCCTGTCCTGAAGAAGCCAACTAGCAGAAACACGTGTCGGCAGGTACCAGCAGAATGATTATCTCTGCTCCTTTTGCGGAATTACCCGTTATATTTTTCCATTTTAATAAACTTATCCGCGTTATCCTATTTTCTTATTACATATCCTCGGGTTTGGGTCGCATCGCACAGATGGCTTATGCTTCCTTCGTGCCGATGCCATAGTTTACCTCCGAATTGGAGGTCCTAGAGCTGAAGGCACAAATTGGTTGCTCGCTCCTGTTGTGGTGTCACCTGTTTTTCAGTTATCTTTCCACCTTTTCTTGGTTTCTTGGTTGCCCTGTCCTGAAGAAGCCAACTAGCAGAAACACGTGTCGGCAGGTACCAGCAGAATGATTATCTCTGCTCCTTTTGCGGAATTACCCGTTATATTTTTCCATTTTAATAAACTTATCCGCGTTATCCTATTTTCTTATTACATATCCTCGGGTTTGGGTCGCATCGCACAGATGGCTTATGCTTCCTTCGTGCCGATGCCATAGTTTACCTCCGAATTGGAGGTCCTAGAGCTGAAGGCACAAATTGGTTGCTCGCTCCTGTTGTGGTGTCACCTGTTTTTCAGTTATCTTTCCACCTTTTCTTGGTTTCTTGGTTGCCCTGTCCTGAAGAAGCCAACTAGCAGAAACACGTGTCGGCAGGTACCAGCAGAATGATTATCTCTGCTCCTTTTGCGGAATTACCCGTTATATTTTTCCATTTTAATAAACTTATCCGCGTTATCCTATTTTCTTATTACATATCCTCGGGTTTGGGTCGCATCGCACAGATGGCTTATGCTTCCTTCGTGCCGATGCCATAGTTTACCTCCGAATTGGAGGTCCTAGAGCTGAAGGCACAAATTGGTTGCTCGCTCCTGTTGTGGTGTCACCTGTTTTTCAGTTATCTTTCCACCTTTTCTTGGTTTCTTGGTTGCCCTGTCCTGAAGAAGCCAACTAGCAGAAACACGTGTCGGCAGGTACCAGCAGAATGATTATCTCTGCTCCTTTTGCGGAATTACCCGTTATATTTTTCCATTTTAATAAACTTATCCGCGTTATCCTATTTTCTTATTACATATCCTCGGGTTTGGGTCGCATCGCACAGATGGCTTATGCTTCCTTCGTGCCGATGCCATAGTTTACCTCCGAATTGGAGGTCCTAGAGCTGAAGGCACAAATTGGTTGCTCGCTCCTGTTGTGGTGTCACCTGTTTTTCAGTTATCTTTCCACCTTTTCTTGGTTTCTTGGTTGCCCTGTCCTGAAGAAGCCAACTAGCAGAAACACGTGTCGGCAGGTACCAGCAGAATGATTATCTCTGCTCCTTTTGCGGAATTACCCGTTATATTTTTCCATTTTAATAAACTTATCCGCGTTATCCTATTTTCTTATTACATATCCTCGGGTTTGGGTCGCATCGCACAGATGGCTTATGCTTCCTTATTGCCGATGCCATAGTTTACCTCCGAATTGGAGGTCCTAGAGCTGAAGGCACAAATTGGTTGCTCGCTCCTGTTGTGGTGTCACCTGTTTTTCAGTTATCTTTCCACCTTTTCTTGGTTTCTTGGTTGCCCTGTCCTGAAGAAGCCAACTAGCAGAAACACGTGTCGGCAGGTACCAGCAGAATGATTATCTCTGCTCCTTTTGCGGAATTACCCGTTATATTTTTCCATTTTAATAAACATATCCGCGTTATCCTATTTTCTTATTATATATATATATATATATATATATATATATTCTTTTGATAAGTGATACTCTACGCAAATACCTCCAAATTTAAAATATCTCTATGGTTTTAGGTTGTGTTTCACGATAAATTTATCAAACTTGTTCAAATGTTGCACCATAAATGAAATAGTTACAGGAACAATTGCATAATTTACAGAGCTATCATTACCAACAGATTCAAAGCTTACAGATAAAAGCAGAATAACCTGATTGTTTTAAGGCGTACGACGTAGAATTGAACATTCCAGAAGTGAGAAAACTGGTTAATCGAAGGACACCATATGCATCTTCTGTTACGTGTATAGCCCTGTAAATTAAATATGTACATATTATTATCATACAGCGTTCTATTTAATTAACCAAGAGCATAAGCATGAATCGTAATACCCATAGATCAAAGATAGAATACCCTCAATATATATGGGTACATTTTTCCATAGATTCATCTTATTCTCGAAAATATTCCTTTACTTTTCCGAAGTGGTTATTTCGAAAATAAACATCAAATAATAACGTTGATGAATTGACATTGTTACAATTATTTGATCAATTTCACTAATATTATATCGGAATTGTAGCTTTTTTGCGCGTATGTTCTGGGGAACATCGCGTTATCATTTTGCCCAAATGTCTGTAATTTTAGAATTTTTCTCCGAAAATGGTCTCAAACGAATAGGTTCGACTCCCTGATCAAGAATTCGAGATCAAATTTGATTCTCTCCGGCCGGCTGACAGTCCGGCCAGCCGTTGTCACGATAACTTGAGAACAGAAAGATATAGCGACACTCCTAATCGAATTTACCATGGTAAATTCGGAGTGTCCAATACAGGAGAGCAGCCAATATAATCCACCATGGTAAATTCGATTAAGAGTGTCCAATAAAGGAGAATGGACAAGAGAACATACGCGCAAAAGCTTCTGACTTCACGTCAGTGCTTGAACCAATTTATTCTGTCACATATCACACTTCACCTATTATGAAATATTGATGATATGAATATTATAAGTGATATTTGCGCCCATGTATATACTCTTTTTGAATTGAATGCATAGCCAAGGCAAACATTTTTCATTATTTCTTCACTCCTCGAATTCATCACCGTTTATTTAAGGATAAATCATATTTTTGTTTCCTCCACAAGAATCATTGGATTAGGGTTTTAACGCAGGGTGTGCGGTGGGTGTAATGATTTAACCTTGTGTAGTACAAGCCATGGTGACTTCTAATCCAGTTATATACATTTAATTGGGCCCTTCATTTTTGCTATACAAAGTGTTTTATGAGTACTGCTGAAAATTAGACTTATAGCTCAAAAACTACGGATTCGATTCGATTCAAATGATTTACACAATTTTCGAAAGTACTTATTATAACGTTCGAAGCGCGAAACCCAATTTTCTGTTTCATGAAAGTCGTGATATTGTCACATTTGTTTCCTTAACAGAATTTGTTCATAAAAATTTAAAACTTCTCTTGAACTAGTAGCTGAAAGATTATTTAATATATGGACTTTGACCAATGATTTCCATATCTTGTCATAAGCTAATGGCTCAATTGTACAATATCAGGACCATAATGAGGCAGAATTGTTTTTCCGGAAAAATTCTGATTCACCCTGTACTAAGGAAAGAATATCATGAATTTCTAGAAACAAAGCCTTGGCCTTTCCACTTCGAATGTGATAATCAGTTTTTTCGTAAATCATGTGCAGGGACAAATCTTTATTTTTCCAGTACATTCCTGATATTCGAAATTTTTTTTGCTTGTATTTTGAAATATTTATTTATTTATTTATTTATTTATTTATTTATTTATTTATTTACGGCAAAAAACCTTTAACAATAAACACTTATAATAACAAGAATATACATGCAATATATAATGCATAATAAACATAATTCTAACAATTAGAACATAACCTTTTATTACAGAAAAAGGAACATACAAAAATGAACAGGGCATATTCGTGTGAAGCTACTATAGTCGGATCATCATTGACAGATCCCTTTTTAGTCTCGAAAGCGCATCATTGAATATATCAACACCCAGAGCATCGACGAAATTAGTGTGCTTCATCATTCTTGGAATCGGGGAATAGAATCCATAATTGGTCCTCGACAGTCCCGGTCTCAACAATTCAACCTGTCTCATGGGTCTAGGCGGAACATTCAGATTGAACCGAATTAACAATTCAGGTGCAAATATAAGACCGCGATAAATCTTTGCCACAAAAATTACATCGGCAGAAAATCTTCTGGATTTCAATGAAGGTAGTCTAAGGCGATCGCGCATATGGGTAACTGAGAACGAACTAGCAGGAATGCCTAACCTGTATGAACCATATTTAAGAAATTTATTCTGAACTCGCTCTAGGAACAGACTGTCAACCAACGTGTAAGGAGACCAAACAACTGACGAGAACTCAAGGGTTGGTCTCACTAGAGTCAGATACAAATATCGCAGTGTTTCATTGTTATGAAAATCTCTCTTATTTCTAAAAATGAAACTGAGAGTCCGGAAAGCTCTAGTGGAAATCGACTGAAAGTGGGGTTTGAAGGATAACTTACAATCATACGAAACACCGAGATCTCTAACCACACTAATTCGCTCCAAGGGA
Source organism: Halyzia sedecimguttata (assembly GCA_937662695.2). Classification (NCBI taxonomy): domain Eukaryota; kingdom Metazoa; phylum Arthropoda; class Insecta; order Coleoptera; family Coccinellidae; genus Halyzia; species Halyzia sedecimguttata. The sequence continues at coordinate 17,094,736 of OW569418.2, forward strand.
TCACCCCCAAGGAAATAGGTAGCAATCATCGGATCTTCAATTCGACAAATGGACATGGATTTACACTTTCCCAAATTTAGCGACAAGCAGTTCTTAACACACCAATTCTCCAACGCTTTCAGGTCCAACTGTAAGTTATAGATGTCAATAATAGACTTTATGGCGTAGTAAAGCTTCAGATCATCAGCGAACAACAAGAACTTCACATATTGGATGACAGAGCAAATATCATTGACAAAAATTAAGAACAATACAGGCCCAAGATGACTACCCTGAGGTACACCAGACGTAACAAACACCGGAGAGGAAAGCGTACTATTCACTCTGACGAACTGAACTCTGCTTGTGAGATAAGAAAGAAGCCAACCATACAGACTACCATGAAATCCGAAGGCTTTAAGCTTTTTTGCCAGAAGTGAATGGGATATAGAATCAAATGCCTTGGAAAAATCTGTATATATAACTTCAACCTGCCGACGATTCTCTAATGCATCAACAACATATTGAACAAACACAAGCAAGTTAGTGTCAACGCTTCTACCCTCAAAAAACCCATGCTGTTGAGGAATTATTCTACTGTATACCTGAGATTTAATGCTACCGTAGACAACAGACTCAAACAACTTCGGAATCACACTCAATATAGTAATTGGCCTGTAGTTGGCAACATTTCCCTTTGAACCCGATTTATGTATGGGTTTCAGAAATCCAGATTTCCATGAACTAGGAAAAATTCCATCATTCAATGATTTATTGAAAATAATCTGAAACGGCGAAGCAAGAACGTTTTTACATTTCTTAATGAAAACAACAGGAATATTGTCGGGACCGGGTCCTTTGTTTACATCGAGGGCATCGATAGCATCTAACACCTGTTGAACATTTATCACCGGTACGCTTATCATATCCTCCCGATTGCAAGATGAAATATCAGTGGCGTCACACGAGTTATGTACACCACTCGGTTGGTAAACTGATTGGAAAAAATTAGCAAAAGCATCAGCAATATCCTTATCAGTGTGAAACTCCCCATCATTTAAATACATAACAGTGGGAAAGTTTTTATCAGATCTTTTAGAGTTTACAAAATTCCAAAATTTCTTTACATTACCAGGAATAGATTCCTCACTCTCTCTAACAAAGCAATCGTAACATTCCTTAACTAAGATTTTACATTGAGATCTGAGACTGCAAAAATGTTGGTAATCGTCCCAAGCATTTGTCATTTTGTATTTCTTATGAGCCAACTTCTTTCTGAAAATTGAATCCTTCAACTCAACAGAGAACCAATTTGGGAAACATGAGTCCCTGATCTTTATTTTAGGTACGTATTTCTCTATTGCGTCAGATAACAGTCTATAAAATATATCAACTAAATTGTCTACACTGTTGACTCTGTGATTTAGTTCATCAACCCATTCTATAGATGACTAATAATCCAACATATTAACATAATCAGCAGACTTAAAGTTATAAGTTATCACATCAGAGTTGCTTCTATACGACTGAAATCATTCGCTTTATAGACTTCAAGTAGTTGAAAATTGGAAAAAATGAGATCTAACATTCTACCGTTGTCATTTAAAATTATATTATTCTGAAAGAGGTCTAAAAAACTAAAAGACTCAACCAACACTTGGACCTGTTGAGTCAAGCCAGCATCCACGGCAGCACCCAAATGATCGCTAGTCCACACAGCATGGGGAAGATTATAATCACCAGCGATATATATCCCATCCGGTTCGAACTCTTCTACTGCGAATTCAATATTCTCGCAATGACACTCATAAACACTCACTGCAGCCCAAGGAGGTATGTAAGCTGTCACAAACAAAAATTTCTGCTGTTTGATCTTTACCACAACCAACAAATCCTCAACCGACACCTGAACACGCGATACGTCATGACCAAAAAGAGTCTTCCTTACCGCGATCAAACAACCACCACCTCTAGTTCTATCACTCGATGAAGAAGTTCGATCAGTCCTGAAGAGATCATAGCTGAACAGCTGAAGTTCAGCATCATCAATAAGGTCGTCCAACCATGTTTCAGTGAGCAAGATGACATCGTAGTTAGAGACTATTACATTATGCACGAAATCATTGATTTTCGTGCGTAAACCCCTGACATTTTGGTAGTACACATTTAAAAATTATGTTGACTTCTTTGACTGCTGAATGATGACCGTTTGCCCCTCGACTGGGAGACTATCTTAGGTGTACCATGAACATATCGAATAGTTAAATCCTTCCCACCTTCGGACTTTCTACGATCCCACTCCCGTCGAAGATGAGTCAAATACTCCCTCTGTCTTGAGGTGAGGTCGGATTGCACCCCAACTGGCAGGAATTTACTTCTGTTTCTGAGAATCTTCAGTGCCGACTCCGAGTTATCCAAGAGTACTTTTAAAGGGGTGTGGCCATCAGCCCTTTTTTTACCAACCCGAATAGTATGTGAAACTTTTACCTCGGGGAAAACACTGGAAATCATATCCTGTATAAGTTTTTTATCATCCTCCATCGTTGTTTTCCTAGGAACATTGTAAAACATAAGGTTTTTCGATCGTAACCTACGTTCCTCTAGCTCAGAAAGGACATCCTCAGTTGAGCAGCCTCCATCAGCCAATCTGGACCTTGTACACCGTCATTGAGAGCAGAGATCTGACCTCTCAATGAGTCCAACTCAGCCTCCTGGGATGATAACTTGACAGACATGATGTTCACTTCCTTCTTCAGTTCGACAATCTGAGACAAATACTTATCTTCCTTTTCCTCCTTGAAACCATCGAACTTTTGCTGAAAGAGCAGTGATAAACGGTTGAACAATTGATCTCCATCATCATTTGGTGGCTCATTCGATTCACAGCATAAAATTACTCCATCAGGTTGGACCACACGGGCCTTACTCGAGCAATAAGGGTGGAAATGGGATCCACACTTGACACAAGTGACGGAATTAACAACTCTCCTCCTGCAATAACTGCATTCATTTTCACTCTCCATCGTAGACATGGTAAACTACTACACACTACGTCTATGGATGCGACGCTATCAACACCAACAATGTTATCCGAAAGAAACTTCGTAGTTCATCAAATTTTAAGTTGAAAACTCGCCGACTGGAATAAAAATCTTTTCCAGCCCACTTCACTGAGACAATGTTCAAATTTTCCTATGATTAAAATAAGGTAAACTAAGAAAATACCGAATAAATTTAGAAAGAAGCGAGAGCAGTACGTGATCACGCAGATGCATTCACAACGAAATATGTGGTGATCTTATATGCTTCATTTGAATCGAATAGAAAAGTAGTTTCTGAGCTATGGATCAGAACATTGTATAGCGAAAACGAAGGGCCCAATTAAATTTATGTCAATGGATTCAAGGTCACTCTGTATAGTCTAGTTCGGATTAGTTTCACCTAATGTCAGATTTATGTATCATCAATTAATACTCCCTGCATATCCAGATACGGTGTGTCTCCATTGCAATACCCCATATGCATTGTATCTTCTATTTTTCCAGGTGAAAAATCTAGTCCAAGAAACAAGCGAGAAAGAGGACCCAAACCAAAAGAATAGTCTCATTGAGAATTTGAAGAATGGTTTTAGACAAATTGGACCTTTGTTCAGATATCCCCATCTTCCTCTGCTCCTTTTGGTGTGTGGTTTGCAAGGATTCCAACTCATGAGGTAAGATCAAGTTCAAGTAATCATTAAAGGATGCTATGGGAGGTATACTCATTATTGAACGGTTTTTTTTTGGGTTTTCTCTCCCAAACTCTGAAAAATATCTATAAAATAAAAATTAATTATTTTCTGATTTGCTTCTGCGTAAGAAACACAGGATATTTGTCAGAAGCAATCAATTGAACCATGATGCCTAACAAACAACAACGAAACAACATCAACGAAGAAACAACTATATCGTAACTATCAACAAAATAATTCTAACGATTTTCATTGAGCGTCTGACGAAGGAGTCTGATATAGACTCCGAAACGTTACGATATAGTTGTTTCTTCGTTGATGTTGTTTCGTTGTTGTTTGTTAGGCAACATTATCAATTGATTGCTTCTGCAAATATCCTGTGTTTCTTACGCAGAAGCAAATCACCAAATAATTAATTTTTATTTTATAGATATTTTTCAGAGTTTGGGAGAGAAAACCCCAAAAAAAAAACCGTTCAATAATGCTCTAGTTCAAACAGACAAATTATATCTCCGAAAGTATTGGTTTCTCAGAGTTGGGAATTAAATCAATGTATTCTTATGAACGAACTGCATCATAAAGGAAATTAAATTCAAATAATAGTTTATTTATCAAGATGAAATGAGCAATCTGAGAATGAGAACTGCACCATGGAAGAAATCAAATTAAAATAGCTGAAATGAATTTGACTCTTTCTTATAGAACAGGATGAAATGTACGAGTATGAACACAGATCATATAATAAAGCTTTGATAGAATAATTATAGCATTCTGTGAAAACATAGAAGTACGTACGATTCATTATTGAAATTTAGAAAAATCATATCTCCGAAAGTATTAGCTTGTTGGAGTTGAAAATGATATCGATGGATTTTAATGGTGAAACTGCATCTTAAATTAAAATTACAGACATTTGGTTAAATTGATAAGCACTCAGTTCCGAGGAACTAGAGCGCCAAAAAGTGTAATTCCCTTTCCGGGATTTGAGCCCGCCTTCTCTCGTTCCGAAACCGAAAACCAAATCAAAAAACCGAAAGCGAAAACCCGACAGCCTAGACCAACCGGCTATCGGGCTCCTCGTACGATCTTGTCGATCTCCGGTATTAGAATAAAATGTCGGTACTTACCTGGGATATTTATTCTTAATTTTCACTTTTCGACATAAAATCACCACATGGGGGTTTATTTGACGGTTTTTTACCCTTGTCTCTCTAAGTCGATTTTGACGTTTCTCGAAGCAACTATTAGCAAGGAACTAGTCATGTCTCAGGAAAATAAGTTGACATAATGACAATTCATACATAGAATAATTATATAGTTCTGTGAAAACGTAAAAATACGATTTATTATTGAAATTTTGAAAAATCATATCTCCGAAAGTATTAGCTTGTTAGAGTTAAAAATGATATCATTGGATTCTTATGATAAAACTGCTTATTGAAAAAAATTAATTTGGAATTTGTTTTGTAAAAAAAAATTTTTTTTTGTTACTCCGAAACCATCTGTCCATTTTGCCCAATAACGAACTTAGCCGGGATATTTATCTCTCAAACCTACTCTGAAAATTTTAACTGTCTAGCTTTTTCCGTTCGAGAGTTATCGGACGGCCGGACCGGCTGGACAGAATTTTTTCGACCACGGATTCTTGATCAGTGAGTCGAACCAAATCGTTTAAGACCATTTTCATCGAAAAATTCGAAGATTACGGACATTTGGGCAAATTGATAAGCACTCAGTTCCGAGGAACTAGAGCGCCAAAAATGCACGGTGACATAGATTGATTATTAACAAATATTCACTCGTGATCCTATCTAGCTAGGTAATCACTCTAGGTTTCCCATAGAGAAACGAGATAGTAACTTGAAAAATTAATGTGCTCTAGGAAACTTAAACCATATGGTGGTCCATTACCGAAAACGCAATCTTACCAAGAAGATTCTCACGAACTCTATTCCTCTGTGATCCCCTTGAGCGATACACATGGCGTTAATCTTTTTGTGGTAAGAGGGAGTTAGTGACTGCAATGCGGACTACCTATATGACCCCATTGCGACATCAATGTAGCATCTCTCTTCGTACGAGGTGGGTGCAGGTTCTGCGTACACAATAGTAGGACGCACGTAGTATCTGTAAAAAGGATTAAACGTGCAGGTGTCACTTCTCTGAAAGGATTTCAGCAGAAGAAATGCCAATTGATTTACTCTACTCGTAATTGCTGAGATATGTTTAGACCATCTTAGATCGTTCGTGACAGTTACAACAAGGTCACAATGATGAGTAACGGATGATAGGATTGTACCTACCAATATGGAGCACATAACATTTGCCAATGTTTAATGGGAAGAAACAGGTTGAACACCACTTACTAAGGCTATGCAAGTCTTCCTGCAGACTGGAAGGGTCGGAAATGGGGTTGTGTACACCTGGGTGTCAAAAAATAAACAAGGAGTTTTCAAAATATGAGGCAAATCAGACGTGTACAGTAGGAAGTGGATTGGTCCTAAGACAGATCCCTTGGGCATTCCCGATGTTACGGGCATGTCTAAAGAAGAGAGCGTGTCACCCACTCTCACATGAAAAGTTCTACCCGAGAGAAATGCTGGAATCCGATCGAGCAGTTTACCACTGACACCCAGATGCTCCAACTTATGGATGGATCGATACGAATACCTTGGTCATATGCTCTGGTCCAATCAGATGAACAGGTCATCAAGTTTGTAAAAGTGGAGCGGCTCGGGATAAATGCGTGTTGCTCGGTGGTATGATAAAGTTTTGCAGTGAAAATTTTATGAGTTCATCTAATATTATACGAATCTTGGACAACATAAGACAACAAGCTTAATGGGTGGTAGGTGACAATTAACCAGATAACCTAGACTAATAGAAAATAATAGATAACGAAAATATCATTGCCTTAGTATAGTGGACCAACAGTCGAGATGTGATTCCATCACGGTCTGGAGAACTATCGAGTTCAATAAGTATTCCTCGATGATATCGTCGTTTATAGAGATCTGGGAGATCTCCGAGGGACCGCATCATACGAGGAATACAGTAATAGTTCCTGATGGATCTGCACTGTACTTCAGCGAGTACATCTGCCGACGCAGCTGAACTCTCAATCAAACTTCCGTTCAAATTATTTACTGCCGGAACGCTGACCTTTCCTTTATGATGCAGTTCTATCATAAGATATAATTCTCAACTCTGAGAAACCAATACTTTTGGAGATATAATTTGTCTGTTTGAACAAGAGCGCCAAAAATCTCCTGTCCACAGGGCTTGAACCAATTTTTTGAAACATTGTTCTTATCCTTAAGTAGAGATGATATGATGATTGGTGTGCTCCTAATATACTTAACAGTTATATCGTTCTCCCCTGAAGCTTGTCTTCTCTTGAGTTCGTCGCGATGTGAATTCAGCGTAGCGTTTTGCCCTTTAGTTTTGTCATCTTGGATTATAATGTCACGATATTTTGGATGACTATGAAGAGATGTTTTGTTCCTCAATATTTGCGATTCAAATTCTTACAACATTTATTAGAAGTAGAGAAGAGATCTACAATTACGCTGAAAATGGAAACATCATGGACACCATCGAACTTGGAAATTTTCTCACTATCACACTTGAATGCGATGGTGCTCCATCCATATTTGAAACCAGTTCTGATTTCTCAAATTCATAGGGCCATCCATCAAGTCTATTAAATAATTGTTCAGAAATTGAACCAATAAATTAAAGTTCAATCGCCATGAAAGAAAATGGGGCCTTCCATCAAATAAAACGCTCTTTTCATTTACCATTTTTCCAAATTCAGAACAGGAAAAAAGATACAAGTTGTTAAAATTTGAAAAAAAAATGATACTTAATATTCAATTAACATTTACATTCTACTTCTACCGGTTTCTTTGTCATAGACTCGTGAGTTCATGAAAAAACGATGAGGAATTAGCATAATGAAAGCAGATGAAGGTTATTGAGTCATTTTTGAAATACTCAGTCATTTCGGAAAATTGAATTATTACTCACCATTTCTCCTGAAACGTAGCGTTTTCGAGATTTTCTTCATTGAATGGCATAAAATATGATGAAAATTCCACAAATTTAAATGCTTTTATCAATCCGAACCTGAACTAGAATCACACAGATGATATGTGCTCGAATAAAGTTCCTTATATCACATAATATTTTTATTTTTATTCATTTCAATTCAATCTCGATTGTTTCCAGATTGATTGGTTATATTACCATCTTAAAACGGAAACAGTTAATGAGGTATGACTTGAGAATATCTAGTAATCAAATTTAAATTTCTTGATGAATGATTAGTTTAAAATTTCAGCTTATTTGTGAATTGTGCAGATTCAGCTGCAATTCAAACAGACTATTCATCATAATAAAAGCCATATATACAGGAATTCAAGCAACTTGAATCGCAGGTGGGAAATAGCTGAATAGGGTTACCCTGATCTGTATTAATCTATGAATTTTTCTCCATATCATCTAAATATTTATTTTTACACTGCTTCATTATAAGGAAAGTCTTATAGTGGTTATTTAATGAAAATCAAGTTGCAGTCAGTGGCTTAATATTCAGCAAGAGTTTTTTTCAAAAATGCAGTATAAAGATTATTAAAAACCATTTCATAACACTATGTGGTATTGCATCCAGAAAGTATGTCTGTGTTCAACAGTTAAAGACAGTGCAGGGAAGGATTAGCACATTACCAATCTTCAAACGCTTACAAATTTTTACCTGAGCTTAATCTGGAGAAATGGTAAATGAAAAAGGTGTTTGATTTGATAAGAGGAATCCATGGTTAAAATTAACGTACAATTTAAAGACTCATCCTGTATATTTTGCAATGGAAATACTGAAAAGCTTGTACCGGAATATTAAGACCATAATCCTGATATAATTTTACCCTCTGCATCTCGGACAACACACATATTTCTTCTTTTTGTTTATAAGACAAGCTAAACTTATTTTGAGCAGTTCTATCGACTCCTCACGTTTGGTCCTTAAACGTTGGTCCTCCCTGCATATATATTCTCAATTAAGAATTAAGACCTCAACCGTATGTCGTAACAGAGATCAATCTTATCTATACTTAGTTGCATATGAACTCAAAAGCTGCCAGATCGATTTTGATGAAACTTTCAAGCAACTTTCAGATTAGCCCAGGGGGTAATCCTGTGTAGTTTGGTAGTGATCCGAGTGATAATTTGATTTTCGGTTTTTCAGTGTCACCCATAAAAAATGTCTGATGTACTGACAAGATTCTAAACTGGTTTTAGACAACAATGGCAGAAAACGTCTGCCCGTCTCAGCTTTTATTAATTATTATAAATTCCAACGAACATTACGAGCTTTAGCTATGGATACCGACAACAAAGTTCATTAGATTATTATGTACTTATATTAGCTTTCAAGCTGATGATATTTGTGACATAATTTCATATTCAAGCAAAACTCTCAATTGTTTTCAGCTTGAACACTCTACGATTATGGATGCCACAATTGTTTCAAGCCATAAATGATTATAAATATCTGAACAACGGGACTTCATCCAGCTTGTGTACAATGTTGACTGTTATGCGCCGTGATAATGGAGAACATAAAGAATGTTTCGTGGTAAGTGGTTGATTATTAATTGAAGGGTAATTATAAAATACAATAGACGTCACATTCTGTATGACATTGATATAATCGCCATCTCAAAGGTGCAAACCTTTTTAGTATTCCCTGCAAAATGGTAACCCATAATTAGAACAGTCTGTTGAATATGCGTATTCAAATATCTGTTAATATGTTAAAACAAAATTGGTTCAAGCCCTGTGGACAGGAGCTTTGGCGCTCTTGTTAAAACTTTGACAAATCCTATCTTCGAAAGTACTGGTAAGAGTTGGGTATTATATCAATGGATTCTTATGAAAGAACTTCATAATAGCAGAATTTAAATTCAAACATCATAAATTAATTCAAATTCAACAAAAGTGCCAAAAATTATTAATCCAAAACCAATAGACCAATTCTACCCAACAACGAACTCATCCGAGATATTCGTTCCTCAATTCAATGATGAACGATATTTTTTTCCTCAGATCTACTATGAAAATTATATTATATCAATTGAAACTTTAGCCAATATTTCAGTTTTGTTTTTACTCGAGATATTCTGAACTCAATATTATTTACCATTACCATTAAAATCATCATATGGATTAACCATGGGCATTAAATATCAAAACTTGAGATATCATGTCTCAGAAAAATAAGTTGACGTGTATCAACACAGATCATATTATAATAATTCTTAGATAGATAGATAGATTTTGAAAATTTCAACTGTCTGGCTCATTCCGTTCGAGAGTTATAGAGTTAATGGCTGGCCGGACCGGACGGCTGGACGGCCAGACAGAAACGATTTCGACTGAGTATTCTTGATCAGTGAGTCGAACCAAATGGTTTAAGAACATTTTCATCAAAAAATTTTAAAATTACTAACATTTGAGCAAATTGATGAGCACTCTGTTCCGAGGAACTAGAGCGCCAAAAACCAAGATACCAATGCGTGAGGGATCATAAAGAGGATCTACGAAGCTTCCAGAAAGTCCAATCTCGTACTTCGGTTTCAATGGTACAGTGAGCGTCAGAAGTATGAAATGATGGATTTAATAACTGCGATTTCAGGAATAGCGAAAAATGGTTTGACAGGTCAAATTAATTTATTTCTTAAGGGACATTGTAACGTAATTCTTAAGGCCCTATCATTTTTCGTTACCAATCAGTGACGTCATCGATATTTTTTTACATTGCAAGTCCCTATTTTTTTCTTGACATGGATAGATCATAAAATTCTGAATTCAGTAATGCGGATGTAACGCCATTTGGGTTGATAGTTCTCGTGATATAATTTTCTTGAATTTGAAAAACAAATGAACATTTTTTTAATCAAGTCTTCATCAAACAAACACTTTAACAACTTATTACAAAAGCGCTACTGGTAGTGATACTGAAACTCACAAAAAATATTCAAGGCCATCTGGATGTCTTGTGTGCTCTACCAGTACCTATTTGCCTACAGTGAATATTGCAAATCGTTGGAGTTGGTTAGGCTTAATTCTACAGAACACTTGAAACATTTTATATTGCATGTGAGTTTGTTACCAAATATTCGAGTATTTGACCAGTTTTATTATATGTAGGTACTTCCACAGATGTACATACAAAATTTTCACATCTTCACTACAGGAAGCACAAGAAACAACAATAATTTTCTCCAGATGTACGAATAGAGACGAAATTTCTGAAGCATTGGGATTTAGATGCAATGAAAGTTATCCGTTAATGACCGTTACTACGATAACTTTTGAACGGAAAGAGATAGCGACTTGCAATTTTCAGGAACGCATCCGAATGGGACAGTTAAGTTTGTTGTTGGGCATAATCGGCCAAATGGTTTTGGAGTTATACCCATCTTAAATTTTGTTGTTATTTCCTCAATAACTCAAAATACATTAATTCGATCGAATTAAAACTTGGTAATTATTTGCAAAGTTTCGTGAATATCGTATTACTGAAAAATAAAAATAAAAATTTGTTTTTCGTAAAAAAAATTATATTTACGAAGATATTCTCAGAATCCGCTGAAATTCTGCCTATAACTTCGAGTCACCATTTTACAATCGAGTACCTACAAAATTTCTGCCTGATCAACTTCGTATGAGGCGTGAATAGATAATGTAACATGCGTTCAGAAGCTTCTGACTTCACGTCAGTGGTTATTTTTTTGGTTTTGGCATTTGACTTTCTGCAAGCATTCATTTTCTTGATTATTTCTATTTTATGAGTCTCATAGTTACACCCACTACACGACTTGATTGATGGATACTAATTGCTATACAGGGTGAGTCTTTGACCACTGCATTCATTTTAACCAAAGATTCCTCTCATCAAATGAAACACTTTTTTCATTTAACATTTTTCCAAATTCAGCTCCGGTAAAAAGATACAGGCAGTTGAAATTTTGAAAAAAAATCAGTTTTTATTTTGTAGCTTTGACATCCTTTTTTCGAATAAAATGAATGTTGGCGTAAAGTTTCCTGTAACTATGATACATATTTTCCAAATATTAGTTCGTTTCTACTTCTACCGGTTTTCTAGTTATGGACTCGTGGATTCATAAAACTAAACGAAATTAGCATAAAGAAAGCATATAAAGTTTTTCTTGAGTCAGTTCAAGAATATTCCATCGTTTTATAACATTATATTATTCTGCATCATTTCTCTTTAAACGCACCGTTTTCGAGATATTCTTCATTGAATATTTTAAAATGGAAAACTCCAGAAATTTCACTACTTTTATGGATCCGTCCCTCACATTGTGAAATCTTTAAACGCTTGTAACTTTTTACCTGAGCCGAACCTGGAAAAATGTTAAATGAAAAAAGTGTTTCATTTGATGAGAGGAATCTTTGGTTAAAATTAATGCAGTGGTCAAAGACTCACCCTGTATATTGCATTTATGTATATATTAGCATGACTATGTAACTATATTTTAACCTACATTATTACAGAATTTTGACAATTTGGAAGTTTATATGAAATCAGCTGTGGCGTCCACCATGTTACTTGTGGGATATTTGCTTGCTAGTACGTTAATCAACATACTAGGCCAGAAAAGACTTTTGAGTGAGTATACTTTCTATAGTATATATAATTATTCTCTTGAAATTGTCCGTAATTGCATAACACTTATTCGTTCAAACAATATGGTTCCTCTAGAATTACTTATTATATTTTTTTTCCTTCTATCCCTTAGCGGAAATATATGACTGCTAAAAGTGATTACCGAGAATAGAAAAACAATCAAATTCATTTCAAAATTGGTAAGGATAGATGAATGAATGATCTCATGCTTGGAAACAGATTAATATCATTATATACAATGTATGAATAGATATAAGCAAATTTAAAAAAATTGGTTCAAGCACTGATGTGAAGTCAGAAGCTTTTGCGCGTATGTTCTATTTTCCATTCTTCTGTATTGGACACCCTTAATCGAATTTACCATGTTAAATTATGTTGTCCATTCTCCTCGACACTCTTAATTCGAATTTACCATGGTAAATTCGAATTAAGTGTCCAATACAGGAGAATGGACAACATAATTTACCATGGTAAATTCGATTAAGGGTGTCCAATACAGAAGAATGGACAATAGAACATACGCGCAAAAGCTTCTGACTTCACGTCAGTGCTTGAACCAATTTTTTGTTTCGTGATTTTTTTGAAATTTTCTAGGGGTGCGGTTCTTAAATTTTTTTTTTCGTAATTTTTTTCAAATTTTCTAGGGGTACGGTCCTTACAGAATTTCAAACACGTCTTTATGATGATTCTCTACTACTAGTTACCAAGCTCCAATTTGATCGAATATTTATTGTTTGAGTTATCAAGGAAATAATATTCCAGGTGGGTATAACTCGGAAACCGTTTGACCGATTATACCCAAAAACGAACTTAACTCTCCCTTTCGGATACGTAACCTACCTTGAAAATTGCAAGTCCCTATATCCTTTCGTTCAAAAGTTATCGGGGCAACGGTCACCCATCTACTGAACTCACACAAGAATGCTCGAATCTCCACCAATATTCAACCGATCGTGTTAAAACTTGAAACTTGGCAGTAGAGTTAGGTTATGAAGGCTCTTGCAAAATTTCAGCAATTTCAAACGAAAAGTTACTGATATGTAGAATATTTTTTTCAATTTTCAATGATTTTTTTATAATTTTTCACAATTACTATCCTCACGAAATTCTGCAAGAATGTTTGCGTTGGCATTCTACAACTAATAACCATGTTTGAATTCAATTGGTTTAGTATTTTTCGAGTTAATGAGGAACAAAAAACAACCAAATTTCAGATTGCTATAACTCTAAAACCGTTTGTGTGATTATGCTCATAAACAAACTGAAATGTCAGGTTCTGGTGCACATCCTAACCTGAAAACTTCAAGCCGCTTTCTCTTTCCGTTTCAAGTTATCGTGACAACAAAAATATTTTTTAATAATTTTTTCAAAATTTTCTAGCCATACGATTCGCACAAAATGTCACAAACATGCTTAGGTTCATATTCTACAACTACTCACCAAGTTTAAATTCGATCGGATCTATATTGGTTAAAAACAAAATTATTACTCGGAAACCACTGGGCCGATTATGCCCATTAACGAACTTGTCCGTCGTATTGGGATGCGCCACCCACCCTGAAAATTTCAAGTCGCTAGCTTTTTTCGTTCTCAAGTTATCGTGGCAACGGCCGGACAGAATCAAATTTGACCTCGAATTCTTCATTGGGGAGTCGAACTAAATCACTTGAGACCATTTTCGTCAAAAAATTCGAAAGTTACAGACATTTGGGCAAAACTATAACGCGATGTTCCCCAGAACATACGCGCAAAAATGTTCGACATATCGGGTCTCATAATGTTGATTCAGAAGAAATTTGATCACATATAAATATACGCTTTCAGTGGGATGAGGAGCAAGTGGGAAAACTATGTAGACAAGGACTTTGGCGCGCTGTTCAAATTTATCCAGAGCGGTCACCCATCTAGATACTGAACTCGACTAGTGCTGCTTAGCTCCAGAAAAAATCCTTTCTATTATTTCCAGTAATATAGATCAGAGCTTTATCGTACTGACGGCTGGGACAGAATCAATTGTGACCTCGGATTCTTCATCACTGAGTCGAACCTAATCGTTTGAGACCATTTTCGGCCAAATATTCGAAAAATACAGACATTTGGACGAATTGGCAATCAGTTCAGGTGAGCATCGTGCCAAAATGCAGATGCGTCAGGAACGAATGCTCCTTAAGCCTTGTACTCGAAACCAAACGTAATTTATTATTATTATTTTAAATCGTTTTTCCACCAAACTCCACGAGTATGAATAAATTAATTAATTCGAGAGTGATGTTGGAATTCTAATGGAGTAGGACTATATCTATAAAATGGAATTCCCTTGCATGATAGCCCATACACCACCGGAAACAACCAGTTTACTTATGTGCATCCGCAGTCCAGTCGTCACCGAAAGTGATCTCTATATGTTGCTCGCCACCCAGAACCACGATTCTATAACATCGTCGGTTTAGGGGATATCGACTCTTTTCATCCGGGTATGCGTAGGTCGTCCTGACAGAATTATGTGTCAGAGCAGCATCCCCACGTACGCAACGTACGCGACGCAACGTGGGAGAGCTTGTGTGCACACTTGTCCCACGTATGCAACGCATATTGACATCAGACGTTGTCATTTATCAGTGTGGGTACTATGTTTTTTGATTATTGGGTTAGGACAATATATTAAGTTTGTTGCTTTTGCCTGAATATGTCCGTCGTATGCAACGCATATTGACATCAGACGTTGGGGTCAATTCTCAGGTGCATTATAGTGTACTACGAGTATGTTTTCTGATTCTGAGAGTGAATTTGAGGACGATATATTATGTTTGTTATTTATTTTTACTTCGATATGTCCATGCCACAAGAACAAAAAGAAGAGAGGATATTGGATACACGGTATAAATAAAGAAACAGGTACCCACACATATTAATTTATTCAGTATTATTAAACGTACCTACATAGTGGATAAATATAAATACTTACAACACCTACCCAATTCATACAGTACAAGCAGTAGTAGCAGGTAGGTACTTGACAGGCTTGCACTGTTGTTTTGCTATATCTTCCCATGCTGCATTGCTTAATGTTGTGTCACGAAATTCAGTGCATACAAGGTAGGAACAGACTATGCCCACGTACGCCACGTACGCGACGCCACGCGATATCTGGACCCTTGAATTTATTTGTCAAGAAACACACTACACCGACGCTATCATACGCAACGCTATCCCACGCGGCCTACGCAACGCGATATCCGCCGATCCAGATCGACGGGGGAAGGTGTAGGGGATCGTAGATGCCAAGGTGGCGTAATAAAGTGCGTTTCTATAGAAATATACATTCGAAACGCGTCAGTTAGATTTTGTAAAGATGGCAGACGAACAATTCATCGATTTAATTATGAATTACGAGGTAATTTACAATATTAAATCCGCGGAATATCGCGATGCTACATTGAGAAATGCGGCATGGGAAGAAATAGCACAGAAAATTGGCAAACCTGGTAAGTATACCTACCTACCTGATACTATAATTTTCTAAAACATATTCGTACTGTAAAACAATCGGTGTACGGGAATTGTAGATGCCGAGGTGGCGTAGATTAGTGCGTTTCTATAGAAATATACATTCGAAGCGCGTCGGTTAGATTTTGTAAAGATGGCAGACGAACAATTCATCGATTTAATTAAGAATTACGAGGTGATTTACAATATTAAATCCGCGGAATATCGCGATGCTACATTGAGAAATGCGGCATGGGAAGAAATAGCACAGAAAATTGGCAAACCTGGCAAGTACTTACCTGATACTATAATTTTCTAAAACATATTTGTACTGTAAAGCAATTGGCTACCATATTGGCACGTTTTATACTGAATAATTGAATATGTGTGGGTATTTCTGTAGCAACTACCTATACATGCTACTAAATTCGTACTGTATGAATTCGAATTGGGTAGGTTATGTAAGTATATATACACAGTATAGGTAGGTACGTTTAATACTGAATAAATGAATATGTGGGGTATTTCTGTATAATTCACTCTAAAAAAAGGAGTTAAAATACGACCCGTATATATTTATATAGATCTAATAGTCCTTCTATATAAATATGATTGTATTACATTTTCATAACGTAGGTAGGTAGGTGGTACCTATACTTGTGTATGATATATTTGCACGTATTTCTCAATTACCTATTGGATTTTCATATTCCTTTTTTGTTTGCTTATTTATTTATGATATTAACGATTGGTAAAAGTTTATCAAAATGCATTCGTTACTTTTTTAGCAAATCACCAAAATAAATGATGCGAATTTAGCCTGTTGTCTTTTAACTCGAAATGACATGAGTATTTATTTGTAGTCAGAGTTGTAGTCTCTCTAAAGTCATTAGGTACATACTTGCTTCTTATGTACTAGTTGATGTTTCATAAGTCATACACATAATGTTAATAAAAAAACATTTCATTTATTTATTAATACATTTTATTTTTATAGTAGGTAGAAATAATCCATGAACTAATCATTTTCGTTGGGTGGTGGATTTTGTAATCCTCTTCTCACCAAATTTAATTGCCATGGCACTGAACCCTCGCTTGAGATGAAATATTGTTTGAATTTTTCTCTGATATTATATGCATATTTCGTGTGATTCCTTCTAAGACCATCCAATTTATGGAATGATTGTTGTGGTGTAGGTTCTGTTCCTCTTTCATCCTGCTGCTCAAAAGTGGTGCCCAAATAGTTATGGAGGCAGCATGCTGCTAGAACTATTTTGTCCACCATTTCTGGTTGTACCTGAACAGGCCCTTGAAATACCCGCCACCTTGCTCTCAATATCCCAAATGCGTTTTCCACGATTCTTCTGGCCCTAGACAATCGATAATTGAAAATTTTATTCGATTCATTATTGAGCAAAGCATTTTTGCTGTAAGGTCTCAGTAAATATTGTTTAAGGGGAAATGCTTCATCGCCGACTATAATATACGGCAATGGTTCTGATCCTGGCATTAGAGGTCGATCTTCTGGTATGTTCAATTTCTTTTGATCCAATAGTTTACCCAGTGTTGATTTTTCGAAAATTCCTCCGTCACTATTTCTTCCGTAGGAGCCCACGTCTATCACTACAAATTTGTAATGGGCATCTACCAAAGCAAGAAGAACTATGGAATTTTGACCTTTGTAGTTCCAATAATCTGAGCCGCCTTTAATTGGACATTTTATGTTCACGTGTTTACCATCTAGAGCTCCTATGCAGTTTGGAAAATTCCAAAAGCGGGTGAAATCATTTGCTATTCGTTTCCACATTTCCGCTGTGGGTTGCGGCATCACGATAGGTCCAAGATGTTTCCAAATCGTTTCACAAACCTCCTGCACAATTATACGTATAGTAGAAAAACCCATGCGATAACTGAATCCAATGCTCCGAAATGAATTACCCGTAGCTAGGAATCTGTAAAATAAATAATACAAATTTTTAAAAATTAGGTATGTTTAGGGCTAGATGATGCTGTGTGAATAGTAAATAACACAGTGAATATTTCCATATGGGAATATAGGGCTTCTTTTGGTTTGCAATTGAGACGGTCCAAGAACCGTTCAAAGTAGTCACACAGTCGTTTATTGTAATTGGACCTGGGTGAAACCTTTCATACGCTGCGTTTGTTCCACTATTTGGAACCCATTCGGTACCTACTGTCCTTACTACGAACCAAAACTTAGGCCTACAGTCACTATAATTTCAGCATTATCGACTTTGTAAGAGGCTCGTATAGACAATGGTACATGTGCGCAAAAGCTACTGACTTTTTAAGAATTTTTATTATTATTGTTGCAGTTGAAATTTGTAGAGAAAATTGGGCTAAGTTGCGAAATTGCTTCAACAATGCCATGAAACGACGCAAGAAAAAAAGTGGACAAGCAGGGAAAATTATTGCGCCTTGGCGGTACGAGGAACGGATGTCGTTTTTGAAGCCATATTTAGATGGCCGTCGCACTACCGGAAACCTGGGAGCTGCTGTTTCTGATGCTAATTCCCCTCTTCCTTCTCCAGACACCGTTCCCCTCGAAGAAATCCATTTATTGTCCTCTGATAGCACTCCATCCCACACCAACACTCCCACATCCAATCAATCAATCAATCAATCAATCAAAAGAAAGGCCAGTTCTAGTAGGGACAATAACTTGGCCGATCTGGTGGAAATGATGAAAAACTCGCACGCAAGAAGAAGTAAAAAACAGGAAATGGACGATTTAGACACATTCTTCTTAAGTATGAGTAAAACGGTGAAGAAGCTCTCAAAGCAAGATCAAATTCCGATTAAAATGAATTTGCTCAAAGCTGTAAGTGCTGCAGAGCTCAAACAAGCAGAGTTGCAACGGAATATATTGAGAGCACCAGTTACTATCGAGGATCAGATAATCAGCCAAAACCAAGAAAATATAAATTCTTCTTCTGAAAATTTCTCACAAGCCTACACATCATATTCTTCCCCATCATATTTAGTTGAAATGCCTAAGACTCAAATTTCCGATGATACTAATCTGGTAAAAAATATTCAACTTTATTACGAAAATATACATTTTGAATAAAATTCGAACGATTTTGAAGCCATATTTAGAAGGCCGTCGCACTACCGGAAACCTGGGAGCTGCTGTTTCTGATGCTAATTCCCCTCTTCCTTCTCCAGACACCGTTCCCCTCGAAGAAATCCATTTATTGTCCTCTGATAGCACTCCATCCCACACCAACACTCCCACATCCAATCAATCAATCAATCAAAAGAAAGGCCAGTTCTAGTAGGGACAATAACTTGGCCGATCTGGTGGAAATGATGAAAAACTCGCACGCAAGAAGAAGTAAAAAACAGGAAATGGACGATTTAGACACATATTCTTCTTAAGTATGAGTAAAACGGTAAAGAAGCTCTCAAAGCAGGTTCAAATTCCAATTAAAATGAATTTGCTTAAAGCTGTAAGTGAAGCAGAGCTCAAACAAGCACAGTTGCAACGAAATATATTGAGAGCACCAGTTACTACCGAGGATCAGATAATCAGCCGAAACCAAGAAAATATAAATTCTTCTTCTGGAAATTTTTCACAAGCCTACCCATCATATTCTTCCCCATCATATTTAGTTGAAATGCCTAAGACTCAAATTTCCGATGATATTAATCTTGTAAAAAATATTCAACTTTATTACGAAAATATACATTTTGAATAAAATTTTCCTAAACAATTTCTATATTTATTGTTTATAATATATTTCATGAGCAGACGAAACATTCAGGCTCTGTGGATCGAAAAAGTAAACTGCCGAACATATATAGTTTGCGGAGGCTCAAAGACGGCCAACCTAAGAATTTTACAAATGGGTGAGCCATTTCTGAATATTCACGAAGTGATAACCAAGCTCCTAGTACGCATCAGATATATTAACACCACTTGGGCAAAACTATAACGCGATTTTCCCAGAACATACGCGCAAAATGATAATTTATACTTACCTTAGACAAACCGCTACTCTTTCTCTGCTACTTATCGGCTTCCGAAGATGTGTATTCTCTTTTTGTATATCGGATTCGATCATACCATGAATCTCCTCAAACTGTACTTTAGACATGCGGAAGTACATAAAAAATCGGTCTTCGTCAGATTCTAGTCTCCGCATCAATGTATGATATTCTCCATTTTTCTCTCTGTCTTTATTTATATTGTGTATCCAACATCTTCTCTTCTTAATTCTTTTTTTTTTCTTGAGGCACGGACATATTCATGTACAAACAACAAACTCAATGAATCTTCCTCAAATTCACTATCTGAATCAGAAAACATCGTACTACTGACAAATGAAAACGACTGATGTCAGTATGCGTTGCGTACGTGGGTCAAGTGTGCACGCTAGCTTTCCCACGTTGCGTCGCGTACGTGGCGTACGTGGGCATAGTCTGTTTCTACCTTTAATATTAGGTATAAATGACATATTATCGTCTAACCAAATCAATGAATTGTTCATCTCCCATTTTTGGCGCTCTAGTTCCTCGGAACTGAGTGCTTATCAATTTGCCCAAATGTCTGTAATTTTCGAATATTTCGATGAAAATGGTCTTAAACGATTTGGTTCGACTCACTGATCAAGAATCCGTGGTCGAAATTCATTCTGTCCGGCCGGTTTGGCCGGCCGTAGGCACGATAACTCTCGAACGGAATGAGCTAGAGAGGTGAAATTTTCAGAGTAAGTTTGGGGGATAAATATCTCGGCTAAGTTCGTTATTGGGCAAAATCGGACAGATGGTTTCGGAGTAACAAAAAAAAATTTTTTTTTTACGAAACAAATTCCAAATTAATTTTTTTTTAATATGAAGTTTTATCATAAGAATACATTTATATCATTTTTAACTCTAACAAGCTAATACTTTCGGAGATATGATTTTTCAAAATTTCAATAATAAATCGTATTTCAACGTTGTCACAGAATGATATTATTCTATGAATTGTCATAATGTCAAATGATGTTCCTGAGACATTATCTAATCAATCGAAGAATTGTGAGCGAAGTGAGAAAAATCTCAGTTGTTTGCTCCGAAATTAGTTTTTCTCAGAAAATTCTTACATTTCGGAACTGAACATGAAGTAAGAGATCTGAGAGTAGTGAGACTGCTTTTCATCCATAGACATAGATAAAACTCTCGAACGGAATGAGGTAGGTAGTTGAAATTTTCAGAGTAGTTTAGGGAGATGAATATCTCGGTTATAAACATTGGAATGAAGCCATATTTGAGAAAATTTAAAGGGTTTTTTCAGATTTCACGCGAATTTAAACTTTAAATTTTTTCAAATGCAGCTTCATTCCAGTTTTAATAATTTGTAGATTTTTTCATGAAAATTTAGCTATTTTTGGCGCTCTAGTTCCTCGGAACTGAGTGCTTATCAATTTGCCCAAATGTCTGTATTTTTCGAATATTTCGATGAAAATGGTCTTAAACGATTTGGTTCGACTCACTGATCAAGAATTCGTGGTCGAAATTCATTCTGTCCGGCCGGTCCGGCCGTAGGCACAATAACTCTCGAACGGAATGAGCTAGAGAGTTGAAATTTTCAGAGTAGGTTTGGGGGATGAATATCTCGGCTGAGTTCGTTACTGGACAAAATCGGACAGAAGGTTTCGGAGTAATAAAAAAAAATTTTTTTTTACAAAACAAATTCCAAATTAAATTTTTTTTAATAAGCAGTTTTATCATAAGAATCCATTCATATCATTTTTAACTCTAACAAGCTAATACTTTCGGAGATATGATTTTTCATAATTTCAATGTAAATCGTATTTCACAGATTGATATAATTATTCTATGTATATTCTATGTATGAATTGCCATAAAGTCAACTTGACAGAAGGGAATATTGTAACTTCAAGAATATTGGGGTTGAAATACTCGTATTTTAGCGATGCAACGGGGACCTCACCCGAAAATGTTTGAAAATATTACGTAAATATTGAAAGCATAATTCCAAAGTTCGAGAGAGGAGAAAATTTTGTGAACGTAGATCAGGAAATTTTTGATCGATTACAAGGTAATTTATTATTTTATACATGTTTTATGGAATACCTACTATTTGTAGGTACTTTAAACCTGTTTTGGGCAATTGTCATACGAAACTTGTTTTTTTGGCGCTCTAGTTCCTCGGAACAGATTGCTTATCAATTTGCCCAAGTGTCTGTAATTTTGGAATTTTTGGCTGAAAATGGTCTCAAATGATTTGGTTCGACTCACTGATCAAGAATCCGAGTGCGAAATCGATTCCGTCCGGCCGGCCGACCGGCCGTAGGCACGATAACTCTCGAACGAAAGTAGTTAGCAGATTGAAAATTACAAGGTGGTTTTGGAGCGTAAATATCTCGGACAAGTTCGTTAATGGGCGAAAACCATCAAGGGGTTTCGGAGTTATAGCCGATTTCAGTAAAAATATTTTTTATGAATATTTCCGAAACCGATCACTCGATCTATCTGAAATTTAGCACCAAATTGTAGAATCATGACCTTTATACGCATGTGAAGTGTTGTATTGACCGGATTACCGCAAAGTGTCAAAAAAAATTTGAAAATGTGGTGCAGTTCTCATTCTCATGATTGCTCATTTAATCTTCATAAATAAACTATTATTTGAATTGAATTTCCTATTTGACGCAGTTCTATCGTATGAATACATTGATATAATTCCCAACTCTGAGAAACCAATACCAGATATAATTTGTCTGTTTGAACTAGAGCGCCAGAAAGCTCCTGTCCACAGGGCTTGAACCCATTTTTCAAAATTCAAATTGACGTATTGCGAATGTAAGTTTCTATAGAAACACACTAGCAATCCCCTCCACCTTCCCACGTCGATCTGGATCGGCGGATACCGCGTTGCGTGGGCCGCGTGGGATAGCGTTGCGTATGATAGCGTCTGTGTAGTGTGTTTCTAGGCATGTAAATTCAAGAGTCCAGATATCATAATGCGTTGCGTACGTAGGCATAGTCTGTTTCTACCTTAAACCGCACGCCTGCCAGACTAAATTCCAAGAGTTGAAAGGTTTCCAACTGATCTTAGGCAGAACTAAAAATTCCTAAAAGTGTCAGCGATAATTTCAAAATTGGACCTAGTGCAACGGCATGGGCACTTTACCTGGGAAACAACGTTGTTGCCCCGAAACTGGCAGATACAGAATTGCTATGAGGTGGTAATGAGGCCTTCCAGTCACACATCTTTTCCCCAGTCCCACTCACTCAACTTTCAGACAAATTTTGAGATTTCACACACCGTTTATACACATACCCATATGCCCATATTATCTCCCCTGTATGATTATATTATACTGACTATCTTTCCAACGGAGACCCCTCAGAAGCTCCTAGAAGCTTGTCCGAGTTAGGATAGTCAATTGTACGTAAGCCTTGTTACTGTATTCTAACACCACCTTATGCAAATAATTGTCAATTTTTTACCAAACAGTGATTGGCGTCCACGACCGTTTGACTAGAAAATTTCGACCCTATCGCCAGGATTGAACTCGGGATCTCTGGTTCCGAGTCTCATGCTATATCTTCTGAACTATAAGTACTCATATACTGAGCTTGGAGCACTCATATATGCAAAACCATTTCAGCTGCGTTACGACCGCTCCGGGGGGGTTTGGGGGGGCCCGGATGGCCCCCCCAAATGTACCCCTCGGATGCCATGTGCGTTATTTTGGGTACTATCGCTAGGCCCCGAAACCCGGACGATGACGGCGATCGATTTGTGTTTAGTCTTCCGATCCTTAGGAGGCGCACCCCCGAAGTTACACCGTCTGGCACACGTGATCGCATGTCCGGCAGGACAAGCACCACCCTCGGCCGGAATGCGAAGTCGACACATACCACGACTCCTATGTGTAGACTATGTAGCGGTCTACTAGCGCTCATACTACTGCAACAACTCAGCAATGCTGTGCTCCATCGGTACGACATACAGCTGCTTTAAAACAATCATCTTCAATACCCTGTAAACAAGAACAATCTGACTTAAAATACGTACAAATAAATCCATTTTAAACAAAATATGAACAGAATGAAATCAACTATTTCGAGTCTAAAGATGCAACTTACTCGTCATTAATACATCGAATCTATCAGCATTGTCATATTAACATCTTAAACGAAACCAATCTCGACTGAAATATTAAGAAACTTAATCAACACAAAGTTGAATAATTTGAAATCAAAATCAAAATTAAACCACGTGCAACGGAAAAGTTGTCAAATGATGAGGTTATGTTCTGTAAATGAGCAAATCATACGTTAAATGTGGTTTCAATGGCCTCCTCGAAATGTCAACATGGCCTTCCTAATGGTGATCAACTAATCAGCGGAAATTCTTCTATGTATCGGAATGTAATGTTCATTCAAATTCATTTGAATATTTAGGCAATTTTTGTTTTGATTCTTTTCTAACCTAAGGTGCATGTCTTCCAGGAATTCCAATCTAGAGAAGTTTTTGGTGGAGGTGCGGTGTAAAATTTTTGCATTGCTGTTAGGGCTAAAAGTATGACCATTAAATTTAAGGTGGTGTCCAAAAGCCGACTTCTCTGGTCTCGAGATGTGCTCTTTAATCCTTGTTTGTAAAGATCTAAATGTCCTTCCAACATACGTGGAATAGCAATTTTTACATGTTAATTTATAGATACCACTTTTTTTCAGTTCTTTCGTTTTATCTTTAGTGTTTCCTAAATAATCCTTCCATGTTCTAGACTTTGTTGAAACTTCAACATTTTTGAAATGTTATATAGCCTCTCCCCTAATCGCAGATTAGATTAGAGGTGGTTGAGGTTCTATAGGACCCTACTAGCTCCTATCAAAACTAAAATATGGATGTTAAGTGGGCGCCAGACACTCCAACTTCAGAAAAACTCGAATTGTATCTTACAAATTTATTCAAATCAACAGTATTACGATTGGCCAATGTGAAACATGCAATATGAATACTAATTCAGACTGATCACATATGAAATGCTTAAACTACTTATCTTGGAATCGTTTCAAATATAATCACTATGGACAACTTCACAATGAGTCAACTAAAGTGTCCAATCAGGTTCCTCAAATTAGCAACAGGAACTGGATATTATGGAACTCGAGACTGGTCTTCTCCGTCGATTGCTAGGTCCCTCCATCCAAACGAAATAATTCCAACCAGGCAGTTGTCCCGGGAAACAGCGTAGATATTCCTCCAACTGAATAACTCGTGGTACGTGCCTGACAGGTGGTTCTCAAAGCAGGATTATGAAACTTCCTTTGTACGGAAGCAATTCGAAGATAAACCAACAGCTACAGAATAAGGGAAAAAAGGGTTCCTGCAAGATACATAATTCTTAGACTTTATCCTTGAAAATAACGTGCCCATTTCGAGTTCTAGTACACAATTAAGATATAACGACAATGTGATTCATTCAAGTTACAAAGTGATCATAAAATTATTCCAGTTAAAAACTACAAAACGACTGGAAAAACATCAATCCGGCTTTCTATTTTCACTAAATGATTCTGAAGGATGAATTAGTTCTTGAAAGAGAACAATGGATAATAATTGCCGGGAAAAAACTAGAGCTCAAAATGGCCACGAGGTCAGATAACGGAGAAGCTAAAATATGATTATAATACAAGCAAAAATACTATTGAAAAGTTAAGCTGAAAGAATAATGAATTAATTACTAAATGTGCATCAGAACCTGTCGTCAATTGGAAGCAAAATGGATTAAAACCTACCAGATTCGGAACCCTTCATTCAAGGAAAATGGCCACAACTCAAGATAACTAACAACTCCACGGCCACCGAACAAATGATCGTCCACCTCGACCAGACAACGAACCCCTCCAGCTGACCGCGCTGACGTTCAATTGACATCGACCAAAGAATCGACCACGGAGCTAGATCACACGCACTTAACAAGTCAGGGGCGTCCCAACCAATACAACCGGGGTACACAAAATGCAACCAAACTTTCAAATACAAACGGGATTCTCAAGATCCCGTTACAGTTTCTTGATGGTTTTTGTCATATCGTGACACATTTTTTGGCTATATTGAGGAATAGTGAAATACTTCTTTTTCGTTGGGCTTACTACGTCTGGGTATGCTTCCTTTATTCTCAGTTTTTTGTTTTTCTTTCTGCGTAGAGAATAAATCATTTCACTTTTGTATCCATTGTTGACTGCCACTTGTTTCAATAACTTTACTTCATCCTTGTAATTTTCTTTTGAAAGAGGTACTGAGGCCAGTCTATGTATGTAACAATTGAATGCCGCGAGATTTGACTCAAAGAGTGGTTAGAAGAAAAGTCTATGGTGTGGTCCGTTTGTGTTGCCTTTCTATAGATATCAAACTCAAATTTCGCCTCAGTTTTCTTGATGGTAAGATCAAGGAAGTTCAAGGAACCATTCTCTTCTGTTTCCATAGAGAAAATGATATCACTATGTATTGTGTTGATTTTTCTCAACACATCATCCTTAATTGATTCATTCTTCAGGATTAAAAAACAGTCGTCAACGTTTTGCATATTGACTTGCATTCCAACAATTTGTCGTGCGGATTAGTGCAACCCTTCAGAACTGCGACGATATTTTGTTGTATTAACCTACTTATTCAATCTCCGATAAATTATTTTTGCATCCAGCAGGCTTCCTTAAATGTAAATGCAAGGGAGGCAGTTTAAGTACGACCTCAAGTGATGATATGGGAGAGGTATAGTTAGCTCCTGTGACACCAACACAGACGAGTCATTGCAGTTTCTTGCAACCGACTGTGTTTGGTATTTCATCATTATTTGTCCGCAATGGCTGCTGTGGATTTGGAAAGAATTTCATCTATTTGTTTTTTCCACTTGAGTTTATTTCTAGTATAACTCCTAGATATTTTCATCCACTAGGAATTTCAGAGTCTGTCAAATTAGGACCGGACCTTTGAGATGCAGATTCCTCCTCTCAGTGAAGAGGATCAAATTAGTCTTAGAGGAATTGACGTTAAGCTCTTCTCCCTAACAACACTTTTCGGTGATAGCTTGCACTTGGCCATTCAGTATGCCTTCATGGTTGCCTATAACAGTAATCACTTTGTCTCCAGTGTATGCATGGTCATTGAAACTGCCCGCTGAAAGCCTTTTCAGAAGTCCATCCATGACTACGATCTATAGGGTTGTTAGGACTCCACCTTATGGGCAACCCCTACACGTCCGCACGGTCACTTCTGTCTCCCCTGGTATTCCGTGACGGCTCGCCCTTGAAGCATTGCCGATATCCACTTAACAGTGGAGAGTTCTACTCCTTGGAACATTGCATATGGATATGTGCATTGTGTAATAAAAAAAAATGGGTTCAAGCCCTGTGGACAGGAGCTTTCTTGCGCTCTAGTTCCAACAGACAAATTATATCTCCGAAAGTATTGGTTTCTCAGATTTGGGAATTGAATCAATGTATTCTTATGAAAGAACTGCATCATAAAGGAAATTCAATTCAAATAACAGTTAATTTATCAAGATTAAATGAGCAACCTGAGAATGAGAACTGGACCATGGAAGAAATGAAATTAAAATAGCTGAAATGAATTTCAGTCTTTCCTATAGAACAGGATGAAATACACGAGTATTAATACAGATCATATAATAAAGCTTAGATAGAATAATTATAGCATTCTGTGAAAACTAAGAAGTAAGTACGATTCATTATTGAAATTTAGAAAAATCATATCTCCGAAAGTATTAGCTTGTTGGAGTTGAAAATGATATCGATGGAATTTAATGGTGAAACTGCATCTTAAATAAAAATTCATATGCACTCAGATCCGAGGAACTAGAGCGCCATAAAGTGTAATTCCCTTTACGGGATTTGAGCCCGCCTTCTCTCGTTCCGACGGGTCAGACCGACCGGCTATCGGGCTCCTCGAACGATCTCATCGATCTCCGGTATTGGAATAAAACGTCGGTACTTACCTGGGATATATATTCTTAATTTTCACTTTTCGACATAAGATCGCCACATGGGCGTTTATTTGACTGTTTTTACCTTTATATTCGCTTTTCGTCAACTTTCAGGCCAGAAAACTGTCATGACTCAGGAAAATAAGTGGACATTATGACAATTCATACATAGATTAATGATATAATTCTGTGAAAACGTATAAATACGATTTATTATTGAAATTTTGAAAAATCATATCTCCGAAAGTGTTAGCTTGTTAGAGTTAACAATGATATCATTGGATTCTTATGGTAAAACTCCTTCTTGAAAAAAATTTAATTTGGAATTTGTTACGTAAAAAAAATTTTTTTCTGTTACTCCGAAACCATCTGTCCGATTTTGCCCAATAACGAACTTAGCCGAGATATTTATCTCCCAAACCTACTCTGAAAATTTCAACTCTCTAGCTCTTTCCGTTTGAGAGTTATCGTGCCTACGGCCGGCCGGACAGAATGAATTTCGACCACGGATTCTGATCAGTGAGCCGAACCAAATCGCTTAAGACCATTTTCATCGAAAAATTCGAAAATTACAGACATTTGGGCAAATTGATAAGTACTCATTTCCGAGGATCTAGAGCGCCAAAAAATACCGTCCATATCACCAAACATGGCAAGGAGATCTCTTTCGCAGAAGAATGTAAATAATTGATTGATGAGTGCTATAAGCTCAGTGGAAAGAGCGAATAGGATATATAATCAGACGGTAGTGGCCACCATTCGCTGCTTGGTCAAAAATTAACTGTGTTGTGCCTAAGATGACAATTTCTGTATTTACCTATAGTTTTAATTTTGATCGAGTTATGTTCAAATGTACATTTCGTAATCGTTAGGATACTTTGATATTAGATACTTTTCTTTAGGTATATTCATTATTAAACGGTCACTTTTCGTAGACTACAAGAGTTAAGTGGTAGAGCACTTTTGGGTGAACTTCCCCTTGAGATTTCTAGTGAAATAATAATAATAATTATTATAAATGATTAGTTGAATTCTTAGACCATAGTTCAATATTCTTATGTTTAATTAAATAATAACCTGCACCATTCATAGAAGATTTACAATCAGAGAACAGACTAAAAAGATTATAATCGTAACAATGAAGAATAATAATGTATCCGTACATTTTTCAAAATACTAAAGACGGCGCTTGAGGTATAAATCTAATCATTTACCTAAGTGCTTGTACCAAATTCAAATATCACCGAATTTTTTATGTTTTCCTGATTCTCTTTCATCTTCAGAGGATGAGGAAAGGACGTGCAGAGCTTGTATGAGCTACGCTGATTTTTTTCTCTTTTTTCCAGATATAACTAGTTTGGTTGCAAGCTTTGCAGCTGTTGGGCTATACCTGGCTCCCAACAGTCAATTTGTAACCGTAGCGATTGCTGCATTCAAAATGTTCGCGGGTGTTGGAACGAATGTTATTATCATAATAATCGTTAACTTCTTCCCGACAACATTGAGGTGAGTAAAACAAAATATTTCATCGATTTGAAGAAAACATGTTTGGTTTAGCTTGTATAGGGTAAACTATACAGGCTGGTCCAGTCTTTGTAGGATAATTTTAAACGTAGAATAAAGGTCCGCATGATTGAGAATATTTTCGTTTATTTTTGATAACTCTTATATTTTCCGAAATATTTGGTTTAGGATGTGGAACTTTTTTTGGTTAAAGGGAATGCTTATCAGAATTGTTGTGAGACTATAAGGTGATAAGTTTTTCGAGGTTTCTTTTCTTTTTTAAACCCAGATTTGTTTGTGGTACGCCAAGGCCATCTATCATAATATGATTTGATTTTTAGGTTTTTTTGTACTATGCCATTTTCTGTACTCAATACCATTCACAACAAAAAATGTAATGGATAGTGTTATTCACAAATGAAGAAATCAGAAATCTAGAAACTCATCATCATACAGCCTCATGCATCCAGAGATTCGTCAGAAGCAATGAATGGAACAATGTTGCCTAACAAACAATAACGAAACAACATCAACGATGAAACGATATCGTAACGTTTCGGAGTCTATATCAGACTTCGTTAAGTGTTTTTTGGCACTCTAGTTCCTCGGAACTGAGTGCTTATCAATTTGCCCAAATGTCTGTAATTTTCGAATTTTTCGATGAAAATGGTCTTAAACGATTTGGTTCGACTCACTGATCAAGAATCCGTGGTCGGAATTCATTCTGTCCGGCCGGTCCGGCCGGTCCGGCCGTCCGGCCGTAGGCACGATAACTCTCGAACGGAATGAGCTAGAGATATGAAATTTTCAGAATTGGTTTGGGAGATAAATATCTCGGCTAAGTTCGTTATTGGGCAAAATCGGACAGATGGTTTCGGAGTAACAAAAAAAAATTTTTTTTTTACGAAACAAATTCCAAATTAAATTTTTTTTTCAATAATCAGTTTTACGATAAGAATCCAATGATATCATTTTTTTAACTCTAACTAGCTAATACTTTCGGAGATATGATTTTTCAAAATTTCAAAAATAAATCGTTTTTCTATGATTTCACAGAATGATATAATTATTCTATCTATGGATTGTTATAATGTCAACTCATTTTCCTCATGACATATGCCGTGTTCCGATATTCCTGAACAGTATTGAGCAGTAAATTGAAATGTCAGATATTACTGAAAGCCTGGTCCTCTCTTACCAGGTACATTTTATCAGCCAATCTTCCTAGTGAAGAAATGATCAAGAAAGTAAGCATCGAAAAGAACTTTACTTTTAAAAGAAATGCCATTAAATTGTACACAGACGGTTTAAGCCACTACAGGAGCTGACGCTGGAGTATATGGGACAGGCACCAAATGCTCACTATCGCTAGGCTCCTATCCGAGCATCTTACAGGCAGAAGTACTTGCAATAGGAAGATGCGTGGAAATATAGCAATCCACTCTGACAGTTGCTATTAAATCTCTGAGCTCCCATGTTATCGAATCCAAGCTAATATGGGAGTGCCGAAGAAAATTCAATGAAGTAGGCAAGAACAACAGGGTCTCCTTGGTCTAGGTTCCTGGTCACGTGG
The DNA here is from genome assembly GCA_937662695.2 of Halyzia sedecimguttata. Taxonomy (NCBI): domain Eukaryota; kingdom Metazoa; phylum Arthropoda; class Insecta; order Coleoptera; family Coccinellidae; genus Halyzia; species Halyzia sedecimguttata. Next base: position 17,125,710 of record OW569418.2, read on the forward strand.
GAATCATAGGAAATGAGAAGGCCAACACACTTGCCAAGAAAGGAGCACAAACCCCCTTTATTGGCCCGGAACCTTACTGTGAGGTCGGTAGACACACCAAACTCTTCACTATTTCGTCCCTTTCTGAATCACTTGCTAATTCAGGCTACACTCAAATACAGCATTTTCACAATTACTTCAAACATCTTAATGGACATCACAAAAATTATGTAGTACACAGCATATCGAAATTATCATAATAGCTTTCTCTATGGAGTTATAATTTATAAATTTCAATATTTTCCATCTCGATCTGAGAATGATAGAAGTATGTTCGACAACGATTCTAGTTTTACTGAGAACAAGATTGTGGTTCCATTTTATCTGATTGATAACTCATGTTTCCCTGAAACATGGTAATGTATCAGATCAAAGATTACACGGTCCTAGAAGAACATGTCTTGAGGAGTTAGAAGACTCTGACTATCATGAGCAGATCCAGGGAATCCCACCAAAATGTTTGTGAAGATTTTTTTTTAAGAGAAAATTGCTGGAGGTTTAATGGAATGGTTCAATGTTCAATTACTAATATACTAATCAAAGGGAGCTCTTCCATTATCTTCCGATTATTCATCAGAAGATGAACTGCTTGATGAAAGAATTTCTTGGAAAATATTTGCCGCAGCTTGATCCATCACTCAGCTGAAACTTTTGACAAAACAATATATATTATCGTTCATCATAGAATTAAGGAATGAATGTCTTGGATGAGTTCGTTGTTGGGTAGAATTCCTCTATTGGTTTCGGATTGATAATTTTTGGCAGTCTTGTTGAATTTAAATTCTTCTATGATGTTTGAATTAAATTTCTGCTAAGATGAAGTTCTTTTATAAGAATCCATTGATATAATTCCCAACTCTTACCAATACCTTCGAAGATATGATTTTTCTTATGTGTAAAATCAACGGCACCTGATACCATTGGAAAGTTTGCAATTTAATGAGTCATTTCAATTTTTTTTTTATTTATTATTATTATTTTAACTGCATACATAGTCAATTTGTGGTAAATGTACGTAGTTTCTGAGCTGTTCTGTGAAACATACTGCAACATTTCTTGAAACTCTAGAAATACTGGTCTAACTCAAAACACGAAGATCTCAGTGAACAATCTGTAAGGATGTTCTAATTAGTATACCAATTTCTACATAAAACAAATATATGTCCTCACATGAAAACTGTCGTTATTATATGTGTAAAATCGATGGCACCTGATATCCTAGGAAAATATGCAATTAGATAAAAGTCATTTGTATTTTTTTTACTATTTTATCTGAATACATAGTCACTTTGTGGTAAATGTATGTAATTTTTGAGCTGTTCTTTGAAACATGCTGCATGCAACATTTCTTGTAACTCTAGAAATACTGGACTAACACAAACCGCAAAGATCTCAATAAACAATCTGTAAGGATTTTCTAATTACTATACCAATGTCTACATAATACACATATATATTATGACCTTACTTGAAAACTGTTGATTACATAAAAAGGAAGTGCTAACAAAATCTGAATAATTGTAGGTATTAGTAAACCACGGTTTTTACTTTTACAGAGACTGCTGTGTAGTACCATAGGTAATGAAACATTTACCATACAGTTTTTGCTGGATCTACAACTCCGTTTATAGTCTTTATTTTCCAGCTTTTCAAAACCTCGAATATACTTTTTAGGTGCACGATTAATGACGATTTCTTCGTTTAAAATAACGGAATAATTTCTAAATAATGATCGAATTATTCCATTTTATCCTTTTTTGTTCGGATTTTCTGATTTCTTTCTCGGATTTTCAGAATCACAATTTTGAGTTTGTGGTCGAATAACAAATATATTTTGTTGGTTATGAACACAGAACACATATTCACTTTATGGTTATGAATATTTATCTTTTATGATGATTAATAGTCACAGATCACCAATAATTTTGTTAGTAGTTAATAATGTTCCACATCCACAAATCTATCATTTCAATGAATTCTGTTCATACAGAACAGATAATATTTCTATGATAAGTTCCAATAGTAGAAAACACAAAAAATAGTTAATTTTTTTTCTATGACAAAACAAAATCAAACCATTTCACAACGCCATTTTTAATACATATTTAAATTGATAATATACGAACATACGAAAATATTTAGACTAATTATTTTCTGATAAAAGTGTAAAAGTGAATATAAATAGAATTATTTTTGGCGCTCTAGTTCCTCGGAACTGAGTGCTTATCAATTTGCCCAAATGTCTGTAATTTTCGAATATTTCGATGAAAATGGTCTTAAACGATTTGGTTCGACTCACTGATCAAGAATCCGTGGTCGAAATTCATTCTGTCCGGCCGTAGGCACGATAACTCTCGAACGAAATGAGCTAGAGAGTTGAAATTTTCAGAGTAGGTTTGGGGGATGAATATCTCGGCTCAGTTCGTTACTGGGCAAAATCGGACAGAAGGTTTCGGAGTAATAAAAAAAAAATTTTTTTTTTGCAAAACAAATTCCAAATTTAATTTTTTTTAATAAGCAGTTTTATCATAAGAATCCACTCATATCATTTTTAACTCTAACAAGCTTTCGGAGATATGATTTTTCAAAATTTCAATGTAAATTGTATTTCACAGATTGATATAATTATTCTATGCATATTCTATGTATGAATTGCCATAAAGTCAACTTGACAGAAGGGAATATTGTAACTTCATGAATATTGGGGTTGAAATACTCGTATTTTAGCGATGCAACGGTGACCTCACCCGAAAATGTTTGAAAATATTACGTAAATATTGAAAGCATAATTCCAAAGTTCGAGAGAGGAGAAAATTTTGTGAACGTAGATCAGGAAATTTTTGATCGATTACAAGGTAATTTATTATTTTATACAAGTTTTATGGAATACCTATTATTTGTAGGTACTTTAAACCTGTTTTGGGCAATTGTCATACGAAACTTGTTTTTTTGGCGCTCTAGTTCCTCGGAACAGATTGCTTATCAATTTGCCCAAGTGTCTGTAATTTTGGAATTTTTGGCTGAAAATGGTCTCAAATGATTTGGTTCGACTCACTGATCAAGAATCCGAGTGCGAAATCGATTCTGTCCGGCCGGCCGACCGGCCGTAGGCACGATAACTCTCGAACGAAAGGAGTTAGCGGATTGAAAATTGCAAGGTGGTTTTGGAGCGTAAATATCTCGGACAAATTCGTTAATGGGCGAAAACCATCAAGGGGTTCCGGAGTAATGGCCGATTTTAGTAAAAATATTTTTTATGAATATTACCGAAACCGATCACTCGATCTATCTGAAATTTAGCACCAAATTGTAGAATCATGACCTTTATACGCATGTGAAGTTTTGTATTGACCAGATTACCGCAAAGTGTCAAAAAAAAAATTTGAAGATGTGGTGCAGTTCTCATTCTCATGATTGCTCATTTAATCTTCATAAATAAACTATTATTTGAATTGAATTTCCTTTTTGATGCAGTTCTATCATATGAATACATTGATATAATTCCCAACTCTGAGAAACCAATACTTTCGGAGATATAATTTGTCTGTTTGAACTAGAGCGCCAGAAAGCTCCTGTCCACAGGGCTTGAACCCATTTTATTACATAGATATTTTTCAGATTTTGGGGGAGTGAACCCAGAAAGAAACCATTTAATCAGATTTGTGTATTTTGAATGATTGAGGAAATCAACAAAATATAAGATGGGTATAACTACGAAATCGTTCGGCCGATAATGCCCGTTTAAAAGCTTAACTGTACTATTGGTATTTGAAACCTATCCTGAACATTGCAAGTCACTATCTTTTTCCGTTCGAAAGTTATCGTGGCAGTGGTTACCCATTCAGCTACGCAACTCAATTTTTGTACATACAGGGTGTCCGGGAAAATGTGTAAAATCTCTCGGATTCAGATGAAACATAAAAAAATAAGATGACAATTTCGCATTCTTTTTTTCCTAGCGGCCCTCCCTACGGATATACGGCCTCCTAAATGACGCCACTGGAAATCGATTTTACTGGAATAAATATTAAACTACTTAATATAATTTAATGAAAATTTGATATGAAAAACACTAGCAATAATCTCTTAAAATACTGCCCTCAAATTTGAATTAGCTTGTTTAGTTTACCAGGGGCGGACTAGGTTTTACATTTTAATGCTGATAATTTTAACACCTTATATGATAAGGAGTTAAAGAAAACAAATTAGATACCTCGAACATTAAGCTAAAAAAGGTACTCTTGTTTATTGTCTACAAAATGAACCATTTTCACGGTATCCAAATTTGTTTTTCCAGGAAATGGAAAAGAATGGAAATTATTCGGGAATTAGAAGAAACGAAATATGATTTTATCGATTTTCATTAGCCTACCATAGTTTTATGAATGTCAAGTTTGTACAATAAGGGTAGGCTCATGAAAATTGCGATAAAATCATATTTTGTTTCTTCAATCTCCGGAATGATTTCGATTCTTCTCCATTTCCTGGAATTAAAAATTTGGATACCTTGAAGACGGTTCATTTTATCGACAATGAATAAGACTACCTTTTCTCTAGCTTAATGTTTAAGGTATCCAAATTTTTTTTTAACTCCTTATCATACAGAGTGTTAAAAATGTAAGCATTAAAATGTACAACCTAGTCCGCCCCTGGTAAACTGAACAAGTTGATTTAAATTTGAGGGCAGTATTCTAAGAGGTCCTTACTACTGTATTTCACATCCAATTTTCTTTAAATTATATTAAGTATTTTAAAATGTATTCCAGTAAGATGGATTTCTAGTGGCGTCATTTAGGAGGCCATATCTCCGTAGGGAGGGCCTCTAGGAAAAAAATTGATGGGAACTTGTCATCTTACTTTTTTATGTTTTATCTGAATCCAAGAGATTTCCCACATTTTCCCGGACAACCTGTATATGGAATTTTTCTAAAAGTCGCTTCTATAGCCCAATCTCTTTTTCCACAATTTTTCCTCTAGACGTCTCCTCAATTACACAAAACAAATTGTGTAATTTGTAATTACACAAATTACACTTACAAAGTAAAATTCTGAACGTGCGTTGCAAGGTACAGAAATCGCCCAACGCTGCTCGGTTTCCAGTATTTTTTCAATAACTCCTACAGTATAGACCCGATCGTGTTCAAATTTGAAACTTGCCTTTATAATTTGCATTTGGAGGCTCTCCTTTTCAGCAATATCCGACATATAGGTTCTAAGATAATGTTTTTGACGCATGTTCAGTATTTTTTTTAAAACTATCAAGTCATATCCTCACGAAATTTCGCATAAGTATTTGTGTCGGAATTCTAAAATTCAATTAAGAAGTTTCAATTCGATCGGTTGTGTATTGTTTGAAAACCAAATTTTCACTCCGGAACCGTTCGGACGTTTATGTCCATAAACGAACTTACACGTCGCATTTGGATGCACAACCCACCCTAAAAATTCCAAATCGCTGTCTCTTTTTGTTCAAAAGTTACCGTGACAACGGATCCGTCCGGCGTTCTGTGCAAAATGATAGCACGCCGTTCCCAGAACATGCGCGCAAAAATTATTTAACTAAAGTAAGCTAGAGCAACTCCATAATAAGAAGTTGGGTGATAAAATGGTAGCAAAATCAGGGAGTCGGTGACTTTCATACTACTCTCCAAATAAGTTTTTTTTGGGGTGATATTATTGGTTCATTAGCCAAATATATCAGTCTATTATCTCTACATTCACTCAAAGCACTTACAAACATTTGAGAGTAAATCCTATAAACATTGATTTATTCCCTGGAAATAATATCCGAATCTGTTTGTACAATAATTTATTATTTTTCATACGATTCTATATTTTTTATCCATAAAATTAAAAGGACTCCGATTATGTGGTCTAAAATGGATTTGCATATCGTTTAATTGAAAAATTCAACCCGTTTTGGTTTTTATAGGACGATGACAGTATCTTTGGCTATGATGACAGGTAGAGGAGCAGCTATTATTGGAAACTTATTGTTTCCATATTTGCTCCAGCTAGGATGTGCACCTCCGTTCCTCATGATAGCTGGTCAAACATTTGGTGAGGTTAATTTCATATTCAAGCTCAATCTACTAATTTTTTATATTTTGCAGCTCTTTTCTTCTTGTCACTACTGCTACCAAAACAGAAGACCACATTTATTTGAATACTGAGGTTGCGCACAATTCATGTAGAGCTGAATAGTCCAGGAACAAGGCTCATTGATTGAATGATTATAAAAATGATCAGATTTTTTCGATATTTTGGACATATATTAATGTACCTGAAATGATTTGTAAGACTCCCCTTTAGAATTAGATAATATTAATACTCTGCTCCTGGAATTTAATTCTTTCTACCTTTCGATATTTCCCTGCAGGTGATATGAGTTCTATATAAACTCGATATAGCAGATTCATATCATTTTCCAGCGAAAGCTGGTCTAGAAGAAACTACTCGGAAAAAATCGACCAGTGAACGGACAAAAATTCAGAGGCTTTTGTGCGCCCGCTCATCAATAGCCGAATTGATTTCACTATAATATTATGCGCAGTATTGCGGATTATAAGGATTTGAGCCTCCTTCTTTATTGAATTATTTATAATATAATTATTAAAATTATAATCAAAATGATAATTCCCAAACATCAGTGGCCCTGGCTTCTTCTACATGGCAGAAGATAATAAATGCAAAGACGCACAAGGATAATACTAAGTAGCATACGGTCACTCTCAATCGATAATGGATCACGATCTTCAAAGCCTCGGAAAACAGCTGCTACCTGGGGATCACCCGGACACGCCTAGGATTTGTGCTGGACATGACAGCTTGCGGCCCACCAACAGCAGGGTACTGAAGAAGTGTCATACAAGAATCTACAGCTTCCGACGAAGACATCAAGGAGAAAAGAGAACAAGTTTTCAATCACATAGGGTATCAACGCTCACAAGAGTAATCCGTAGTCGGACCTGGCAACAGGAACAAGACCGCAAACCAGGGACTCCACAAGTGGACACCCGAGCAACATAAACAACTGTCTGTGTTATACCAAAGATGCAGACCAAAAAGAAGGGTATATATGAGTAGACTCCATGTTCTGTGGTTTGATAAAAACTGACGTCTCAAGTATATGATGCAGCAAAACCTAAGAGACAAGTTGGCTATCTTTAGAAGAGAGGAATCTTGCAGCAGTTCCAAGAGCTAGAGACTATAGAAGAAAAAGCTGAAGAGCATGCGGGAGATACTCCAAATCAACAGCGACACTTGGAGAAACGAAGTAAAGATGAACAGTATAAGAGGCAGGTGAGAGATGCCACAAACATCCATCCTCCAATGCCTGTATTGTGAGTTGAAGAAGTTGCAGCACTGGACATGGAACAGGTAAGAGCTGGCCCACTCTGACTCAAATATGCTGATAGTGCAACAGGCATTGAACAGAATACGTGGGAGATGTTCCAGAGTTAGTCGTCAATAGAAAGGACTTCTTTGAGGCTGTAGTAGGGAGTCCGATATTGTCCAAAATTTGGGAGAATCTACAAATCCTGATTCTAAAGGCAAGTTCCTAATTTGAATACGATCGGATCTATATTGTATGAGTTATTGGAGAAATACTGGAAACCGAGCAGCGTTGGGCAAGTTCAGCAACTGGATGGGTCACCGTTACGTATTACCTTGTGAACAGATATAGTAAGAAATATTGAGGGTAGGTCCGAATGCAACATTTTCACATAAATTTTGAAGTTATGTGAAAAAATTACTAATACAAACGTTGTAGATTATTTCATTACCTACGACTTTGCCATTTAAAATTTTACCGGAAATCGAGATCAACCGTTTTTTACTCTTTAAAACTCACCCCCTCCAATTCCCGACCTCAGATCACCGTTACATTATTTTTTTTTGGATTTTTGTTATATCCTCTACCTTTTCCAATGGGTTTTATCCTACTATTATTTTCGTTTTCACTTTTCACATTTTTAAAGGTCATCTTCTGTACTATTGTTCAGTTTGAAGTTGAAATATTCCGTTTTCCCAACATTCACCAACAAGCCGTACGGCAGTATGGCACAAGTCTACGGAATTATTTACCAGCACTTCACATTTCACTCTCACATTTCACACAGAAATTGTTACTTGCCTTGCTTGCCCTTAAGTATTCTAGCAAATCGTTAATGAAGATGATAAAAATTAAAGGTCCCAGCAAGAGCCCTGGGGAACTCCTAAGTCCGATATAAATTCGCCCAAATAGAAAGATGTCTGCTACCTTGACATTGAAAAATCTATCTGAGAGATAGCTTCGTATCCATTACAAGAAACCCCCTCTGAAGCCAAGATTATTTATAATTTGTCTAAGATACTTGTTATTGGCAAGCAATTAATGATGAATGATTTCAAAGATGGGATGGTTGGAATTCTCTTTCGAATATTTTAGATGCACGGTAGGTGAAATGGATGAATATTTTCATACACATTCAGAATATTTTTTTCATGTAAATGACCTCTTCATAATATATTCTTGCTTCAATAAGGAAGCACACAAAAGGGAAAACTATGTCCAAATAGAAGCATAATTAGCCTTAACGTAATATGAATTATTTACAAGAGAGATATATTTTACGTTTATATCGTAACGTTCTGGAAATTCTTAATATATTCTTGGGCGCCTCCACCGATAAATCATTTGGTTTGCTCGCAAAGCAAACTTTCTCGCAAATTACATTTCCTACGTGCCACCATTATCTGAAAAATATCAAATATTCTTAGGCCAACTTTAATGGTGGGCTACATAAGCTGTGAGTATTTATGTTCAAAATTTATGAATTCTCGAGGTCTCAAATAACACAGTTGGTCTGGGCAAGAAAATGTGCTTGCGGTTAAATTTTCCGTGTCATATTTCAATATTCAGAATAGTTGAACATGTTTGCGAAGAACAAAAGCAAGGGACATTTTATGATTTTTATTTCTATCCCTCGCGGCCGCTAGATAACTAGGGAGGCTATAGTTCATTGAATCTTTAGCTGAATTCACAGTTTCATAACACATACGATTGGGTTTCCTGATTGTTTTATGCAGGGTTAGTCTTTGACCACTGCATTAATTTTAACCAAAGATTCCTCTCATCAAATGAAACACTTTTTTCATTTACCATTTTTCCAGATTCGGCTCAGGTAAAAAGTTTCAAGCGTTTAAAGATTTCACAATGTGCTAATACACTCCCGCATATAAATTATCTATGACATTGTTGGCGGACGAGAATAAGGCATGGTAACGTGGTTTACAGCTTGATTCGGGATTCCAACCAATTTTGAAATGAATTTGATTGTTTTTCTATTCTCGGTAATCACTTTTAGCAGTCATATATTTCCGCTAAGGGATAGAAGGAAAAAAAATATAATAAGTAATTCTAGAGGAACCATATTGTTTGAACGAATAAGTGTTATGCAATTACGGACAATTTCAAGAGAATAATTATATATACTATTATATACTATTTTTATATATATATATTATATATATATAATGATATAATGATATATATATTATATATATATATCAACAATGGCAACGGACGAAAGTGACGTTGATGCGAGTTCCCTAAAAGGCGGGGAAATAAGTGAAATTAAATGTGCTTATTGTATAAAAAAGGTGAAGGAGTATGTAAAGTGTGGAAAATGTTTCAACAGTTTCCATAAATCATGCCTGACTCGATCCGGCAACTTGGAAAATGCAGCATGTAAGCATGAGAGGTTAGAAACCATGGAAGGATGTCCGACAGATTTGAAGGACGCTATCACGAAGAATAAAATATTAGAGATAGAAAATGCATATCTTAAACAATTATTAAAGGAGATCACAGAGAAGAACCAAATTTTGGTACAAAACAATAATCTCCTTTCGGAGAAAATTATTAACCTAGACAGGTATAAAAAAAATGATATCAAGGCAAGTCCACAAAAAACAAATCCATCAATTATGATAAGTGATGTAAACATTGAAAGAATACCACAGAATTTGTTGAATGTCAATAACCGAAAAGAAAGTCACGTTGAGGCTTCCATAGATAAAAATGACAAGTCTATGAAAAGTACAAATGAACTACAACCTATAAAAGGAAAACATAAATATAACGTAGATATACCGAGAATATCAACAATGGAAATTGAGGGAAATGAAATGAATTCTAATACTAAACAAATATCGGATGAATTTATAACCGTTCAGTCGAAAAAACGAAGAAAACCACCAAATGTTGGAACCGGAATAACGGAGAATACAGCTTTCAAATCTGCGAAACCAAACAAGGAAGGAAAAAGACTATGGATGTTCATTTCTCATATAAATGAAAGTGTAGAGGAGGAAGAAATCAGGGAATATATAGCGAACAGAGGGAAAACAGATCAAAATGAGGTATCTGTTAGGAAGATAGAAGCAAGAAACCGAGAGAATATGAGGTATAAGTGTGTCTTAGTTGGAGCCCCACTGACAATGAAGGAAGATTTGTACAGGGATGATTTCTGGCCAACAGGCATCAAATATGCAAGATTCGACTTCAGTAGAGGACAGCATTTTTTAGAGAAAAACAGAATGTGAGTACACAAGATCAAAACACCATAAAAGAATATGAAAACGTTAAAAAAAGTATCAGCAAGTATGAAAATCAGTTTAGTATATTACACCAAAATGCATGTTCCGTAGGAAATGCAGTGGAGCTTATAGAGCAAACCCTGGAAGGTCATAAGGATGTTCAAGTACTCTGTTTAACTGAACATTGGAAAACAGAAGAACAGTTAGAATTTTATGCGATAAAAGATTTCTCACTTTTGACTTTCTTTTGCAGAAATGAGAGGGAACATGGGGGAGTCGCTATATATACCAGACATGAATTACAGGCCAGAGAAAGGAAAGACATTAAGAAAATATCGATCAAAGGAAAATTCGAGTGTGTTGGAATTGAATACAGAATTGAAGGACGCAAACACATTTGCATAGCAATTTATAACGATGGGAATGTAAGGACACTTTCAGAAAATTTAGAACCTTTACTGCAGAAAATTTTTAGTGAAAATGCCACAGTCAGTATAGTGGGGGATTTCAATATCAATATGATGGAAGACTCTTCTAAAAAAACTGAATTGTTGAGTATGTTTGGAACATACAACCTAAAACAGACGATCAATCAACCAACAAGGATAACATCTACAACAGCAACGTGCATTGATAACATCTTCACAAATACTGAGCTAATATATGTAACAAGTGTCATTCAGACACACATTTCGGATCACACAGCACAGAAAATAAGTTTTAAAATGACAGGGAATTGCACAAATAAAGCATTAAAGCGAATACTATCGCAGAGAAACATCCAATCCTTCAAAGAGCTATTGGCAGATCAAGATTGGAAGCTATTGTATGAAATACCTGAAAATGAGGTGAATGAGCAGTTCAATATGTTTCATACCATATATTCAAACCTTTTTGATAGATCTTTTCCACTTAAGAAAGTGTCAATGAAGAAAAAATCCCAAATGAATAATACAGACCCCATTGTCAAAAAAACAAAAAATCAACTAGACGCATTATTAGTACTAAACACTCACAATAATTTATTTAAAGAAGAGTATCGTAAAACAAAAATCGAATATGACAGATTATTAAAGAGACAGAAAGAACAAAAATATGAAACATTAATAAAGAATTCCGACAACAAAAATAAAACTTTATGGACTTTAGTAAATTCACTCAAAAATAAACCGAAAAGGAAAATTGAATTGAATGGCGAGCCTCAGAAAATCGCAACTGAAATGAACAACTTCTTCATCAGTGCAGCACAAAAATTAACAAAAGATATTCCGCCAATAAATGCCACAAACAATATCAAAGAACAAGACAGATCTAGACGTTTGAAAAAACTAACAGAAGATGAAGTACGAGATTTAATTAAATCGATGAAAAATAAATACTCAAGTAGTTTTGACGAAATATCCAACAATATTATAAAACAAACAGCAGAAGAAATAATTCCACCTTTGGAGTACATAATCAACAACTCTTTCACGTATGGCATTTTTCCAGATAAATTGAAGATTGCAGTTGTCAAGCCGATCCATAAAAAAGGTGATATGAACGATTACAACAATTTTAGACCTATAAGTATCTTGCCAAGTTTCTCCAAGATCATAGAAATGGCATTTTGCAGACAAATAATGGAGTTTTTTCTGGAGAATGAAATATTTGGATACTATCAGCATGGGTACTTGAAAGGAAAGTCTATTAAAACTGCAATACATAATTTTATAACTAAAATCATTGAAGCTTTTGAAAACAAGGAGCTTGCTCTGGGTATGTTCCTAGACCTATCTAAAGCATATGACTGTATGGATACGGAAAAATTGATAAAAAAGTTGGAACTTTATGGAATTCGAGGACCAGCATTGAAATGGGCTAAATCATATTTGTATCGCAGAGAACAACTAGTAGAAATAGAATCGAATGAGGAAACCATAAGATCAACCATACAAGATATAATTCTAGGTATACCGCAGGGTAGCATAGCCGGTCCATTATTCTTTATAATATACCTTAATGATTATGGACTAATATTTGAAGCAGATAAGAGTAAAGTGACCACTGTGAACTATGTCGATGACACTAATAAGCTCATAATTGAAAAATACCTCCAGGAGCTAAAACAACTATGTGAAATAACATTGAGGAAATCAAAAGAATGGTTTGAGCAAAACAATCTGATAATAAATACAGAAAAAACACAATTAATACTCTTCACACCGACCAACTCAAAGATGGAAGAAATGGATCATATTATATTGAATCAAGATGAATATGATCTTGCTGAATGCACAAAGTTCTTGGGAGTTTATATAGATAAAAATCTTAATTGGAAAAGACATATAAACTATCTAGGCGAAAGAATAACGTAATCTATTTATGGTTTTCGTACTATAGCCAAATACATCAGTAAAACTTACTTGAAAACAGTGTACCACGCAACTATAGAATCAAAACTGAGGTTTGGCATCGTATTTTATGGGGCAGGAAATATGAATTCACTTTTTATTGCACAAAAGAAGGCGGTCAGAATAATGAATAATTTGAATTATGACCAATCCTGCAGAAACGAATTCAAGAAGACGGGAATTTTAACTATCTATGCCATATATATACAAGAGTGTGCCCTATTTATTAGAGACAATAAAAAATTATTTGAAAAATACGAGAACCGGAAATATTTTTATGAGACAAGAAATGTGGACTATCTCTATCCCAGGTTGAATTTAACAACATCTCAGAGACAGGTTGAATTTAGATGCCTTAAGATATATAACTCACTACCAATCAATATCAAAACTATAAGAGATGAAAAATGTTTCAAGAGGAGATTATATAAATTTCTATTAGAACTGGAGCCTTACAGTCTGGAGGATTTTCTCAGTTGATTGTGATTGCACCTATTAGATTTACCTATATTTGTATTTATTGTTGACACTATTTCACTTCGTCTCCACATAACTTGTTATTTTGAATAGGATTTGAAATAAAGAACCATTATTATTATTATTATTATTATTATTATTATACTATAGAAAGTATACTCACTCAAAAGTCTTTTCTGGCCTAGTATGTTGATTAACGTACTAGCAAGCAAATATCCCACAAGTAACATGGTGGACGCCACAGCTGATTTCATATAAACTTCCAAATTGTCAAAATTCTATAATAATGTAGGTTAAAATATAGTTACATAGTCATGCTAATATATACATAAATGCAATATACAGGGTGAGTCTTTGACCACTGCATTAATTTTAACCAAAGATTCCTCTCATCAAATGAAACACTTTTTTCATTTAACATATTTCCAGGTTCGGCTCAGGTAAAAAGTTACAAGCGTTTAAAGATTTCACAATGTGCTAATACACTCCCGCATATAAATTATCTATGACATTGTTGGCGGACGAGAATAAGGCATGGTAACGTGGTTTACAGCTTGATTCGGGATTCCAACGCTCAGGGACGGATCCATAAAAGTAGTGAAATTTCTGGAGTTTTCCATTTTAAAATATTCAATGAAGAATATCTCGAAAACGGTGCGTTTAAAGAGAAATGATGCAGAATAATATAATGTTATAAAACGATGGAATATTCTTGAACTGACTCAAGAAAAACTTTATATGCTTTCTTTATGCTAATTTCGTTTAGTTTTATGAATCCACGAGTCCATAACTAGAAAACCAGTAGAAGTAGAAACGAACTAATATTTGGAAAATATGTATCATAGTTATAGGAAACTTTACGCCATCATTCATTTTATTCGAAAAAAGGATGTCAAAGCTACAAAATAAAAACTGATTTTTTCTTCAAAATTTCAACAGCCTGTATTTTTTTACGTGAGCTGAATTTGGAAAAATGTAAAATGAAAAAAAAGTTTCATTTGATGAGAGGAATCTTTGGTTAAAATTAATGCAGTGGTCAAAGACCCACCCTGTATATGCGCAATACTAGCTCTAAATGCGTGAATGGAGTTTATTGGACGTATTCTATTGAATTGGAATGACATTTTTTTGGGATATGATAACTGATTAGCCGATTTCCTAGAACAGTTGATGTGCCAAGATTGAATTACATGGTAACCTAAACCATTCATAGAAGATTCACAATTTCAATGATTTCTAGTTTTTAGTTTCGATGATTAATGTCGTTTTGAATGCACACCTGATGAAAGAGGGTATACCTAACCTTAAGCTCCCAACAGTAATCTCGGTGATTACTGCAAATTGTTATCTAAAATTTGACAATAATTACGAAGATGGCGATGAAGTGGTGAAAATTCGAACGTACAAATACACACTGTATTTTTCTTTTTATCTATACTGTGATAACCAGCACGAAGTATTTATACAAATGTAATATTTATACGATTTTAAATCTTCCTACCATCTGAAAATAGATCAAAAGGAAGAAGTGACTACTTAGTTGACACGAAACTTGAATACTAGCGAAATAGTAAATAGTTACGTGAACGATAAAATAGTAGTAGTTTCAAGAAATAATTAAATTGTGTAGTAACGATAAATTTAATAATAAGATAGGTCTATGCTAAGGCTGGCCGACATGCCAGGAAATTGTGCGTGTCGCAGTTTTCCGAGGTGATGCATTTGGAAGTGTGAGGGATTAAACTCCTAACACAAGTAATTCGTGTGGTCGTTCGCAGTGTGTACCCGGCCCAGCTCTAGTCATTCTGAGATATTTTTAGAAATAATGTCTCACACTTTAAAGTACTGTCATTTCGTATTCTACAACTATCGAACAAGTTTCATTTCGATCGGATCTGCATTGGTCGAAGACAAAATTATTACTTGGAAACCGTCGGACCGATTATGAGTGTAACGAACTTGTACATCGCATTTGAACGCGCCAACTACTCTGAAAATTTCATGTCGCTACCTCTTTTCGTTCGAAAGTTATCGGAAAACGGGCGGCCTGCCAGACAGAATCAAATGTGACGTCGAATTCTTTATCAGTGAGTGAGTCGAGCATAACATATTTCTCAATATATGTATTTAGGGCACAATATCACCTTAGGAAAGATAATCAAAGAGCAGAAGTCACTAGAAGAATATCGCTAACGTGGGCAGCTTTTGGAAAACTTGCATACATCCTAAAAAATCCGGATATCCCGATAAATACAAACGTAAAGTTTTTAACTCCTGTATCTTACCTGTTGCCGCATACGGAATTGATACCATAACACTTACAGTTAGAAGTGAAACTAAACTAAGGGTAGCACATAGGGAAATGGGAACGCGCCATGCTCAACATATCATTGAGGGACAAAATCAGAAACAAGGAAATCAGAGAGAGAACCAAAATCAGGGATGTCAAGGAAGAAATAGCGGTAAAAAAGTGGAGATGGGCTGGCCACATAGCCAGATAGGACAGCAAAAGATGGACAATAAGAACATTACAATGGAGACCTCGGAAACCAAGGGTAGTAGAGGCAGACCACAAAGAAAATGGGTGGACGATATGCGAGAGGCCCGAGATAGACAACTGCGGAAGACTATGGAGGAGACTCGAACATAATCGTTTGAGACCATTTTCGGCAAAACATTCGAAAGTTACAGTTACTTTTATTACTACTTAAATCTAGAACGTAAGCCTGGTAACTATCAAGACGTCGTGTATTTGCCGATTGTGTGTTGGGAATGCATGGAAATTAACATAAATTCAACTCTAAAAAGTACTCCACTTGAATGTCTCATGTGATCGAGAACAAAATTGAACAATCAGTTTCAGTCATTAATGATATCGATCGGAAAATCATAATTTATATCGCAGACGTGCAGACAAACATAAAATGTCTAAATATTCATATCATGTTGGATTTACACACTTATAAAGTGCGCGTTTATTATCATGTAGTGGATCCTTAGGTCTCAAGTTTTTGGACGATAACATCCCATTCATTTGATGAATGGTAATTTGAGAATGCATACAAATGAACCTAATTTCGACTCTAAAATGTACTCCACTTGAAAGTCTCATGTAATCGATAATGAAATTAAATAATCACTTTTACTCATTAATGATATCGACTGGAAAATGATTCATATTGCAGACAAAAACAAACCGTGTAAATATTGATATTCTGTTGCGTTTGCACACTTATAATGCGTGCCTTTCTTATCATGCAGTGGATCTTTGGGTCCCAAGTTATTGGATGATAACAATGGAGTGTTGGTAATGTATGAAAATGAACCTAAATTGCACCGAAAAATAGTATATTGTATAATTAGTGGGAAAAGCATAATATTCCCAAACGATTGTGATAATTACCAGACGAGGAGCGTAGCGACGAGTCTGGTAACACAGGAGTTTGGGAATATGCTTCTCCCACGAATTATACATACTATTTTTTCTTCCATCGTTGATTTACATTTAAGAAATTAATTAAAAAATATTTCATTCAAGATGTAATCAAGTAAGTTTGAATTGGTTTCTCTATGTTCATATTGAAATATAGAAGTGGTAACCATGGAAATTGCTTTGTTATGACAAAAGTAAAATAATTTTCAAGCTGGATTTGTTTGATTCGTTATATTTTATAAGGAATAAGAAAAGAATTAATAAATATGAACAATGATAGTGATTAATTGTTAACTTGCACGCCTCATGAACTAGTAGAAGCCGTAAACGCGGCTTCACTTAATTTACTTCCAGCGAAATCCAGAGAGAAGTTTGAACTTGCGTACCAACGCTTCATAGATTTTTGCAGAAAAAACAACAGTGTATCATTTCCTGAGAATGTACTGATAGCTGAATTGTTGAATTGGCTAAAACAATGAATTCTTCGACGTTGTGGGCACATTATTCCATGCTTCGATCAAGTTTGTCTGTTAAAAATAATATTAATATTGCCCAGCATCAAAAACTGAGAGTATTTTTAAAACGTCAAGCTATAGGATACAAACCGAAAAAATCCGAAATTTTAACCCAGGAACAAGTTCAGAAATTAATTTTAGAGGCCCCAGATGACCACTTTTTATCGACGAAAGTAAGTAGATATAGATAAAATAGTATTACTTAAAATGCATAAAATACGAAATATACAATTTTTGATTAAAATAATATAAAAATCAAAACCATACTTTGTTTCATTTTATATTGTACTAATCCATTTTTAACATTACCGCACGCTACAGCAGTGCGGTAAGAATATCACCGCAAATTAATTTTCTAATTGCTTAGCAACTGCCCACTATTCTGGAATGTTGAGCTTTGCGCATAGAAAACAGGTCAAAATAGTGTCAGTTTTCCCACGATCGAAGAAAAAAATTATTATGAGTGAGGCGCATTTTCACCATGGCCACTGTATTCACAACGTGTATCAGTGGGCCTTTTGTTTTTAAAGTTGACTCAAAAGAGGCTGTTACGATGAATGGATTGCGCTATGGAATATGATTAATGAATAAACAACATATCGCAGGAATTTGGACATAAAATGTAGACAACTAATTTATTGTTGATTATTGTTTATTTGTTGAACATGGACGTGAACACTACAGAGATGATTAATAAATTTTTAATAGAATTGGAAGTTATAGATTTGGATGAATTTCATTTCTAACAAGACGGGATTACGTACCATACAAAGGGTGAAACCATCGGTCTTTGGAAAAGGCTTCCAGGCCAAGTGATTTAGATTAGAAACGGCAACTACATTTTGACGGCGAGAACATGCGATTTAACACAGTTGGGCTATTTTTTTTTGATAATATGCAGTCACGGATTAACCGGTACGCTCTTGGCCTCCTTCGACTGCTATATGATTTAAGCAGCGATAACATGTAAATTGTCACAGTCACACGAAATTCAATTGAATGACAGACCTAAAGAAAGAAAGATTGCAATTGCTGATAGTACAGTTTATTGTTCATTCTACTTGCATTTCATTTAAGAAATAATTGTCAAAATGCAAAAGCGTTGGTCTAATCGAATCGATCAGTTTAAGAACAGTACAAGTCCAAAAATAGCCACTTTATTCTGAGATAGCCAAAATTCTCATATTTTGAGGCTCTCTTCATTCAGCGAGAGAACAGTAACATTAATACGAACACTATGATTGACGCTCCACATCAGCTGAACAACAGTACAATTCCAGGACTAGTGGCTATCTCATATGAAAATTGCTATTTCTAGACTGTTCTTCAACTGACCGGTTCAATTAAACTTTTTGCGCGTATGTTCTGGGGTACATCGCGTTATAGTTTTGCCCAAATGTCTGTAACTTTCGAATTTTTTCACGAAAATGGTCTCAAACGATTTAGTTCGACTCCCCAATGAAGAATTTGAGGTCAAATTTGATTCTGTCTGTCCGGCCGTCCGGCCGGCCGGCCGGCCGTTGCAACGATAACTTGAGAACGAAAAGACCTAGCAAATTTTCAGGGTGGGTGGCGCGTCCCAATACGACGGACAAGTTCGTTAATGGGCATAATCGGTCCAGTGGTTTCCGACTAATAATTTTGTTTTCAAGCAATATAAATCCGATCGCATTGAAACTTGGTGAGTAGTTGTAGAATATGAACCTAAATACGTTCGTGAAATTTTGTGCGAATCGTATGACTAGAAAATTTTAAAAAATTATCGAAAAATATTTTTGTTGTCACGATAACTTGAGAACGGAAAGAGATAGCGGCTTGAAGTTTTCAGGTTAGGATGTGCACCAGAACGCGACATTTCAGTTTGTTTATGAGCATAATCAGCCAAACGGTTTTAGAGTTATAGCCATCTGAAATTTGGTTGTTTTTGTTCCTGATCAACTCGAAAAATACTAAACAGATTGAATTCAAACATGGTAATGAGTTGTAGAATGCCTACGCGAAAATTCTTGCAAAATTTCGTGAGGATAGTGTTTGTGAAAAATTTAAAAAAAATCATTGAAAATTGAAAAACAAAATTCTATATAACAGTAACTATTCGTTTGAAATTGCTGAAATTTTGCAAGAGCCTTCATAACCTAACACTACTGCCAAGTTTCAGGTTTTAACACGATCGGTTGAATATTGTTGGAGATTCGAGCATTCTTGTGTGAGTTCAGTAGATGGGTGACCGTTGCCTTGATAACTTTCGAACGAAAGGAGATAGGTACTTGCAAATTTCAGGGTAGGTTGCGTATCTGAAAGGGAGAGTTGAGTTCGTTTTTGGGTATAATCGGTTGAACGGTTTCCAAGTTATACCCACCTGGAATATTATTTCCTTGATAACTCAAAAAATAAATATTCGATCGAATTGAAGCTTGGTAACTAGTAGTAGAAAATCATCATAAAGACGTGTTTAAAATTTTGTAAGAACCGTACCCCTAGAAAATTTGAAAAAAATGACGAAGAAAAAAATTTTAAGAACCGCACCCCTAGAAAATTTCAAAAAAATCACGAAAAAAAAAATTGGTTCAAGCACTGACGTGAAGTCAAAAGCTTTTGCGCGTATGTTCTATTGTCCATTCTTCTGTATTGGACACCCTTAATCGAATTTACCATGGTAAATTATGTTGTCCATTATCTTGTATTGGACACTCTCAATTCGAATTTACCATGGTAAATTCGAATTATGTGTCCAATATAGGAGAATCAATGGACAACATAATTTAATGTATTGGACACCCTTAATCGAATTTACCATGGTAAATTATGTTGTCCATTCTCTTGTATTGGACACTCTTAATTCGAATTTACCATGGTAAATTCGAATTAAGTGTCCAATACAGGAGAATCAATGGACAACATAATTTACCATGGTAAATTCGATTAAGGGTGTCCAGTACAGAAGAATGGACAATAATAATAATAATAATAATAATAAGTTTCTTTATTTCAAATCATTTCCCTTACAGTGTTTAGACAACAAGAACGTTCTATGAAATGAAGCAGTGTCCAAAGAAAAAATGTCATACTACATTATGAGCTGCAATTAATGTCATCCATTGAGTAAGGTTCTAATTCCAATAGTTCCCTAAATATACGTTTTTTAAAAATTTTTAAATCTCATATGTTTTTAATTTCTGGAGATAGACCATTGAATAATTTTAAACATCTATACTCTAGCTGGTTTTGAGTAGTTGTAAGGTTACACTTGGGGTAATTATAATTCTGACTTCTTGTTCTGTAAGCATGGTTGCTTCTGAATCCTTCAAACATACACCTATTCTTGTGGAGAAACAGTAAGCATTCCTGCACATACATAGCATAAATTGTTAAGATGCCATTCTTCCTGAACACACCTCTGCAGGATTCTCGATATTTCATTCCGGTAAGTGTTCGAACCGCTCTTTTCTGTGAGGTAAATGATGGTGACAAATTTCCAGATCCATAAAATATTATGCCAAATCTGAGTTTTGATTCAATAGTGGCGTGGTAAATAGTTTTCAAAATTTTTGGGTTGAGGTGTTTTGACAAAATCGAAAAAGCATAAATTGATGACCCTACTCTTCCACATAGATTGTCTATGTGTGCCTTCCAGTTGAGTTCGTGGTCTATAACCATCCCAAGAAACTTTGTATGCTCAGATATTGCAAACTTGCAGCCATTCAAGACTACATCCCCTGAACTATCTATTCCTGAGTGGATGGGATGAAAAAGGACTAACTTGGTTTTTTCGTTGTTCAGTATAAGGTTATTTTCTGTGAACCATGTTTCGGTGTATTTCATTACCTGTGATACCAGGAGTTTCAGATCTGGCGATAATGACTCCACAGCTAATAGATTTGTATCATCAGCATAATGTACACTCATAACGTTTTTGCTGTCCCACTTGACCTTGATCCCATAATCGTTTAAGTATATGAGAAAGAAAAGTGGTCCAGCAATGCTTCCTTGGGGCACACCTAGTTTTAAATTCATTAAATCTGACCTCGTCTCCTTGCCACTCATAGATATTCTCACAAGTTGAGTTCGACCTTGTAGATATGTGCTGACCCATTGGAGGGATGATCCTTTGATTCCACAACACTGGAGCTTACTGAGTAGAACCTCCTGATTTAAACAGTCATATGCCTTGGAGAGATCCAAAAACAATCCGAGAGCCAAATCACCATCCTCAAAGGCGGCAGTAACTTTTTTTATAAATTGATAAATGGCTGTTTGGATGGACCTACCCCTCAGATATCCATGTTGGCTTTCCTTGAAGAGAGCATTTTCGATAAGGAACTCCATTAGCTGTTTACAGTAAGCTTGCTCAAAAATTTTGGAGAACGAGGTTAACAGGCTGATAGGTCTATAATGGCCATAGTTGGTTTCATCTCCACCTTTATATACTGGAACTATCACTGCTGTTTTCAAACTATCTGGGAAAACTCCTGTTCTGATGGAGTTGTTCACAATGAACAGTAAGGGTTCTATAATGCCATCAGATGTTTGCTTGATCAAACTGTTTGGAATGCCATCGATTCCACTACTGTGTCTATTTTTCATATTCCTGATTATTGATCTTAGTTGTTCGATAGATAATACTTGGTTGAAATATTATTTCTGGTTGCCCTGTTCCAACACATTGATTTAAGGTTCTCTTGAAAATATTTTTTGTCAGCTGGGATGCACTGTTTACAAAGAAGTCGTTCATATCATTAGCTATTTTTTCTGGGTTCCCCTTCATTGGAAGGTCATTTGATTTATTTTTATTTTTTAATGAATTTATTATTGACCAGGTAGCCTTGTTCTTATTGTCAGATTTATTTATAATCTCTTCAAATGATTTTATTTTTTGTTGATTCAAAGCTGAATCATATTCTCTTTTGACCTCCTTATATTTTCCTTTCCATCTACTGTCCTTCTCACTTAGAACCAGTAGGATGTCCAGTGTGTTTTTTAGTTCTCTGACGATTGGAGTTGACTGATTTAAATTTTTAATTTTTTTATCTGTTAATCTTGTTATTGGGCATGCTGTATTTAGGTGATCAGTGTATATCCCATGGAATTTCCCAAATTGTTGATTTACATCATTACCATCAGTATTGTAGATTCCAGTCCAGTCTTGGTTAATAAGGTGTTGTTTTAATTCATTGACATTGTCTTCAGAGAATATGCGTCTAAATATAAAGTTATATCCCGATATCGTTTCTGAGCTGTGTGGTCGGAAATATGTGTTAGTATGACTTTGGTGTAGTATGGATCTTCTATGTTGGTATATATTCCATCTATACATGTTGAACTGGTTGCAGTAATTCTTGTGGGCTCATATATTGTTTGCTTCAAATTATAGGTGAAAAAAAAATTCAATAACTCACATTTTCTGCTACCATTTTCCATCATATTGATATTGAAATCTCCAATTAGTGTTACATACATATGGTCATTTGTTAGTTTATCCAGTATGGGACCTAGTCTTTGTATCAGTAATAATGTATCTCCATTATTGTAAACAGTTATACATACAAATTTTTCTTTTTTTATATTATATTCTACGCCTGCACATTCAAATTTACCTCTTTTTGACATTTTACTAATGTCTTTCCTTTCTTTGGCCTCAATATCAGTCCTCACATATATGGCCACGCCTCCGTGTTCTCTCTCATTCCTACAGTATTTTGCCACCAATCTGAAATTAGGTAAGGCATAATTGAGAAGCTGCTCCTCCGATTTCCAATGCTCAGTTAAACCTATTACACCAACGTCTTTATGTTCTTTAATAATTTCTTCAATTTCATACACTGCATTTCCAATAGATCTAACATTTTGATGTAACAATGAAAAAAAATTTACTGGTTTCTTACTTACAATTTGGTTGTTTGGGCTATTGTAGTTTGATCTTTCTTCGGTGTGTCTAAAAAATGTTGACCTCTTATGAAGTTGAATCTGTCGAATGAGATACCCACTGGCCAGAAATCGTTTTTGTAGACAGTCTCTTCAATTTCTAGGGGAACTCCGACCATAAAACTTCTGAAACCTGCTCGCTCATATTTGGTTTTAAGTAATTTCACATTTATTTGACTCTCTTCTGTTTTACTGCTCCCAGCTACATATTTAATAATGTCCGATTCACCTACAGACTCATCTACCCTAGAAATAAACAGCCATATCTTCTTCGGTTCCCTGTTTGATTTGAAAGATCTAAAGGAAATTTCGTTCACTTCTGTTCCAGAACCTACATTAGGCTTCTTATTCCGTTTGTGATTTCTCCTCACTACTTCTTGAAATCCATCTAATATTTGTTCATTTTGTTTTTCCAGTGCATTACCGTTGTTATTGCGGTTGTTTACATTTACTCGGATGTGTTTGTCATTTTGCTTGTCGTCTTTGTTATTTGTCAAATTTGACTGATTGGAAATTTCTACCGTGGCTGGTACGTCAAACGTAGTAGTGACATTGCCAGTATTTTCTTTATCTCTCTGTTGCGTCAATTTCAAATTTGTGTTTACTTTCCCATCTTGACAGATCCCGGACTTGACTATCTGGTTATAGTTTTTTGCGACTTGATAATTTTCAACGCGTTGATTCTTTTCAGCCAAAAACTGATTCTTCTCTCGCAGAAATTGGTTTGCTTCCCGACATTCCTTGAGAAGCTCCTTCAGACAATAGAACATACGCGCAAAAGTTTCTGACTTCACGTCAGTGCTTGAACCAATTTTTCTATTTATGTTCGTATTTGACTCCACATCCAGCATATTCCCATTCAACGGTAAAGAGCTACAGAGTTTCAGTTTCATATTTTCGAAATATCATTCTTCCAACATTCTGGCGTTGATTCATTGAGTACTACAATTTCAGCGATTATAGGATAGACTGGTCAAATTAATTTTCTGTACAAGGCACCCGAGATAATATTTTCGTGCAGGAATACTTTCAATCGAATGTGATATAACGAATAGTATGAATTATGATGCTGCAATAATAGAATTTGCAGACATGAAAATAAGAAAGAAGCGTTTTCTCTCGTGAATAAATTTCTCTGTATTCTGTTCTGATTTTTCAAAAATTTTATATGTTATTTTATCTTCATTGAGTTTGTTTTCTGTAGAGAGATTTTTATTTGTGTTTGTACCTAATTTGCTCTTGTTTAAGTATTTGCTGCTTTGTTATTGATTTGTATTAACTTATTATATTTTTGTTTGTTTTGATATTCCTTATATTGTATATACAAACTTCAAGTTTTGTTTCGAAAACTCCGAGCTTCCATTGAGAATTGGTTTCGAAATAAATTGGAAAAGGCGAAAAAGTTTTCATGTGTAAGGCCCCGGAAATTGTTAATCCGCCACTGATAAAATGTGAAAGATAAGGTAAAGCTGGCGCTCCTGAGTAACTCAAAGGGATGTTTCATGCAGCAATCGACGATCTATTGATGTGTTGTGTCAGGCGGACAATTACAGTTCCGCCACCAAGAACAGTCGGTATATTTTAGCACACATAAAGCTGTTCATCACCCACAATCCTTTTGATAAGGAAGATGAGCCTACACGTAGAAGAACCTGTCCAGTTCCTTCAGTTCCAGCTTAAGGACGTCGAACGTATGGAATAATGGATTTATTTTATCCCCTTCCATGAACAGCGAAGAACGTATTAAATGGTTTATTTCTGGGCTTTCTCTCCCAAACTCTGAACAATATATATAAAATAAAAACATTATTATTTTGTGAATTGTTTCTGCGAAACAAACACAAGATATTTGACAGGACAATTAATTTATTTCTTAAAGAACGTTTTTCCGTGATTATTATCATTTTACCATTTCGCGTTACCGAACAGTGACGTCATCAAATTTTTTTTTAATTGCCTGCCCCTTTTATTTTTTTTTTTGGAATGGATAGATCATACATTTCGGAATTCAGCAATGCACATGTAAAGCCATTTAATTCAATAATTTTCGAGATATTAATTTATTAAATTGAAAACATATGCTTATTTTCAAATTAAGTCATCATCGAAAAAACACTTTTTTTATTGAAAAAATGACACAAAGATTGATACTGTAACATACAAAATATATCACCATCTAAACAAAGTATCGATGACGCCACTGTATGGTAGAACAATAAGAATTAATAGAAAATATTGTTAAAAAAATTGGTTCGAGTACAGACTTGAAGTCAGCAGCTTTTGTGCTCATGTTCTATTGTCTATTCACCTCTCTCTATTGGACGCTCTTAATTGAATTTGCCATATATATAGACCGTCTTCTAACCTTTCATAAAATATTAATACATTTCGTACCATTTTAATGACATTCTCGAGTAATGAGAGAATCGTCTAAGATTACAGAATTTTTTATTTTGACAAAATGTATCTTATGGGCATATAATTTCGTTAAATATCTAATAATATTTAACAACACTTACGTGTCAAGTAATTTTAGGGTAAGAAATTCCGCGAAAATTAGCTCGTCGGCATTCTGCAAGTATCTACCGAGTTTCAATTGGATCGGATTTTTATATTTTGAGTTATAGAGGAAACAACAACAACATGCGGTGAATAATATAGATAGTAAGTATCGAAAAGAACTAGGTAGGAAGAAAGACTAGGACAGGGAATCCGCCAGCACGCGAGTTCTTTAAAAAATGGGTTCAAGCCTTGTGGACAGGAGCTTTCTGGCGCTCTAGTTCAAACAGACAAATTATATCTCCGAAAGTATTGGTTTCTCAGAGTTGAGAATTATATCAATTTATTCTTATGATAGAACTGCATCATAAAGGAAATTCAATTCAAATAATAGTTCATTTATCTAGATTAAATGAGCAATCTGAGAATGAGAACTGCACCATGGAAGAAACCAAATTGAAATAGCTGAAATTAATTTGACTCTCTCTTATAGAACAGGATGAAATGTACGAGTATGAACACAGATCATATAATAAAGCTTAGATAGAATAATCATAGCATTCAGTGAAAACATAGAAGTACGATTCATTATTGAAATTTGGAACTTCATCTTAGCAGAAATTGAATTCAAACATCATAGAAGAATTTAAATTCAACTATAGTGCCAAAAATTATCAATCCAAAACCAATAGACGAATTCTACCCAACAACGAACTCATCCGAGATATTCATTCCTCAATTCTATGATGAACGATAATATATATCTTTCCTCAAATCTACTCCAATACACCAATATTCCAGTTTTGTTTTTAGTGGAGATATTCTGAACTCAATATTATTAACTTACCATTACCATTCCCATCATCATATGGATTGACCATCGGCATGAAAATATCAACCAACAAAAAGTATGATATTATATTATCATTCTCATATTTATACGATTGCTGGAATGAAACAACGTCATTTCTCAGGAGAATAAGTTGACATTATAACAATTCATAGAATACTCACATAATAATTCTATCATTCTGTGAAAACGTAGAAATACGATTTACATTGAAATTTTGAAAAATCATATCTCCGAAAGTATTAGCTTGTTAGAGTTAAAAATGATATGAATGGCTTCTTATGATAAAACTGCTTATTAAAAAATTTTATTTGGAATTTGTTTTGTGAAAAAAAAATTTTTTCTTTGTTACTCCGAAACCATCTGTCCGATTTTACCCAATAACGAACTTAGCCAAGATATTTATCCCCCAAACCTACTCTGAAATTTCAACTCTTTAGCTCATTCCGTTCGAGAGTTATCGTGCCTACGGCCGGCCAGCCGGACCGGCCGGACTGCCGGACAGAATGGATTTCAACCGCGGATTCTTGATCAGTGAGTCGAAACAAATCGTTTAAGACCATTTCCATCGAAAAATTCGAAAATTACAGACATTCGGGCAAAGTGATAAGCACTCAGTTCCGAGGAACTAGAGCGCCAAAAAATGCCATGTAATGCGCTAGGCTCCTATCCGAGCGTCTTTCAGGCAGAAATACTAGAAATCGAAAAAAGCGTGGAAATGAACCTAGAAAGAAACTATCAGGGTTGTGATATAGCAATCCATTCTGATAGTCAAGTTGCTATTAAAGCTCTGAGCTCCCATGTTGACCAGTCTACGCTAATATGGGAGTGCCGAAGAAAACTCAATGAAGTAGGCAAGAATAACATGGTCTCCTTGGTCTGGGTTCCTGGTCACCCGGGAATTAAAGGAAATGAGGAGACCAAAACATTGGAGTTCATGTGAGATCTGAACGAGAAAACATGTCAAAAATAGTTGCATTAAAGAAAACATGTTCTTTCAGATTTAGAAAATTCAAAATATTTTTGCACATTATAAGGGTCACATTTAACTATGAAAGAATTAATTCTCCTATGAAGTAATCTTTCGGCTTTTATGAAACGAAATTACCTCGGCAATGCATTAATTAACTTCATGCACATAGCATTATTCTGTGTCACAGTCAACGTCAATATTGACTGTGTCATGTAAAGCATGTACTCGAATGGGTCTTTACGTCACCACAAACATACCACTGTTTGTTTTCGACCCAACAGTTAAATTATGTATTTGAATACAGACCATATGCGCGCAAAACCTATCGAACCGTTTTTGGCTATTCCTGTAAGGGGAGAAAATAAGTACATACTTTTGACGCTCACTGTATAATGTGCTTGATATAAATTCGCTGTCCTCTAGGCATAGTCTGTCCTCGATCAGGCCCATCATACTTAGTTTATTATAATAAATTATGAAAATACGGGATTCTGCTATCGTTATTGTTTATCATTTTTGCATATTGAGTATTTAAACCACTCATAAGTTCGTGAATGGAAATATCAGTCCGCTCTAAAAAGTACTCCACTTGAAAGTCTCACGTAATGTAGAATGAATTTCCGTCATCAGTTTCACTCTCTGATGATATCAATCGGAAAATGATAATTCATATTGTAGACAAAAATAAAATGTGTAAATATTGATATTCTGTTAGATTTGCACACTTATAATGCGTGCCGTTCTAATCATGCAGTGGATCTTTGAAAAAAATTTGAAAAAAATGACGATAATAAAAATTTTAAGAACCGTACCCCTAGAAAATTTAAAAACAAACACGAAAAATAAAATTGGTTCAAGCACTGACGTGAAGTCAGAAGCTTTTGCGGATATGTTTTATTGTCCATTCTTCTGTATTGGACACCCTTAATCGAATTTACCATGGTAAATTATGTTGTCCTTTCTCCTGTATTGGACACTTAATTCGAATTAACATTGGTAAATTCGAATTAAGTCCAGTGCTTGAAACAATTTTTTTTTTCGTTATTTTTTTGAAATTTTCTTGGGGGGTGCGGTTCTTAAAAATTTTTTTTCGTAATTTTTTTCAAATTTTCTAGGGGTACAGTTCTTACAAAATTTTAAACGCGTCTTTATGATGGTTTTCTACTACTAGTTACCAAGCTTCAATTCGATCGAATATTTATTTTTTGAGTTATCAAGGAAATAATATTCCAGGTGGGTATAACTCGGAAACCGTTCAACTGATTATGCCCAAAAACGAACTCAACTCTCCCTTTCGGATACTCAACCTACCCTGGAAATTTCAAGTCCTTATCTCCTTTCGTTCGAAAGTTATCGAGGTAACGGTCACCCATCTACTGAACTCACACAAGAATGCTCGAATCTCCAACAATATTCAACCGATCGTGTTAAAACTTGAAACTTGGCAGTAGAGTCAGGTTATGAAGGCTCTTGCAAAATTTCAGCAATTTCAAACGACTAGTTACTGATATATAGAATTTTTTTTTGCAATTTTCAATGATTTTTAAAATTTTTTTACAAATACTATCCTCACGAAATTTTGTGAGTGGCTTCGCGTTGGCATTCTACAACTAACTATCATGTTTGAATTCAATCGGTTGAGTATTTTTCGAGTTAATGAGGAACAAACAACAACCAAATTTCAGATGGCTATAACTCTAAAACCGTTTGGCCGATTATGCTCATAAACGAACTTAAATGTCGCGTTTTGGTGCACATCCTAACCAGAAAACTTCAAGCCGCTATCTCTTTCCGTTCTCAAGTTATCGTGAGAACAAAAATAATTTTCAATAATTTTTTTTTTAATTTCGGAGCAATACGATTCACACAAAATTTTACAAACATGCTTAGGTTCACATTCTACAACTACTCACCAAGTTTCAATTCGATCGGATTCATATTGGTTGAAAACAAAATTATTACTCGGAAACCACTGGGCCGATTATGCCCATTAACGAACTTGTCTGTCGTATTGGGATGCGCCACCCACCCTGAAAATTTTAAGTCGCTAGCTGTTTTCGTTCTCAAGTTATCGTGGCAACGGCCGGCCGGACGGACAGAATCAAATTTGACCTCGAATTCTTCATTGGTGAGTCGAACTAAATCGTTTGAGACCATTTTCGTCAAAAAATTCGAAAGTTACAGACATTTGGACAAAACTATAACACGATGTTCCCCAGAACATACGCGCAAAAAGTAGTGAAATTTAATCGTCCGAGTCGTAACTCTCAAAATCTTCTTCTTGTTCTTCTTCTTGATTTTCTTGTTCTTGTTCTTCTTGTTCTTGTTCTTCTTGTTCTTGTTCTTCTTGTTCTTGTTCTTCTTGTTCTTGTTCTTCTTCATCTTCATCCTGAGTGCATGTAAACTGCGTTAATAGCGATGTATCGCATGTTGCCTCGTTGGAATCAAAGGGAACCTCTACTGTTGGTGATTCAATATTAGAGCACAACCGGCCTTGACAATGTTTGCATGCTGGAGAACAGAACAATCCGACTTTTTTGCAACCACATTTAGCACTGCATCCCTTTTTGCAGTTGCAAAAAATCGAGTTCAGCAGTTTTTCCGGCGCAGGTGGAAGTAAAGTGTGCACTGGTTCTAATGCATTGTTGACCAACTTCCAACCTCAGTCAGTAGGGTCTAGCTGATAACCAAGCCACACTTGAACTTAATAATATAATAATATAATATAGTAATATACCCTAAGAAGGCGTTGATAAGAAGCAACTGAGGTTGGAGGAATACAAGCTAATTGTACTTGCTTTTTTCTTTTGGTGTTTTTAACGAAACATTCATATATATACTTATCTAAGCAGGTAGTTTTTTAGGAGCTCCGTACATAGAAAGAAGAAAGAGAATGCCGTTAGTAATAATTTCTTGTCGAGTAGAATTACTATTTTTAAAAACTTCAGCACATTCAAATAAATTTTGATTCTCAAATAGTTTGAAAACTGTTATTTTACCCCTCCTGTAAAATGCAGATGTCGTATCACAGCCAGTTATTGCGTGTAAAAATAGTACATGATTACATTATATTAGTAGTGTAAGTTACAATGACCGATAGAAAAATATTTTAACATATATTACAACTATAAAGATGTATATATGGCGTACTCATGCATATTATGACGATAACAACTTTTTGAATCATTATATCTCAAAAATGGTGGCTCGCAGAGAAAAAAGTATTGAAAAATTTTTTGTAGATAATTTTATGATCTACAATTTTTGTCTGATGTATTTTATGATAAAACTTAGCGTTTTTCTGAAAAATCGCGAAAAACTCATTTTTTTGATCTTTGACCTTGATTAAAATTTTTTCCTTACAGGGGAAAGATGGGGAACTTTCAAATTCTATTTTTAATGATATTTTAAACAATTTTACTGATTTTCAGCTTGGTGGGAATTTATGTAACTTTACTCTTATTATTTGGTCTAATTTGACCGGACTAATAGGAGCTTGCCATTATAATATAGTTAGTCTTAGAACTACAAGAGTTACGGGAAAATGTTCCTTAAAAACTTAGTTCAAGCACAGACGTGAAATCAGGAGCTTTTGAGCTCATTTTTTTGTCTATTCACCTTTTTTGGACACTCTTGATCGAATTTGTGATCGATATAGATCTGTTTCTAAGCTTTTATAATATATCAATACATTTCGTACCATGCTCATTGAGTAATGAGAGAATCGTCTAGAATCACAGAATTTTCAATTCTGAAATATGTATTCTATTGGAATTGAAATTCTTTAAATATCCAATAATATACGAAAATCTTGTCAAGTAATTTGAGGGTACTATATTCATGAAATTCCCTGAAAATTAGCGCGTCGGCATTGTACAAGTAATTATCTGGTTTTAATTGCATCGGATTTGTGTATGTTGAGTTGAGCAACAAAATTTCATATTAGTATAACTCCAGAACCGTTGGGCCGATTATGCCTATTAACTACCTTAACAATTCCAAGTCGCTATCTTTTTCCCTCGAAATTTATTGTGGCAACGGCCGGCTGACCAGACGGATTCAAATTTGACATCGAATTCTTCATCAATGAGTCGAACCTAACCGTTTGAGACCATTTTCGCGAAAAATTCGAACATTGCACATATTTGGACAAAATATAGCACGCTGTATCCCAGAACATGCACGCAAAAATGAATTAATTTGACCTACCGAACTGCATTTCGCTCTTCCTGAAAGGGGAAAAAATATAATCATACTTTTAACGCTCACTCTATAATGTGCTTGATAGATTCGTTGTACTCCGGGCATAGTCTGTCCTCGGCCAGGCTAATTTTACTCAGTTGAATATAATAAATTACGAAAATTACATGATTCTGCTATTGATATTATTTACCATTTTTGCATATTGAGTAGCTAAACAACTCATAAGTTCGCGAATGGAAATATCAATCGACTCTCAAAAGTACTCCACTTGAAAGTCTCATGTAATGTAAAATGAAATTGAATCATCGATTACACTCTAATGATATCACTGGAAGATAATAAATAGGTACTGCAGGTGCAAACTGTTTGTTTGCTTACTATTTTGTGGAGACGATAAATGGACAAATGAAGATATAAGTGATTTGAAACATCTAAGTGAAAACATAATAGAACAGAAAAAATCGGTCAAATATTTGAATAAGATTATAAGCTTCCAGCTATTGGCCACAACTAAAACGCCTCTGGTTCAAGTGATGTCAAAATATTCGTAAATATCTAACAACCGCCGAAACTAAAAGATGATTTTCTACTTTAAAATTGAACAAATTAATCGAAGGAATACAATCTCGGAAGAAAGACTGACAGTGCTCGCAATGTTGTCCATCGAACAAAATTTAGAGACATTCCTGACTTCAACGAAAAGGTGATCATGAAGTTCATCTGCGACAAAAACAGAAAGATTGAGTTTCATTTTAAGATGTAGGCATTTGGTAATTATACCTTTTAAAATATGTATACTTGTTTTGTATTCTTGAATCAGCGACCCCTGAACAAAATTATCATCAGCCATCACTGTTCCCGAGAAACCCTATATACCCTAGTTATCACTCCATTTTCCTTCATCCTTCGCCTGGAAAACTACAGAAAGACTTACATACGACTTTGGTTAAATCAGTCTAACTTTTCGTCCTATTCGATCCGGCACTCCACTTCAGAAACAGTCGTCATTAACCTTTCAACTGGAAAATTTACTTTGTCGTTTGAATACAAAATCTGGGCAAATAAATTCCGATGCTAACGTCACCAATTTTTTCTAATACAGCCAGAAGAAGAAGAGCTCCGATAATTACAATTATTCAAATAATTTTCTACCCAAGCCAGCCCAGCGGCACCGAATTAATAAAATTATTCCGTTTGAGTGTGAAGAATGATGGTGGGCGATGAGAATTTTAATTTATTTAAACAGAATTCAGTCCGAGTTCGGAATTGTCGTTGTTGGCGTTGAATTGATTAGGAAGCAGAAGTGAATATTTTGTAATTTGGAAATGGATGTTTTGAAATTTGAATTTGAGTGGGCTTCTTCTTGGTGCTACTCCTATTAGTCGGATCTTAGATTATCTCCCTTCACAATGGAAAGAATAATTATAATTGGGGATAAACAGCTGAGACATTGGATGGAGAACGAGTCCATTTGGTGTGGAAGGTATTGTCTTCTCTGACTGCATTATTCTCATTGAACGAGCACGGGAAACTTCAGAGTTTTTCAACAACGTACAACAGAGGTACATTAGCATTTTCATTGCATTTTATTCTTTGGCTTCAACTCATTATCCTTATTTCATTACTCTTTGTACGGGAGCCTTAACCTTGGGCTTTTCTGCAGCAGAATATTGTTGCCCTGTCTGATTCAAGAGTGTTCATGCGCAAAAAACTTATGCACAGCTGAATTTATTATTATTTAGATTTTGGACCTGCTTTGCCTGATTTTGCGGGTATGTACGTTCTGGGTAATATCGCAGTAACATTTAGCCCAAATGTCTATAATTTTTTAATTTTCCGACGAAAATGGTCTCAAACGATTAGGTTCGACTCCCTGATGAAGAATTCGAGGTCAAATTTGATTCTGTCCGGCCGTTGCCACGATAACTTGAGAACGGAAAGAGATAGCGACTTGAAATTTTCAGGGTAGATGGCGCGTCCCGATACCATGTTCGCTAGTGGGTATAATCAGCCCAATGGTTTCCGAGTAAGAATTTTGTCATCAAGCAATACAGATCCGAATTGAAACTTAGTAGTAGCTAGTTGTAGAATACTAACATTAAGACGTTTGTGAAATTTCGAAAAACATATTAAAAAGTATTATATATGTACGATAACCTGAGAAAGTAACGAGATAGCTACTTGCAATTTTTAGGGTAGGTTGTATATCTGAATGCGACATTTGTTCGGCATAATCGGCCGAATGGTTTTGGAGTTATAACCATCTGAAATTTGGTTATTTCCCCAATAACTCGAAATTTCGTGAGGATCGTATCACAAGAAAATTTTGAAAAAATCATCGAAAATATTTCTATATGTCAGGAACTGTTCGTCCGACATCGCTGAAATTCTGCAAGAACCTTCAAAACCTAACTCTACTGCCAAGTTCCAAGTTTAAACACGAACTGATCTATATTGTTGGAGATCCGAGCAGCCTTGCTGAGTTCGATAGCTGGATGGGAGACCGTTGACTTGCTAACTTTCGAACGAAAAGATATAGGGACTTGCAATTTTCAGGGTACGTTGTGCATCTGAGTTTGTTGTTGGGCATAATCGGATCAACAACAGTTATACCCATGTGGAATATTATATTCTCGATAACTCAAAAAATATAGTCCCGATCAAATTGAAGCCTAATAACTATTTGTGGAATATTGACATAAAGACGTATGCAAAATATTGTGAGGACCATACCATTAGAATATTTCAAAAAAATTACGAAAAAATATTATTTATCCCACATTAACTTGAGAAAGGAAACAGAAAGCGACTTGCAATTTTCAGGATAGGTTGCGCATCCGCATACAGCTTTTATGTTCGTTAATTGGCATATTCGGCCGAACTTTTTTGGAGTTATACTCATATGAAATTTTTTTGTTATTTCCTGTATAACACAAAATATACGAATATACAATATACATATATCACATTAAAAATCATGTGATCATATACGATTCCCTACTAAAGTCTGTCATTAAAATAATATTAGATGTATTCATATATTTTGTAAAAGATGAGAAAACGCCATGTCGATGCTAAATTTGTTATTGAGCATCCAATAGAGGTGCGTAGACCATAGAATGCATAGCGAACAAAAGTTCATGACTTCAGGTCAGTGCTTGTTTTATTGACAAATTTCTAAAAATAAAAATAAAAGGAAAACATGTGAAACAATATTCTGATACAGAAACAATTATTTTAGATTGAATCTGACACCAGAATTATTCAGGAGAATTGAAATGGTAAAATATTAAGGTGATTTCGGTGATAGGTAATGTCAAACAATTAAAATAATAATAGAATATTAAATACGGTGTAGTGGATGAAAGTTGGATCAGTAATGTATTTCTGACCGTCTTCAAGTTAATACTGATGATCTGTTAGCCACTATGTGTTCATAGGATACATTAATTAACAATTGATCCCATCCAATCAAATCACAATTCGTAAGGATACTTTCTGTTTGAGATTACCTATCATTAGTGCGAGTAATAATTTGACAGAATTGGCATTCAGCATTCAACAAGTAATTTCCACATGTGGACACAAAGCTGTAAATATTCAATCCTTATCCTTATTATAGAATGAATTTTGAATTGGTCCATTAATTATTTAGTTATTGGATTTTGATAGGAATTATTCTTCGAAAGTTTGTTTCATTGCTGAAGGACAAAGAAATAAATGGCTGATTAGTCATTTCAAGATTATTTATGAAACTCTCAACATAAGCTTGGGATAAAGGAAAAAATATACTCCTCTAGAAAACTATCAACATTATTTTTTTTTTTCGTCCTCCAACTTCCTGCATCTGAAACAAAATGCAATATTTGTATATATGTTCAGTGAATATAATTGATTCAAACAGAATTAAATCGAAATATAAAACACGAATGTCTATTATGTGCAGAATGTAACGCCAGAGAGTTGGGCATCCCTGCACTATACCTTACCGTGGTTATAGTTGAAAAACAGTATAAAGTCATATTTTTTTTTATTCGTTTGCTTCTCCATTTTTACTCTTTTTGCGCGTATGTTCTGGGGAACATCGCGTTATAGTTTTGCCAAATGTCTGTAACTTTCGAATTTTTTGACAAAAATGGTCTCAAACGATTAAGTTCCACTCCCCAATGAAGAATTCGAGGTCAAATTTGATTCTGTCCGGCCGGCCGTCCGGCCGTCCGGCCGTTGCCACGATAACTTGAGAACGAAAAGAGCTAGCGACTTGAAATTTTCAGGGTAGGTGGCGCATCCCAATACGACGGACAAGTTCGTTAATGGGCATAATCGGCCTAGTGGTTTCCGAGTAATAATTTTGTTTTCAACCAATATAAGTCCGATCGAATTGAAACTTGGTGGGTAGTTGTAGAATATGAACCTAAGCACGTTTGTGAAATTTAATGCTAATCGTATGGCTAGAAAATTTTAAAAAAATTATTAAAAAATATTTTTGTTGTCACGATAACTTGAGAACGGAATGAGATAGCGGCTTGACGTTTTCAGGTTAGGATGTGCACCAGAACGCGACATTTCAGTTAGTTTATGAGCATAATCAGCCAAACGGTTTTAGAGTTATAGCCATCTGAAATTTTCTGAAATTTGGTGGTTTTTGTTCCTCATTAACTCTAAAAATACTGAACCGATTGAATTCAAACATGGTTATTAGTTGTAGAATGCCAACACGAAAATGTTTGCGAAATTTGGTGAGGTTAGCATTAGTAAAAAATTTTTAATAAATCATTGAAAATAAAAAAAAAAAATTCTATATATCAGTAACTGTTCGATTGAAATTGCTGAAATTTTGCAAGAGGCTTAATAACCTTACTCTACTGCCAATTTTCAAGTTTCAATACGATCGGTTAAATATTGTTGGAGATTCGAGCATTCTTGTGTGAGTTCAGTAGATGGGTGACCGTTGCCTCGATAACTTTCGAACGAAAGGAGATAGGGACTTGCAATTTTCAGGGTAGGTTGTATATCCGAGAGGGAGAGTTGAGTTCGTTTTTGGGAATAATCGGTCTAACGGTTTCCGAGTTATACCCACCTGGAATATTATTTCCTTAATAACTCAAAAAATAAATATTCGATCGAATTGGTGCTTGGTAACTAGTAGTAGAAAATCAACATAAAGACGTGTTTGAAATGTTGTAAGAACCGTACCCCTAGAAAATTTGGAAAAAATGACGAAAAAAAACTTTTTAAGAACCGTACCCCTAGAAAATTTAAAAAAAATCACGAAAAAAAAAATTGGTTCAAGCACTGACGTGAGGTCAGAAGCTCTTGCGCGTATGTTCTATTGTCCATTCTTCTGAATTGGACACCCTTAATCGAATTTACCATGGTAAATTATGTTGTCCATTCTCCTGTATTGGACACTTAATTCGAATTTATCATGGTAAATTCGGACAATTGAACAATGGACAATAGAACATACGCGCAAGAGCTTCTGACCTCACGTCAGTGCTTGAATCAATTTTAGTAATACGCTGATGAGTATCTCTCATATAATCCTAAATTCCTTCCCATTTCTGTCATGAATTTCTCAGAAGCATTCTCATCCAAACTTTCTAAGAAAGGTGTTATTTTTTTCAAACAATTCATAGTGCCTACAGTCTAAATTCAATACAAACCAAACACATTCATTAGGAATGATGATGCATATTATATACCAGGTGAGTCTTTGACCACTGCATAAATTTTAACCAAAGATTCCTCACATCAAATGAAACACTTTTTGGCGCTCTAGTTCCTCGGAACTGAGTGCTTATCAATTTGCCCAAATGTCTGTAATTTTCGAATTTTTCGATGAAAATGGTCTTAAACGATTTGGTTAGACTCACTGATCAAGAATCCGTGGTCGAAATTCATTCTGTCCGGCCGTCCGGCCGGCCGGTCCGGCCGTAGGCACGATAACTCTCGAACGGAATGAGCTAGACAGTTGAAATTTTCAGAGTAGGTTTGGGAGATGAATATCTCGGCTAAGTTCGTTATTGGGCAAAATCGGACAGATGGTTTCGGAGTAACAAGAAAAAAATTTTTTTTTTACAAGGCAAATTCCAAATTAAATTTTTTTCAATAAGCTGTTTTACCATAAGAATCCAATGATATCATTTTTAACTCTAACAAGCTAATACTTTCGGAGATATGATTTTTCAAAATTTCAATAATAAATCGTATTTCAACGTTGTCACAGAATGATATTATTATTATTGTATGAATTGTCATAATGTCAAATGATGTTCCTGATACATGACATCTAATCTATCGAAGAATTGTGAGCGAAGTGAGAAAAATCTCAGTTGTTTGCTCCGAAATTAGGTTTTCTCAAAAAATTCTTACATTTCGGAACGGAACATGACGTAAGAGATCTGAGAGTAGTGAGACTGCTATTCATCCATAGACATAGATATAACTCTCGAACGGAATGAGGTAAGTAGTTGAAATTTTCAGAGTAGTTTAGGGAGATGAATATCTCGGTTAAGTTCGTTATTGGGCAACATTGGCCAGATTTAATTTGATTTCTTCCATGGTGCAGTTCTCATTCTCATGATTGCTCATTTAATCTTGATAAATGAACTATTATTTGAATTAAATTTCCTTTAGGATGCAGTTCTATCATATGAATACATTGATATAATTCCCAACTCTGAGAAACCAATACTTTCGGAGATATAATTTGTCTGTTTGAACTAGAGCGCCAGAAAGCTCCTGTCCACAGGGCTTGAACCCATTTTTTCATTTACCATTTTTCCAGATTCAGCTCAGGTAAAAAGTTATAAGCGTTTAAAGATTTCACAAATGTGCTAATACACTCCCGCATATAAATTATCTATGACATTGTTGGCGGACGACAATAAGGCATGGTAACGTGGTTTAGCGCTTGATTCGGGATTCCAACGCTCAGGGACGGATCCATAAAAGTAGTGAAATTTCTGGAGTTTTCCATTTTAAAACATTCAATGAAGAATATCTCGAAAACGGTGCGTTTAAGGAGAAATGATGAAGAATAATATAATGTTCTAAAACGTAGGAATATTCTTGAAATGACTCAAGAAAAACTTCATATGCTTTCTTTATGTTAATTTCGTTTAGTTTTATGAATCCACGAGTCCATAACTAGAAAACCAGTAGAAGTAGAAAATAACTCATAGTTGGAAAATATGTATCATAGTTATAGGAAATTTTACGCCAACATTCCTTTCATTCGAAAAAAGGATGTCAAAGCTACAAAATAAAAACTGATTTTTTTTCAAAGTTTCAACAGCCTGTATCTTTTTACCTGAGCTGAATTTGGAAAATGTTAAATGAAAAAAGTGTTTCATTTGACGAGAGGAATCTTTGGTTAAAATTAATGCAGTGGTCAAAGACTCACCCTGTATAATCACTCCACAGAGAACTCAAACCAGAACATTCTATATGATTTATAACTCTCGTCTTTCTTCAAAATTTATGGATATCTTTGTTCGCCTGTTCTCCGGAGCAAACTGACCGACATCATTCTGGTAGGTTCTATAATATGTAATCAATCAATATCATCGTAATTTGAGGCACCTACTACTGACTAGCTAAGTTAAACTACAGCTTATACAGGGTGAGTCTTTGACCACTGCATTAATTTTAACCAAAGATTCCTCTCATTAAATGAAACACTTTTTTCATATAACATTTTTCCAAATTCAGCTCAGGTAAAAAGATACAGGCTGTTGAAATTTTGAAAAAAAAATTAGTTTTTATTTTGTAGCTTTGACATCCTTTTTTCGAATAAAATGAAGGTTGGCGTAAAGTTCCCTATAACTATGATACATATTTTCCAAATATTAGTTATTTTCTACTTCTACTGGTTTTCTAGTTATGGACTCGTGGATTCATAAAACTAAACGAAATTAGCATAAAGAAAGCATATAAAGGTTTTCTTGAGTCATTTCAATAATATTCCATCGTTTTAGAACATTATATTATTCTTCATCATTTCTTCTTAAACGCACCGTTTTCGAGATATTCTTCATTGAATGTTTTAAAATGGAAAACTCCATAAATTTCACCACTTTTATGGGTCCGTCGCTGAGCGTTGGAATCCCGAATCAAGCTGTAAACCACGTTACCATGCCTTATTCTCGTCCGCCAACAATGTCATAGATCATTTATATGCGGGAGTGTATTAGCACATTGTGAAATCCTTAAACGCTTGTAACTTTTTACCTGAGCCGAATCTGGAAAAATGGTAAATGAAAAAAGTATTTTTTTTTGATGAGAGGAATCTTTGGTTAAAATTAATGCAGTGGTCAAAGACTCACCCTGTATACTCCATTCACTTTAATAAAGTCTGCCAGTTGGCCATAATTTAGGTCTATCACGTTTTTCTAACTAAACCTGAGGCAGGTTGGCACTCCAGAAATATCGTCAATGATAAAACGATTCTCCGAGACGTTGCCAATTTCTACTCTTTACAGAATCTTCCATCTTAGACAAGATAATATCACAGACCATTGTCTTCGAATAATAAAGAACTATTCGCTTTGAAATTGAAAAGCCGAAAGTAGTTTGGGAGAACTTCATTCTGTCTCAGGGGATGTTTAACTCTCGAATGAAATTACTTAGTTTCCTATCACTATATTTTAGTAAGGTTTAACAGTGACTCGGGTTTTATAGTACTACCACATTTTTAAACTGGTGTTTTTCAAGTTGTGCAACAAGGTATTTAAATGTCGTCTGTAGCCTTACTT
Source organism: Halyzia sedecimguttata (assembly GCA_937662695.2). NCBI lineage: Eukaryota > Metazoa > Arthropoda > Insecta > Coleoptera > Coccinellidae > Halyzia > Halyzia sedecimguttata. The sequence goes on from OW569418.2 coordinate 17,166,357, forward strand.
CTTGACAATTTCAAAAAGTGAAGAATTCCATAGATAAGTCTTTTCGTTTAGAATTTTTCCTACCGACTCAGGCACTTTTATTCTATTTTCAAATGAACTATCACAAAGTAACCGACTACTCTATACATTATTTTTCATTTAATTTTAACACTTGTTTCTTGATTTCCGTACAAGAGAATAGCAACAGCAACAGATCAACAGTCGCCAGGTCTTTGAAATTGTTGAATTCGCATAATATCTTCTCAAATTTATTATTTTTCTGAATTAAATTCACATTGTGAAAAATACGTAATTACTACGACTTCTATGTAGAGAGGAAAACGACTATAACCTAACATTTCCAAAATAGACACGGTGAAATATGTCAAACTTTCATGACCGACCGGGAGACTTCATAAAAGTGAATGGAGTATAGGTATATTCATTTATACACGAAACAAATCCTTTTCAATACAATTTGAAATACAAAGGAAAAAACAAATTATTGAAATATTAACAACAGAAGAAAATTTTCGAGTGAAAGAAAAAAAAAAACAAGTGCATAAAAATCAATTCAAAATAGCATACATAATCTTTTCCATGAGGAAAAAGAAGGGTCAAAAAAATCCCCACCTGCAGACCACGCTACATTAACATTTGCGGCCGGCCATTGTATTAAGTGGTGAAAACTTGTGGTATTCTCTGGACATTGATACTCATATTATGAATACATTTATTTTACTCATATTAATAAATCCGGCTCTATAATCGCTAACGCAAACTTTTTTACAATTCACGAAAAAACATTCGTAACTGAATTCAATTACTCTGCTTTTTTGTGTACTTTCACGGTGATTTTATGATAGTAGTTACCCGCATAGGTCTATCAACATTTATTATTTTAACCAACATTTTTCCAGATCATCCAATAATTGCTCAACTCTAAAGAGAAGCACTTTAGTCAAGTTAGTTTTGTCTCCCATCTACACTGTATTTCAGTACTTTAAGTAAGGTTGTAGTAGCCATATATAACAGAGGGCCCACATCATATCTTCATTCTGAAAATATAATACCTGGAACAAGGTATTACTGTCTCGAGATTTTGACTACTATTCTTGAATGACATAAGGCCGATTCATATTAAACGTCCCGCTTGGCTCAGCTTAGCCACGCAAAAATATCTTTCAATGGGATTTATATGTACTAATTAACATCATCCATTTATCTTATCTAAAAACTCATTGAGATATATTTCTGCGTGGCTGAGCTGATCCAAGCGGGACGTATAATATGAATCGGCCATTAATTTATTCCTAGAATATGAATACTAACTCCAGACTTTAATCTACGTTTCTAACAATCAGTTTTGAATCCTGACAATAAACTCAGTTCATTCCTCATAATCTTACCAAGAAGATTCTTCCTCCAAATTCAAATCGCTAACAGTTTTGTATACGACTGTAACCCCATTCTTAGGTTTACGACTTCTACTACAACATATTAAACCCTCATTTCCTCGCCAGGCTTCAAACTTTACGAAGCACCTAAAATATCTACATTATATAAATAGCTCTTCGTAAGTGTTCATTCAAGTACTAATATAATGAAAATCTCTCTCTGTTTTCATTTGGAAAAATAGAGCATAATATTGGGTTGATGCATAATAAGCCGGCGTTTTTTCAACACCTTTTATTTAACAAAATCAATAACAATATTTGACAAAAACATGTTTGAACGATTATTCGGGAGCATAGTCATCGTCTACTTCAACTACTGCTTCCCAATTGCTTGGCAGACGGTCGATTCCACGAGCGAATAAGACACGATTGTTAGAGGCAATCCACGATTTGATATCGGCCACCAAGTCATCCAAATCGTCGTAAATCTTATTCATTTGCCACACACACCACATAGCCTTCTTAGAGTGGACATATTTCAGTAGTCCTTTAGGAAAAACACCTGGCGAAACACAAACCTTCCTTCTTTTAATGTGTTTGAAGAGAAGCCATGTCTCATCTCCAGTGACGAAAGACCGTGGATTGATTGACATTGAAGTGTTCAGCCAGCATTCTTGCTGTTAGACTCTCGTCCTCTTCCACGGCTGCCTGAAGATCCTGATCGTCGAGATCCGATGGTTGACCTCTTCATGGCTCATCCTCCAAGCTGCTATCATCTGACTTGAAACAGGCAAACCACTCCCTACACTGACTTTCGCTGATTGTTCCTTGGACAAAAAGTTCGTTGAGATCGCGAAATTACTGTGCTGCTTTTCATCCTTTCTTAAAGTCGTAGAGCATAATATGGTGAATATGACTATGATTTTCGACACGTATTTTTTTTAAACAATAGAAAAGATCATTTTGATAAAAAAATAATAATCAAAACGCTACTTTTCAATGATGAAAAACGAGCTGATATAAACGCCGGTAAATTATGCATCATATCACCCTAATATTATTTGTTGCATCCTATCAACTTTCGTAGACTCGTTATTATGGATTTTTCGAAGATGTTTCCTTTTGGCGTGCTGTTCATCTGAACAGAGTGCCTATCAATTCGTCCAGACGTCTGTAATTTCCGAGTTTTTCGACGAGAATGGTCTCAAAAGATTAGTTTCGACTCAGTGATGAGGAATCCGAAGTAAGACTTGATTTTGTCTGGCCATCAGCACGACTACGCATGAACGCAATGCGAATAGAACTTAATAGAATTTACCATGGTAAATTCGATTAAGAGTATTTTGTGTGAGATGTGTGATTTTGAGAGGAAATTCAGCAACGTGCCGATTGCGCAGAGGAGAAGTGTGACTTTTTGGGTTGTATGGCATATGTTGTGTGCGGTTCACATCTAGCGGTCATGGATTCGGTGCTGAGCCAATATTGTGAGGCTTTAACAGAAAATTCTAGGCCATTCTGTGAACGGACAGAAGTCAGTTTCGCAGAAATAGCGTATTTCCAAGTTGAAATGTCTATACCGTGGCCAATATATAAATAACTATATTTGGAAGATCTATATCAATTTACATTCGCATTTGGAGAATAGGCGAAGAAATTGCATTCCTAATTCGAATATCATGTAACCCTTTTCGGGCATTTTTCGTTTCGCGTATGAGCAGATAAGAAGTGATTCAACTGCAGTCAGTCTCGAGGAAATAGCGTTGTTTCCGAGTTGAAATGTTTGTATGGTGGCCCTGAGACCACTTTATGAATAAGTATTCTTGGAAGTTATTTATTAAATTACTTTCGGATTTGGACAATAGGCGTAAGCAGTAGCGTTCCAAACGGGAGTCCCATACCCCCTTTTTGGCGCTCTAGTTCCTCGGAACTGAGTGCTTATCAATTTGAACAAATGTCTGTAATTTTCGAATTTTTCGATGAAAATGAACTCAAACGATTTGGTTCGACTCACTGATCAAGAATCCGTGGTCGAAATTCATTCTGTCCGGCCGGCCTGACCGGCCGTAGGCACGATAACTCTCGAACGGAATGAGCTAGACAGTTGAAATTTCCAGAGTAGGTTTTGGAGATAAATATCTCGGCTAAGTTTGTTATTCCGCAAAATCAGACAGATGGTTTCGGAGTAAGAAAAAAAATTTTTTTTTTACAAAGCTAATTCCAAATTAAATTTTTTTCAATAAGCAGATTTACCATAAGAATCCAATGATATCATTTTTAGCTCTAACAAGCTAATACTTTCGGAGATATGAATTTTCAAAGTTTCAATAATAAATCGTATTTCAACGTTGTCACAGAATGATATTATTCTATGTATGAATTGTCATAATGTCAACGTATTTTCCTGAGACATGACATTATCTAATCAATCGAAGAATTGTGAGCGAAGTGAGAAAAATCTCAGTTGTTTGCTCTGAAATTAGTTTTTCTCAGAAAAGTCTTACATTTCGGAACGGAACATGAAGTAAGAGATCTGAGAGTAGTGAGACTGCTTTTCATCCATAGACATAGATATAACTCTCGAACGGAATGAGGAAGGTAGTTGAAATTTTCAGAGTAGGTTAGGGAGATGAATATCTCGGTTAAGTTCGTTATTGGGCAAAATTGGCCAGATTTAATTTGATTTCTTCCATGGTGCAGTTCTCATTCTCATGATTGCTCATTTAATCTTGATAAATAAACTATTATGTGAATTGAATTTGCTTGATGATGCAGTTCTATCATATGAATACATTGATATAATTCCCAACTCTGAGACACCAATACTTTCGGAGATATAATTTGTCTGTTTGAACTAGAGCGTCAGAAAGCTCCTGCCCACAGAGCTTGAACCCATTTTTTTTTATTCCGAACCAAGGTAAAGCTAATAGCTAGACTGTATTGAGAGCCAGATATGTTAAAGGAACTTGAGAAAATATGTAGAAGCACCGACGTGAAGTCAGTATTCCTTGGCGTGCGTGTTCACGTTGGTTAATTTGAATTGAATTATTAGTGTTTCTAACTCAGTGGATAGAGTGAGCCGTAGATCTACCCAGAGTATAGTGGATACCATTCACGTTAGGGTCAAAAATTAACAGTGCTGTGTCTAAGCTGGCGTGAGGAGAGAGTAACAAAGTTGACAAAGAACACAACTGACTCTCCTTAGTCACACAAGCTCCTAGGAGCTTCTGAGGGATCTCCTTGGGGAAGACTTAGGAGAGTCAGTATAATTTTATCAAGTTTTTAGCACGAGCGCAAATAAAGATTGAGAAAGTGAAAAAGACTAAACACACATTGACGTAGGGTCAATCTGATTTGGCACGCGTGCTATAAACTTGATTATGATTATACTGACCCTCCTAAGTCTTCTCCACATATATCCCTCAGAAGCTCCTAGGAGCTGGTGGAACTAAGGAGAGTCAATTACGTTCGTTGTCAATTTCGTTTCTCTATCCTAGCTTGGACACAGCACTGTTAATTTTTAACCTGATAGTAAATGAAATCCACTACCCTCAGGGTAGATCTCCGGCTCGCTCTATTCACTGAGCTTGAAACACTCATCATTCAATTCAAATTAGCCAACGTGTACACGCGCGCCAAAGAGTACTGATTTCACATCAGTGCTTTTTATATTTTTAGTTCGTAAAATTATCATACCCATCACACCTGAGGGACGCTGAAGCCACCGCGTCTGAGCTTAGCTATCCCCCATTTCATACTGGGTAGGTACCGTAGACTATCTGTGGAAATTTGAGGCATTTCTGAAATACTTACAAAGGGAATATCGCTTTGAGGTAAAGCTACCACTAGTAGATGAGAGATGAACGGACTAGTAGAGACCATAGTTCATTTCCTAAAATAAGTGTTGTCTGCTGGCCACTGGCTCATAGAATATTAATTAATCAATCAACAAGTCCAGAGCGTTCCTGCCAATAGGGTCCTTCATAAATGGCTTCGTATAATTAATATACTTATGCATATATTTCGCAAGTCAAATAGACCCCAGGGGGTTCATTGATTTGTCGAGAAAGCAAGAGCAGACGCGTTTCTGGCTTCTTGGCCTTCATCAGTACTCTGTAGCTTCTCAACAAATTCAACTACACTGACCCGGGTTAAGCCTCTCAGAGCCGGCTTGGTCGATCATACCTAGTCGCCCACGCCACCTATGAACAGCGTTCATGGCCATTGGGAAGATACTGTCTGAGCTCTGCGGGATTCGTTTCTCGATTAATATCGAGTGAATGGTGGCATATGATTTCACGCTTCAAATATTCACTGGTGGGGAAAGGCTGATTTTCGTGTTTTGTCTCATAGGTGGCGTGGGCGATTAGGTATGATCGACCAAGCCGGCTCTGAGAGGCTTAACCCGGGTCAGTTCAGTTGAATTTGTTGAGAAGCTACATAGTACTGATGAAGGCCAAGAAGCCAGAAACGCGTCTGCTCTTGCTTTCTCGGCAAATCAATGAACCCCCTGGGGTCTATTTGACTTGTGAAATATATGCATAAGTATATTAATTATACGAAGCCATTTATGAAGTACCCTATTGGCAGGAACGCTCTGGACTTGTTGATTTATTAACAACGGTATCACCATTTTTCATTATTATTTTTGAAAACGCTAAACAGCGTTCATGGCCATTGGGAAGATACTGTCTGAGCTCTGCGGGACTCGTTTCTCGATTAACATCGAGTGAATGGTGGCATATGATTTCAAGCTTCAAATATTCACTGGTGGGGAAAGGCTGATTTCCGTGTTTTGTCTCATAGGTGACGTGGGCGATTAGGTATGATCGACCAAGCCGGCTCTGAGAGGCTTAACCCGGGTCAGTTTAGTTGAATTTGTTGAGAAGCTACATATTACTGATGAAGGCCAAGAAGCCAGAATCGCTTCTGCTCTTGCTTTCCAGGCAAATCAATGAACCCCCTGGGGTCTATTTGACGTGTGAAATATATGCATAAGTATATTAATTATACGAAGCCATTTATGAATGATCCTATTGGCAGGAACGCTCTGGACTTGTTGATTTATTAACATCGATATCGCCATTTTTCATTATTATATTAATTAATCGAGATGAGAATATTGTATGGATGAGTAACGTAGTACGTCTCCAGTTATCCGGTTACGTCATCAAGCAGAATTATAGCTTTTGAGTGACGTCAATCCTTGAAAAATGCATCAGGAACCCCTTTGTTCCACAAAATTTACTGTGTGGTGTGCTATGCCTTCATTAGGGATTGTACGTCAGAATGGACCTGATTTCCCAGATTTCTGTAAAAAAATTAAATCATGAATGTCCTTTATATTCCTTTAAATTCTAAAACAAAATAATAAATTTCTTTGTGTAAAAGATTTTCGTCTTTTTACAGCCTTTGTAAAATTCCTCGTTATTCTGCCACCCTGTAATTATTTGAACACGTACGTATTTCATTTCATATGACTTGACGACCAGCCATCAGAGTTATTTGCATATACCTACATTAATCTTACAGTTCGCAGAAAACATACTCGGATATTCTGCATACCAAGTCTGCTATAGAATGCATGATATCTATTCTACATTTTTCGATAGCTCTTCTGTCAGGTGTTCTCCTTCTAAGAAGGCGATTTAAACTTTCTCCTGATTCTCGAATTACGAGCTGCTTTTATGAAGCCATAAATCCATTCTCGCAACCGAGACGTCCGAAGTTCTTTCTTTCGAGTAAACAACTCGGAATAATTCCCACGAAAGAGTCTAAAGTGGAAAATGGTTCCTACGTGGCGGTGCTGCATATTTGATACACACTTTCCAGAGTGAGAAAAGTTTCAAGGAATCCAAAATGACGTGTTACGGAAAAAAGGAAATCAAATGTCCTGTGTCTTGAGAGTTAGGGCTTATAAGATTTGAATATTTCGTATTGGTCAAATTATGATTAGCCATTCCTTATCATTCAATGGATAGTATCAATCATTTAATATGTGGAGTAGATGACATTAATATTTCTGATATAATGACATACTGACTCATTTTCTGCCTGCATTTCATCGAGTACATAATTGTAGGAATTATAATATCTTTAACCTTGTACATAGTAGACTTAAGATTAATTTTAGTAATTCAGATGTATTTCTGGATTATATCCTTGTCTGAAGAAAACCTAAGATATCCCCATGATATTGAATATCACCCCTGGCGGTGCCTCAAAGCCACTTGAGCCGTCTAGACTCGCAGAATACTTCTCTCTGAACAGAAAATCCCTTATATCATTTCCATGTTTAGATGTCACCTAAATCTTGGAAGCGCCTCCGTGGGTGAGCAAGTTCTTGGAACTCAATAACGCCTCAGATATCGTTCTCATGGAACCCCATTGGTTCCAGCGAACTATCGCAAGGTAGAGGATCTACCAATCAGCTTTGATCACTACCTTGGTAGTACAGCCCTAGTTCAGGGAGAGGGGAAAGAACGTACTAAGGGTTCACGGGGAGTAGAATTGGAATAAGGCCGAAGTGGTTCAGCCGAGCGTGATGGACGTTAGAAACGTTAAAGAAGTTGATTGCTGCTAAGACGTAACAACTCATTCGACACGAGGAAAAAGATTGTAAGACGTACAACGTCAAGTATATAGTGTCGATATTGTTAGAAACCTCAGTAGTCGACGATATTATTTTATGTTTAATGGATTACGACGGCGAAGATGAAGTTTGTAGAGCTATGTAAATAAACCTGTACAAATAAGCGTACAGTGCTCTATTTAGTCCAAAGTGTGAATGTAGCATCATTAGACAATGATAAAAATTGTACATAATGAATAATTCAAACCCATAAAAAATATTTCATGTGAAACGTTTGGTTCTGCTTGTTCGCTTTTGAGTATAGATCCCAAATGATGATGAACTACTCAGTTGTGTTTGAGCATTGAAGGAGCTATCGTATTCAATTTCAATACAGAATATGGATGATGACGCTGTTCTAGTAGGTGTTGCTGCTGTCATTGTCGTAGTGACTGTTCAAGCAGCGCCCCCAGTCTCGGACTCTGTCCCAAAAAAAGATTGGGCCTGCGAGTTCATGAAGGACCTATTACTTGACGAAATTAGTGAGCTCAAGTGGATTACAGAAACGAGGTTGAGTTTATAAACTTTTTTTAGACGAAGAGGAGTTATTTTCAGATGCTACTAAGGAAGATTGAACCTAAAATATCTAAATAAAATGCAGACTTCAGAAAAGCCATTCCAGCAAGTGAACGTCTCGCTGTCACCCTACCGTTCCTTTTGATTACTGGTGATTCTTAACACTACCGGATGTACCTCATTAAGATTCCCAAACAGTAAATTTTCTAGTTTCATAACAGGAGTTTGTGTGATGCCATCACAGAGGCTCTTCAAGGATATATTAAGGTATGAAAACTGAAGTACATAAGACTTTCGATTAACATCAGTATATTTCAATGAACCAGAATGCATTATGCATAATAAATTTAAGCAATAGAAAAATTTAATATCACACAAAAATCACAAAAGAAAACGAAAAAAGAAATGAAATTGTACTACAAAATACTGATAAAACTCAAAGGTACTCAAACAAAAGAATGAACAAGTACAGAATAACAAAAGATCCCCATTCAAAAACCGTCCTCCTCTCAGCATGTCCACATTGTGAATTGTTATTAATTCGGTTCGGCATATTTCGAAGGGGACTGCGCTGATTCGGGGTGGAAGTGGCATGATTCAGCTCGGGGTGGCAAGGCCGAATGACGCGTCAATAGGCTTGTTTTGGTTCGCAATTCGGACTGTCCTAGAACAGTTCAAAGTAGTCACACAGTCGTTTATTGTAATTGGACTTGCGCGAATGGGCGAAATCTTTCACACGCTTCGTTTGTCCCACTCTTTAGAACCGATTCGGAACTGTCCCTACTGCGAACCAAAACAAGCCTATTACTTATCTGGCTTTGCGTATCGGAACGGGCCGAATAATGCCATTTGGCATAATCTGGACCTCATTTCATACGTCCGGACGTCTATTACCCGCCAAATCGTTTTGGGGGATCTCCGGTGCTGTGTGGTGTTAAGGATTTTTGGATCTTATTGGAGGTGGGTCGTACCTGTATTTTGGAGAGACTTATTTATAGGACAGCAGCCTGCAGTTTAACTGGCTTGGATATACTTAGATAACACATTTTCCCTAATTGTTCCTCATTTTGAGCATATCATTATTATGGGTGATATCAACGACTGCTACCAGTCAAAACCTTTTGGATGTGATTCTTACGAATAACAATAATTTCATTGTTGATTCCGGTACTATTGACCATCAAATATCGGAACATCCTATTGTTTTTTGTTCTGTCAACTAGGCAACCAGTCTTCCAAAGCCTAAATTAATAAAATATAGAAATTTTAAGCGGTTTTCCTCGGAGCACTTCAGTGCTGATTTAATGAATATTAATTTCAATGACATGCTGTATATGGATTCCATTGACGAAAAAGTTGAATACTTAACTGCTACTTTAAACTGCTTTTTTGAAATACACGCACCCTATGTAACATCTATATTTCCCTAGGCACCGGCACGATGGTTAACCGATAATTTTAGACTCTTGATGAAGCTTCGTGATAATGCTCTTTCTGTGTATAAACGCACCAGAGCTGTAACAGACTATACTTATTATAAGGTGTTGCGGAACACAGTCATAAGAAGAGAAAAAGCAGCTTATTTGGAATATCAGTCTCGAAGAGGTTATAATAGTAGGTGCCTCTGGCGGGCAATTATTCATTAAACATCAAAAGGAAACCTAGGATCGAAATTCCGTATAACTTAGGATTTCCTGAACAAATTAATAGTTCAACAAGTCCAGAGCGTTCCTGCCAATAGGGTCCTTCAAGGACCCTATTGGCAGGAATGCTCTGGACTTGTTGATTTATTAACAACGGTGTCGCCATTTTTCATTGTTATTTTTGAAAACGCTAAACAGCGTTCATGGCCTTTGGGAAGATACTGTCTGAGCTCTGTGGGACTCGTTTCTCGATTAATATCGAGTGAATGGTGGCATATGACTTCACGCTTCAAATATTCACTGGTGGGAAAAGGCTGATTTCCGTGTTTTATCTCATAGGTGGCGTGGGCGATTAGGTATGATCGACCTAGCCCGGGTCAGTTTAGTTGAATTTGTTGAGAGGCTACAGAGTACTGATGAAGGCCAAGAAGCCAGAAACGCGTCTGCTCTTGCTTTCTCGGCAAACCAATGAACCCCCTGGGGTCTATTTGGCTTGTGAAATATATGCATAAGGTTATTAATTATACGAAGCCATTTATGAAGGACCCTATTGGCAGCAAAGCTCTGGACTTGTTGATTTATTAACAACGGTATCGCCATTTTTCATTATCATTCATTATTAAATTAATAGTTAGTTCTCTTCGGTTTATAATCCAAAAAAATTTGTCCGCTAAAAACTCATTATTATAAAACAAATAAATCGAATCATAATTTGAAATTTTCATTTAATCTATCTACAGTACAGGAAATTGAAGAAAGAATCTTAGATCTGAAGTCGAATGCAGTCGGCAACGACAACATTTCAACAGGGATGCTGCAGTGTTACTTACAAACTATTGCCCCGTATGTAGCACATATTGTTAGAAGCTGTCTAGACGAGGGCTACTTTCCGAATGTGGAAACATACAATTGTCAAGCCCCTTCCTAAAATTTGCAACCCTAAATGTTTTAGGGATTTGCGTCGAATAAGTATACTACCTGCTATTTCTAAGATTATACAAAAGGTGGTTTATAAGCAGATTTACAGTTATTTGATTGAGAATGCAATCCTGCCTGATGTCACAGTCATATTCCGTAAGGGTTATAGTGCGACGGACTGCATACTGCGGTCTTTGGATTCCGGTATGGCTTTTGACACGATTGACCAAGATCATTTGTCTGCAAAGCTGGAATATTGCGGTTCTGATTCCGTGTCATGTGATTTTTTTCGTAATTATCTTATTGAACGTTACCAGAGCGTCGTTGTTGGGGAAAACGCTTCTGACTTCTCGGCGGTGTCCTAGGGTGTCCCTCAGGGGTCGGTTTTGGGACTTCTCCTATATTTAATTTATGTATTTGATATTCAGAAATCTTCGAAATATGTTAATACCCAATCATTTGCTGATGATACACAGGTTTTCTATTCCTATCTGGTCTTGCTTCGGAACGTGTCAACCTTGACCTTTTGTCTCTGCACAGATATTCAATTGCACACAATCTTAAACGGAATCCTGAAAAATGTATAGCAGTGATATTTAACTCAAAATTGTTTACAAACATACCCAACGATATGCTTCTTCTTATTCAGGACGAAACTCTGAAGATAGCCCATAGCGGTAGGAACCTGGGAATTGTATTTGACTGCAGACTTCGGTTTGAGGAACACGTTGTGTTATTGATTAAGAGGTCATATTCAGCAATCAGACACCTATATAGCAATAGACAGTTTCTGAACTAAGAAAGAAGCTATGTTAATCATTGGTCCTGTCTGTATTAGATTATTGCTTAGTGATTTATTTTCCCTGCTTATACAAAGTGACAAAGCAGTGTCTCCAAAGAATCCAAAAATACTGTTGCAGATTCTTCTATGGACTTAAAAAATATGATGGTGTGCCAAAAAAAATACATCAGGTCGGTTGGTTGCGTGTTGAAGATATGTTTAAACACTATATGGCCTCTTTAGTTTTCCGAATAGTTTCTACCTCGACCGCACCATACCTCAGAGAAAAATTCATATTTAGGAGAGATGTTCTTGGCCGTGTACTTAGAAATCTATATATAGTGGAGTTGCCTAGATATCGTCTAGCTGAGTTTCAGAAAAATCCTTTTCATATAATGCTGCAATAGTTTATAATAGCGTCCCAAACAGGTTCAAGACATGTAGTTTATATTATTTTAAAAGACTGTAGGTCACTGTTGCTTCAACTGGATGGTGAGAGGTTGCGGCTTGATTTGCGGAGGTTGTAGGGTTGATTGTTCTGTTTTATTTAGCTTTTCCCTTGTTTGGGAATTTTGTTGTTAACTTTGTAATAACTTGCATAGCTAGATATATATAATATATAATTATATTTGCGAGTATGTATGCTTTTGTTTATTTTCCATTTCAATGCTGCTATGCATTTAATTTTTTTCCCCGTCTAGTTTTATAGAATGGTGTAACTTTTGTATTTCGTTAAGAATTTAAAAATTAGTAATAATATTTTTACATTAGCCATTTTTGAATAAAATGTTAAAATCAGTTGGTTGGCACGTGCCTCGTGAGCTTATGAGAAGATTGGCGACTGTGTGGAGGAACAATGAGCACCACGGTCTCCGGTCAGCCCAAGATCGGCGGAGCAGAAGAAGAAGAAACATATTCAAGAATGGTATTTATCGGATAGTCTGAGCCGCATTACGGGTCTTTCAGTGGGAACGCCCCATTTTCAAATTGACATTACTTACGCACGTCAGCCATTTTTTATTTGTGACATTGATAGATGTACTTGTCAAAGTCTACCATTTAATCATGAAAAGCTACACGCTTCAACAAAGTTTACAAATAATCCAAATTTATTTTGACAACAAAGGAGCACAAACCCCCTTTTTTGGCTCGTAACTGTGGGGTTGGTAGATACACCTACAAAAGTGAATTTCGAATGAAAGAAGAAACTGAAAGAGGAATTTTCTGGATATCTCTACTCGGAATGTATCACTCTAAGAAATTCCTCCGGAACTTTGATACTGACAGATCCAAGAAATACTGGGACCTCAGTAAGAACACGCTGCACCTCCTCATTGGTTTCCTCACAGGGCACTGTGGTCTTAGGAAGCATATGATGAGATTAGCGCTAGCAGAAACTGACGAGTGCAGATTCTGTTGGGAGGAGGATGAAACTCCTAATCACCTGATAACGGAATGTCTCGCCATCTCAAACCAACGCAAGGAATGCTTTGGCCAAGGAATCTGCAGGAGCGAAGACGTAGTCTCATTGAGGCCATCCCAGATACTGGACTTCATCAGAACTCTGGAACTGGAAGGCGAGCTGTAGATGGTAGTGACATCTACAACTCTGACGAGGGGCACATTAGACCTCAAGGTCGCAGTGCAACATTATTACCTACAACAATTTACAGTATACCTACTCTAACTTTCAGTGCATTAACTCCAATTTTTGATCGTTATAATCGTCCAGATAAGACAACAATTGGAAGTTTAGTAAGGAAGCTTGAAACAAATTTTACACTTCATGGTGTAACAGTGCCACTGAGATAAAGAAATGCAAGAAGTGAAGAGAATATTGCTGCCGTACGCGAAAGTGTTCGTGAAGACCAAAATTTATCGATTTCTCGTCGTTCACAAGAACTACTGATTTTTATAGCCTGAATTGGTTGGTCTTGATTTGCGGAACATGTGCTTTCAACAGGACGGTGTCACTTGTCATGCTGCCAATGACATAATGATGACTTTATCGAAATCAAAATTCGGTGATTCGAATATTCCAAGAAATGGACCGATAAAATATCCGCCTCGTTTTTGTGATTTAACTCCATCGGACTTCTTTCTTTGCGGTTACATTAGGTCAGTAGTTTACACGTTTATAGCCGTCATCCAAAAAATTTAGACGATTTACAGATCAATATTGAACGATTAATTGCTAACATACGACCTGATTCATGAGAGAGAGTCATGGAAAATTGGGTTCAACGACTTCATTCCGGCCAGCATTTCCGTAGTGGACATTTAGATGATTTTTCGTTTCATAACTCATTGTATCCATTGTACTTTAAAATGACATAAAATTTCAATAATTTTCAAATAAATAATGAATTTTATTTACGAAAAAAATGGGTGCTCTTAATAAAAGACCCGTTATAACCTAAAAGCTTTTTATTTAATATCAGAATGAGCTTTATATCCTTTCTAAGGGGCAATATGTCCTATAATGACTTGAAATGTCATATCATTTCGAGATGAGACACCCTGTGAAAATTCACAATCTCAGCTAATACCTAACGTAGCTGGAAATGAGATCAATATTACGGTGCATAATTTCGAAGTACTTACTATTCGTTTCGCCCAAAACAGGTATAAGTTTTCGCGAAATTACCATAATAAAAGTAATGTTTTTGACCGATATTACTTATAGTGGTTAGGTACATTTATTTGCGTTATTGCGTTTCTAAATCACGGGTCGTTGAAACTAGTGAGAGTAATAAATATGACTCTTTTCATGAAAATTTTTAAGGCTTACTCACTGCGCTCGAGCGTTTTCCATTCCATATATTATTCCGCGTAAATACAGGGTGAGTCTTTGACCACTGCATTAATTTTAACCAAAGTTTCCTCTCATCAAATGAAACACTTTTTTCATTTACCATTTTTCCAGATTCGGCTCAGGTAAAAAGTTACAAGCGTTTAAAGATTTCACAATGTGCTAATACACTCCCGCATATAAATTATCTATGACATTGTTGGCAGACGAGAATAAGGCATGGTAACGTGGTTTACAGATTGATTCGGGATTCCAACGCTCAGGGACGGATCCATAAAAGTAGTGAAATTTCTGGAGTTTTCCATTTAAAAACATTCAATGAAGAATATCTCGAAAACGGTGCGTTTAAGGAGAAATTATGAAGCATAATATAATGTTCTAAAACGATGGAATATTCTTGAAATGACTCAAGAGAAACTTTGTATGCTTTCTTTATGCTAATTTCGTTTAGTTTTATGAATCCACGAGTCCATAACTAGAAAACCAGTAGAAGTAGAAAATAACTAATATTTGGAAAATATGTATCATAGTTATAGGAAACTTTACGCCAACATTCATTTCATTCGAAAAAAGGATGTCAAAGCTACAAAATTAAAACTGATTTGTTTTCAAAATTTCAACAGCCTGTATCTTTTCACCTGAGCTGAATTTGGAAAAATGTCAAATGAAAAAAGTGTTTCATTTGATGAGAGGAATCTTTGGTTGAAACTAATGCAGTGGTCAAAGACTCACCCTGTATATAGAATTTTCTGGTACCGGAGGAACTTTGCTGCACCACTAGCATTCGCATTTCCGCGAACAATAGTATAGATATCATATTAATAGTTGGGAAAGAATTGTGGACAGGAGCTTTTGCGCGCTGTTCAAGTTTATAGCCAGAGTGGTTACCCATTCAGGTACTGAACTAGCCCAAAGCTGCTTAGCTCCAGAAAAAAATAATATTCCCAATATTTCCTAGAATATAAATCCGACTGTGAACACAAACGTCCAAAAAAAGCTGGACCAGATTTAGGCCAAGAAAGTTTTCAAACAGTTTGGAATACGTACCATGCCGCAAGAATATACACTCAAATAATTCATATAGAGCTGTGCCGAGCACTGAAAAAAAGTGCTTCAAGCCCTAAGCACTAAGCACTCAATAAAAATGATCACGAGCCTCAAGCACAAAGCACCGCGTTTTCACAAAAGGCTTGCAATTACTAAGCACTTTATAAAAGTAATTCGATTTTTAGAGCACTAAGCACTAAGCACTTTTAGAAATCTGTTGGACATGACGATATTTACTCCGAATGGTTATATAAAATTGTATTCTATTGGAGAAATATGTAAACTAGCATCATTGCCGGATGAGGAATGGAGTGCAGCGAAACAAATTTCTATGAAACTAACGAACTCAAAATTAGTTCTATTCTCACACAGTTTGAATAGTTCTTAATTATTTTAGTATATCATGATAAAATTAATGGAAATATGAATTCTATAACCGTCTCAGTTTTTTCTGCACATATAAAATGTATTTCCCAAGTTCAAATTGGGATAATACCCGAAACATATAAATGACAACAACATCGTATTATATTATGAAACTCAGGCCAAGTGTGCCTTACTAATAAAAAAAAACACTGACGTGAATTCAGTGCTTTTTTGGGGCAGTTTTCCATTAATCCATAATTTAATTTGAATTCATAAATATGACAAATGCTTTTTTAAATGTTTCAAAATGTCGAAAATATAATAACATTATTTTCTATTGTGAATGTATTCATAAGCAATTTAACATTGAAAATTTAAATATAAATATATCGGATGAATCTGTGAATTCACACAACAATTTTCTAAAATAATTCACTTATATCTTCTTGATATAGGATCCACCTAATAATGCTTTGTTACTGAATAATTTTCAGGAGTTGGTAATATTCACATATCCACTTCCCATTCCATGAATCAATAACCAACAACTGATAATTACAAGATTTACAAGTTCCGTTCATGCCTCAATTGATCTCCCTGGTACACATAAACTGTGTACGACCACAGCGCGTCAGCGTCTATTAGTGTTACGACATGATTTCGGAAAGGCTTAGTGCTTAATAATCCTCGGAAGTGCTCGGGAGCACTTAAGGGATTACTAAGCACTAAGCCTTTTCATGAAGTGCTTGAATTACTAAGCACTAAGCACTGGTTTTAAAAAGTGCTCGGAAGCACAGTACTCGGGAGCACAAAAAGGCTTCAAGCACTTTCACAAGCACTAAGCACAATGCTTTGGCCCAGCTCTGACGTCATACATTCACTGTTGGATCAAAAATAAAAAGAGATGTGTTTGTGGTGGAGTAAGGGCACAAATCAATTTAATCGTATAATTGTGCCATGATATGAACAAGTCTATATAGCAGTGGTTTGTTTTCAATGATTTATTCCGAGAAATATTACTATGATTTGAATCAGGTCATGTACGCCTGTGTCATGAGGAACTATGAATTGACACTTCATCAAAACGCCATTTATAGCAGTAATTCCTTTGTAATCTAATAATATCCGAAAATATTCACGTAATTTTATGCTAATATTAACTAAATTCCATCAATGAACCTTTTTCCAAAGTTATTATTCCGATAGAATTGGAAAAAAAATTGAAAGGATCAATAGTTTTAGCTACTGGAATCGAACCTGGTAACTTTGCCAATAAGGCGAATCTCTACCACTAGGCCAGAGAAGCAGTTAATATTTAATGTCAATTCCGTAACTTGAACGTATACTATTACTACTGACCTTCGATATTTTGTTCCGAAACTTCCTATTTCAGAAAAATTTCATGATGTTACATATTATTCGATCAAGTTTAAATCGAGAACTTGACTGTAAAATAAGTTACATATCATAGACAAGATATACCAATTCTCACCTGAACGAATGTGTTATTACTGACGTATCAACGTGCCAAATTTGACTTCGGCCTATCCAATTCATTAAATGTGAATTCCGAAAAGTGTGGGAAATGAGAAAAATTTTGGAAGCTAGTTTCGAAATTGGTTACTTATATTTCGATATAGAACACGAAGTAAGAGATCAGAGAGAAGTGAAACTGCTTTGCATCAGGCATACTTGTCTCACTAAATGGTGAGAGCGAAAATTAAAACCTACAACATTTAAAATTCAGCTGTATTTTAGCGTGGACATATTCCAAAAATATTTCAAAGGATTTGAAAAAGTCATATACTTACATGAGCTGCATGTTAAAAGAATTTCTTGAAAGATGTATGCTGTTGCTTGATCCATCACTGAGCAAAGACTTTTGACAAAACAATATCATATAACCTCAAGATGGAGTGAGCAGAATGTAAGAATAACGTGTTCCTTCATACAAGTGAGCGGTGAACTGAGTATTCAATTTCTCACTTCGTGAGGTTGATCAAAATTTGGAATACACATTGAATTCTCTCCAGGCACGTTCAAAATCAAAATCTGTTGAGAACTTCGATGGTTGAGTGTAAAATCAGTGGACCTGTACATCTCGATCACTGGAATATTTCGATATTTCGACAATATCTTCAGCAATATAAATCCGATTCTGTTCAAATCTAGAACTTTACTGTAAGATAAGGTTTCGAAGGCACTCGCAGCAATTTCAAAGATATTTGACAGATAGTGTCTGGGATACAGAATGTTTATAAGTATTTTTTTTTGCGCGTATGTTCTGGGGAACATCACGTTATCATTTTGCCCAAATGTCTGTAACTTTCGAATTTTTTGACGAAAATGGTCTCAAACGATTTGGTTCGACTCCCCAATGAAGAATTCGAGGTCAAATTTGATTCTGTCCGACCGGCCGTCCGGCCGTTGCCACGATAACTTGTGAACGGAAAGAGCTAGCAACTTGAAATTTTCAGGGTAGGAGACGCATCCCAATACGACGGACAAGTTCGTTAACGGGCATAATCGGCCCAATGATTTCCGAGTAATAATTTTGTTTGTATTCCAAAGAAGGCACAACTTCCAAATTTCCAATGTGATATCCTGTTTACTTTGTTATTTTTGAATTCTACGACAAATTTCAACACAAGTTTGTCGTACACTCAAAAATGAAAAATTATACAGGGTATCACATTGAAATTTTGGAAGTTGTGAGATGGCTAGACTTTTTTGGAACACCATGTATAATTCTTAATATCTTGAAAACATGTAAAATCTTAGAAAAGCTGGAAAACACCGATCTGTATGTAGTACTCTACCCCGTTATCGAAAATGCTGTGTGTTCGTGACATTCGTTTGATTACATCTTTGTAACCGCTTGAGACCCAGGTGTCAACGATACACCTAATGGAAGGTGAAATATTGCAGTTTTGGAATGTAATTAATTATTAGTACGTTACCGAGGAATAAAATAATATATTTAAAAAAGTAACCCCACCACCTATCATTTGTTTCAGTGGGGGTTAAAAAAACCTATTTCACCAGGGTTTTTGAAGTACTCGAGCTGCTTAATCAAACCGTCAAATTTCATTGCTCTATCTCAACTGGTTTCTAAAATATTTGCAAAATAAGGAAACTCATCCCTGGCTTAAACCATCCATAACTTCAATCAGAAGACCCAGAGGACAGTTTAACAACAAGAAGTATGACACCCTAATGGTACCCCATCACCTCCTTGCCCGTGTCGGTGTGGTGGCCTCGGACCCTGTATACAGGGTGTCCGGAAATGATAAGCAAAAAATTCAGTTGTCATATCTAGACCAAAAATAAATTGTACTTCTTCCTATACATTTTGTTCGAAAATTGATTATTAACGAAGTTATAGGGTGTTCAAGTTAAATTTTATTCACAGTTTGTTTGCTCTACGTTTTATGGAAAGAATATTCCATAGAGTCCTTTGGAACTTTACGGTTATGTATTATTATTATTATGTGTGTATTGCTATGTTTAAGGTTGAAAATAAATGAAAAGATTTCGTTTTCATCGCATGCAAGTAATGCTATTTTGCGTTTCTCTCGAAATCGGTAAGCTTTATCGAAACGAAAGAATTATACCTTTTTTGTGTGAAAAAGACTAGAAGATGAGAATAATTGGTCAAAATTTGCATACAGTGTAGCACAAAAAATTCAAACAAAGGTATAGGCCATTCAAACAAAGGTATAGGCTCGTATGTGGCGCCCTCTACAAAATAAGAAAAAATGGTTTGCAAATTCGTTTTGCTCATCCCGTAAAAGCCACAAATACGAAATTTGGTCGAAATATTATCAACGTGGCAAAATGTAGGGCAAAAATCTGTGTAAAAAATGTAACTCTAATACCCTGTAACTTCGTTAATAATCAATTCTCGAAAAAATTTTATAGGAAGAAATAACATTTATTTTTGGTCTAGAAATCACCCCTGAATTTTTTGCTCATCATTTCCGGACAGTCTGTATATGTTTCAGTAAAAAAAAAACTAGTCAAACCCTTTTGGATGTGATTCTTACGAATAACAATAATTTCATTGTTGATTCCGGTACTATTGACCATCAAATATCGGAACATCCTACTGTTTTTTGTTCTGTCAACTAGGCAACCAGTCTTCCAAAGCCTAAATTAATAAAATATAGAAATTTTAAGCGGTTTTCCTCGGAGCACTTCAGTGCTGATTTAATGAATATTAATTTCAATGACATACTGTATATGGATTCCATTGACGAAAAAGTTGAATACTTAACTGCTACTTTAAACTGCTTTTTTGAAATACACGCACCCTATGTAACATCTATATTTCCCTAGGCACCGGCACGATGGTTAACCGATAATTTTAGACTCTTGATGAAGCTTCGTGATAATGCTCTTTCTGTGTATAAACGCACCAGAGCTGTAACAGACTATACTTATTATAAGGTGTTGCGGAACACAGTCATAAGAAGAGAAAAAGCAGCTTATTTGGAATATCAGTCTCGAAGAGGTTATAATAGTAGGTGCCTCTGGCGGGCAATTGATTCATTAAACATCAAAAGGAAACCTAGGATCGAAATTCCGTATAACTTAGGATTTCCTGAACAAATTAATAGTTCAACAAGTCCAGAGCGTTCCTGCCAATAGGGTCCTTCAAGGACCCTATTGGCAGGAATGCTCTGGACTTGTTGATTTATTAACAACGGTGTCGCCATTTTTCATTGTTATTTTTGAAAACGCTAAACAGCGTTCATGGCCTTTGGGAAGATACTGTCTGAGCTCTGCGGGACTCGTTTCTCGATTAATATCGAGTGAATGGTGGCATATGACTCCACGCTTCAAATATTCACTGGTGGGAAAAGGCTGATTTCCGTGTTTTATCTCATAGGTGGCGTGGGCGATTAGGTATGATCTACCAAGCCCGGGTCAGTTTAGTTGAATTTGTTGAGAGGCTACAGAGTACTGATGAAGGCCAAGAAGCCAGAAACGCGTCTGCTCTTGCTTTCTCGGCAAACCAATGAACCCCCTGGGGTCTATTTGGCTTGTGAAATATATGCATAAGGTTATTAATTATACGAAGCCATTTATGAAGGACCCTATTGGCAGCAACGCTCTGGACTTGTTGATTTATTAACAACGGTATCGCCGTTTTTCATTATCATTCATTATTAAATTAATAGTTAGTTCTCTTCGGTTTATAATCCAAAAAAAGTTGTCCGCTAAAAACTCATTATTATAAAACAAATAAATCGAATCATAATTTGAAATTTTCATTTAATCTATCTACAGTACAGGAAATTGAAGAAAGAATCTTAGATCTGAAGTCGAATGCAGTCGGCAACGACAACATTTCAACAGGGATGCTGCAGTGTTACTTACAAACTATTGCCCCGTATGTAGCACATATTGTTAGAAGCTGTCTAGGCGAGGGCTACTTTCCGAATGTGGAAACATACAATTGTCAAGCCCCTTCCTAAAATTTGCAACCCTAAATGTTTTAGGGATCTGCGTCGAATAAGTATACTACCTGCTATTTCTAAGATTATACAAAAGGTGGTTTATAAGCAGATTTACAGTTATTTGATTGAGAATGCAATCCTGCCTGATGTCACAGTCTGATTTCCGTAAGGGTTATAGTGCGACAACACTTTTACTGAATATGACGGACTGCATACTGCGGTCTTTGGATTCCGGTATGGCTTTTGACACGATTGACCAAGATCATTTGTCTGCAAAGCTGGAATATTGCGGTTCTGATTCCGTGTCATGTGATTTTTTTCGTAATTATCTTATTGAACGTTACCAGAGCGTCGTTGTTGAGGAAAACGCTTCTGACTTCTCGGCGGTGTCCTAGGGTGTCCCTCAGGGGTCGGTTTTGGGATTTCTCCTATATTTAATTTATGTATTTGATATTCAGAAATCTTCGAAATATGTTAATACCCAATCATTTGCTGATGATACACAGGTTTTCTATTCCTATCTGGTCTTGCTTCGGAACGTGTCAACCTTGACCTTTTGTCTCTGCACAGATATTCAATTGCACACAATCTTAAACGGAATCCTGAAAAATGTATAGCAGTGATATTTAACTCAAAATTGTTTACAAACATACCCAACGATATGCTTCTTCTTATTCAGGACGAAACTCTGAAGATAGCTCATAGCGGTAGGAACCTGGGAATTGTATTTGACTGCAGACTTCGGTTTGAGGAACACGTTGTGTTATTGATTAAGAGGTCATATTCAGCAATCAGACACCTATATAGCAATAGACAGTTTCTGAACTAAGAAAGAAGCTATGTTAATCATTGGTCCTGTCTGTATTAGATTATTGCTTAGTGATTTATTTTCCCTGCTTATACAAAGTGACAAAGCAGTGTCTCCAAAGAATCCAAAAATACTGTTGCAGATTCTTCTATGGACTTAAAAAATATGATGGTGTGCCAAAAAAAATACATCAGGTCGGTGGGTTGCGTGTTGAAGATATGTTTAAACACTATATGGCCTCTTTAGTTTTCCGAATAGTTTCTACCTCGACCGCACCATACCTCAGAGAAAAATTCATATTTAGGAGAGATGTTCTTGGCCGTGTACTTAGAAATCCATATATAGTGGAGTTGCCTAGATATCGTCTAGCTGAGTTTCAGAAAAATCCTTTTCATGTAATGCTGCAATAGTTTATAATAGCGTCCCAAACAGGTTCAAGACATGTAGTTTATATTATTTTAAAAGACTGTAGGTCACTGTTGCTTCAACTGGATGGTGAGAGGTTGCGGCTTGATTTGCGGAGGTTGTAGGGTTGATTGTTCTGTTTTATTTAGTTTTTCCCTTGTTTGGGAATTTTGTTGTTAACTTTATAATAACTTGCATAGCTAGATAAATATAATATATAATTATATTTGCGAGTATGTATGCTTTTGTTTATTTTCCATTTCAATGCTGCTATGCATTTAATTTTTTTCCCCGTCTAGTTTTATAGAATGGTGTAACTTTTGTATTTCGTTAAGAATTTAAAAATTAGTAATAATATTTTTACATTAGCCATTTTTGAATAAAATGTTAAATTCAGTTGGTTGGCACGTGCCTCGTGAGCTTATGAGAAGATTGGCGACTGTGTGGAGGAACAATGAGCACCACGGTCTCCGGTCAGCCCAAGATCGGCGGAGCAGAAGAAGAAGAAACATATTCAAGAATGGTATTTATCGGATAGTCTGAGCCGCATTACGGGTCTTTCAGTGGGAACGCCCCATTTTCAAATTGACATTACTTACGCACGTCAGCCATTTTTGGCGCTCTAGTTCCTCGGAACTGAGTGCTTATCAATTTGCCCAAATGTCTGTAATTTTGGAATATTTCGATGAAAATGGTCTTAAACGATTTGGTTCGACTCACTGATTAAGAATCCGTGGTCGGAATTCATTCTGTCCGGCCGGCCGGCCGTAAACACGATAACTCTCGAACGGAATGAGCTAGAGAGTTGAAATTTTCAGAGTAGGTTTGGGGGGTGAATATCTCGGCTAAGTTCGTTATTGGGCAAAATCGGACAGATGGTTTCGGAGTAACAAAAAAAAAAATTTTTTTTTACGAAACAAATTCCAAATCAAATTTTTTTTAATAAGCAGTTTTATCATAAGAATCCATTCATATCATTTTCAACTCTAACAAGCTAATACTTTCGGAGATATGATTTTTCAAAATTTCAATAATAAATCGTATTTCAACGTTGTCACAGAATGATATTATTCTATGTATGAATATGAATTGTCATAATGTCAAATGATGTTCCTGAGACATTATCTAATCAGTCGAAGAATTGTGAGCGAAGTGAGAAAAATCTCAGTTGTTTGCTCCCAAATTAGTTTTTCTCAGAAAATTCTTACATTTCGGAACTGAACATGAAGTAAGAGATCTGAGAGTAGTGAGACTGCTTTTCATCCATAGACATAGATATAACTCTCGAACGGAATGAGGTAGGTAGTTGAAATTTTCAGAGTAGTTTAGGGAGATGAATATCTCGGTTAAGTTCGTTATTGGGCAAAATTGGCCAGATTTAATTTGATTTCTTCCATGGTGCTTTTCTCATTCTCATGATTGCTCATTTAATCTTGATAAATAAACTATTATTTGAATTGAATTTCCTTTAGGATGCAGTTCTATTATATGAATACATTGATATAATTCCCAACTCTGAGAAACCAATACTTTCGGAGATATAATTTGTCTGTTTGAACTAGAGTGCCAGAAAGCTCCTGTCCACAGGGCTTGAACCCATTTTTTATTTGTGACATTGATAGATGTACTTGTCAAAGTCTACCATTTAATCATGAAAAGCTACACGCTTCAACAAAGTTTACAAATAATCCAAATTTATTTTGACAACAAAGGAGCACAAACCCCCTTTTTTGGCTCGTAACTGTGGGGTTGGTAGATACACCTACAAAAGTGAATTTCGAATGAAAGAAGATACTGAAAGAGGAATTTTCTGGATATCTCTACTCGGAATGTATCACTCTAAGAAATTCCTCCGGAACTTTGATACTGACAGATCCAAGAAATACTGGGACCTCAGTAAGAACATGCTGCACCTCCTCATTGGTTTCCTCACAGGGCACTGTGGTCTTAGGAAGCATATGATGAGATTAGCGCTAGCAGAAACTGACGAGTGCAGATTCTGTTGGGAGGAGGATGAAACTCCTAATCACCTGATAACGGAATGTCTCGCCATCTCAAACCAACGCAAGGAATGCTTTGGCCAAGGAATCTGCAGGAGCGAAGACGTAGTCTCATTGAGGCCATCCCAGATACTGGACTTCATCAGAACTCTGGAACTGGAAGGCGAGCTGTAGATGGTAGTGACATCTACAACTCTGACGAGGGGCACATTAGACCTCAAGGTCGCAGTGCAACATTATTACCTACAACAATTTACAGTATACCTACTCTAACTTTCAGTGCATTAACTCCAATTTTTGATCGTTATAATCGTCCAGATAAGACAACAATTGGACGTTTAGTAAGGAAGCTTGAAACAAATTTTACACTTCATGGTGTAACAGTGCCACTGAGATAAAGAAATGCAAGAAGTGAAGAGAATATTGCTGCCGTACGCGAAAGTGTTCGTGAAGACCAAAATTTATCGATTTCTCGTCGTTCACAAGAACTACTGATTTTTATAGCCTGAATTGGTTGGTCTTGATTTGCGGAACATGTGCTTTCAACAGGACGGTGTCACTTGTCATGCTGCCAATGACATAATGATGACTTTATCGAAATCAAAATTCGGTGATTCGAATATTCCAAGAAATGGACCGATAAAATATCCGCCTCGTTTTTGTGATTTAACTCCATCGGACTTCTTTCTTTGCGGTTACATTAGGTCAGTAGTTTACACGTTTATAGCCGTCATCCAAAAAATTTAGACGATTTACAGATCAATATTGAACGATTAATTGCTAACATACGACCTGATTCATTAGAGAGAGTCATGGAAAATTGGGTTCAACGACTTCATTCCGGCCAGCATTTCCGTAGTGGACATTTAGATGATTTTTCGTTTCATAACTCATTGTATCCATTGTACTTTATAATGACATAAAAATTTCAATAATTTTCAAATAAATAATGAATTTTATTTACGAAAAAAATGGGTGCTCTTAATAAAAGACCCGTTATAACCTAAGAGCTTTTTATTTCATATCAGAATGAGCTTTATATCCTTTCTAAGGGGCAATATGTCCTATAATGACTTGAAATGTCATATCATTTCGAGATGAGACACCCTGTGAAAATTCACAATCTCAGCTAATACCTAACGTAGCTGGAAATGAGATCAATATTACGGTGCATAATTTCGAAGTACTTACTATTCGTTTCGCCCAAAACAGGTATAAGTTTTCGCGAAATTACCATAATAAAAGTAATGTTTTTGACCGATATTACTTATAGTGGTTAGGTACATTTATTTGCGTTATTGCGTTTCTAAATCACGGGTCGTTGAAACTAGTGAGAGTAATAAATATAACTCTTTTCATGAAAATTTTTAAGGCTTACTCACTGCGCTCGAGCGTTTTTCATTCCAGATATTATTCCGCGTAAATACAGGGTGAGTCTTTGACCACTGCATTAATTTCAACCAAAGATTCCTCTCATCAAATGAAACACTTTTTGGGCGCATGTTCTAGGGGAACATCGTCCTATCATTTCGTCCAAATGTCTGTAATTTTCGAATTTCGAGCTGAAAATTGGCTAATAGACTAATTCGGACTCCCTGATCACGAATCCGGTGTCAGATTTTAGGGTGCCGTCCGGCCGGCCGGCCGGCCGGCCGTATCCGGCCGTAGGCACGATAACAGGAGCACCGAAGGTCCTATCGACTTCAAACTTTCAGGGTAGGTTTCTGATCAAAATGCGACGGTTAAGTTCGTTAACGGGCAAAATCGGCCGGACGGTTTAGGAGTTATAGACATTTAAAATTTTGAGGTTATTTCCCTGATATTTCAGGAACTAAAGAAGATGTTGAATCGAAACTTGGTAGTCAGTTCGAGGATATAAACGCGCAACTTTTGGCAAAATTCTGTTATGATCGAAATGTTGGTAATTTTTAAAAAAAAATTTCTTTTAATTTTTTCGAAAAAAAAATTTTTTTTTCGTGAACTATTCATCAGATTGCAACAAAAACTTGTACTAACGTCAATTGTAGTATTTTGCAACATTGTGCAAAATTTTGGCTCTATACGATTTCAATTTCTGGAGATATAAGACAAAATGTGTCAAATTTCCTGGGTCTCTCTCAGTATTTTCATCGATTATTCTATGAACTCTTTGAATTCCACCGAAAACAAATTCAAAGACATAAACATAAAGAATCAAGTCATAGTTTAGACGTCGAAAGAAGGACGATGTTGATCGACTTGAAAAGGTACCTATTTCAAGAAATGCAATAATGAAATGCTTAATTTATGGATATAATATTATCTAAGTATTGTTGGGATCGGGCAGTTGGAAAATTTTTTAATAAAAAAATTTGTACCGACGTTAAATCAAGCATTCTACACGAGTGTGCAAAATTTCAGTTCGATACGATCTCAATTCCAGAAGATATTGCTTAAAATTCACATTCCAGCGTGTTTTGACGTTCTATGGTCACAGAAAATCGTCACAAAAATCTATTTACCTCATTTGACGGCTGTTTGTCAAATCAATTAATTCCAATAATTGATGTCAGATTTCCTACATACCAAGTTCAAACACATTTTATTATATGGAAAACACTTATTATGATCACGTTCTACAGGAATTGATACTAAATAGAAGCTAGATGAAGATTATTGTAATGGAAAATTTGTGTTCCAGAATAATATTAAGGTATTCAACATGATACTGGTTTTTGCGCGCGTGTTCCGCAAGGAACAGCGTGCTATCATTTCGTCACAATGTCTGTATTTTTCGAATTTTTTTTCGAAAATGGTCTCAAACGATTGGGTTCGACTCCCTGATGAAGAATTCGAGGTCAAATTCAATTCTGTCCGTCCGGTCCGGCCGGCCGGCCGGTCCGGCCGTTAGCACGATAACTCTCGAACGGAACGACTTAGAGCGTTGAAATTTGCAGGGTAGTTTCGTAGCGTAAATATCTCGGACAAGTTCGTTAACGGGCAAAATCGACCGAGCAGTTTCGGAGTTAAGGCCGTTTTTAATAAAAACGTTTTTTATGAATATTTCCGGAACCGATCACTCGATCTTTTTGAAATTTGGCACCAGATTGTAGAATCATGACCTTTATATGCCTGCAAAGTTTTGTGTTGAACGGACGGCCCTAAAGTGGCAAAAAAAAATTTTGAAAATTTGAAAATTTTATTTTCACGATAACTCGAGAAATACTGATCTGATTAAATTGAAACTCAGTAGTTAGATGCAAAAGACCAAAGCAAACACTTTTGCAAAATTTCGTGAAGATCACGTGACATGAAAAAAATAAAAAAATTACTACTATTTTGCGGAATACTTTGCTTTTAATGCCGAAACATATGTTATTGAGGTTCATGCTGCCCTTTCCGGGCATTTTCCGTATTGCGCATGCGCAGATGAGAAGTCCTTTAACTGCTGTAGTTTTCGTCAGAGAGGATTGGGGTTTTGGGGTGGCGGATGCTATTCCTCCATAGAATTCAGATCCCTGATGAGGGTCTGCGCATGCGTAGATTAAAGATGCGATATCTTCCGAACCACTAGTGTTGGAGAATCGGAGTTTTTTGTAAGGTGTGTTATTTTGAGAGGACTTTTAGCCGCCAGTAAATTGCGCATGCGCAGAAGAGAAGTGACTGTTTTCGGGTTGGATGGGTTATGTTGGGAGTGCTGAGTCGATATTATGAGGTTTTAAAAGAATATTCATAGCAGTTCAGTGCAAGGACAAGTCAGTTTGGGGGATGTAGCGTTGTTTCCGAGTTAAAGTGTCCGTACTGTGGCCCTGGGGCTAATTTTGAAATTGATGTTACCCCTTACAGGCATTTTTCGTTATGCGCATGAGCAGACCATCAGTGATTTAACTGGTGGTGTTTTCGTCAGAGAGGATTAGGGTTTTGGGGTGGCGGATGCTATTCCTCTATAGAATCCCTTGTTGAGGGTCTGCGCATGCGTGGATTAAAGATGTGATATCTCCTGAACCACTAGTGTTGGAGAATCGGAGTTTTTTGTAAGGTGTGTTATTTTGAGAGGACTTTCAGCCGCGAGTAGATTGCGCATGCTCAGAAGAGAAGTGACTGTTTTTGGGTTGGATGGGTTATGTTGGGAGTGCTGAGTCGATATTATGAGGTTTTAAAAGAATATTCATAGCAATTCAGTGCAAGGACAAGTCAGTTTGGGGGATGTAGCGTTGTTTCCGAGTTAAAGTGTCCGTACCGTGGCCCTGGGGCTAATTTTGAAATTGATGTTACCCCTTACAGGCATTTTTCGTTATGCGCATGAGCAGACCATCAGTGATTTAACTGGTGGTGTTTTCGTCAGAGAGGATTAGGGTTTTGGGGTGGCGGATGCTATTCCTCTATAGAATCCCTTGTTGAGGGTCTGCGCATGCGTGGATTAAAGATGTGATATCTCCGGAACCACTAGTGTTGGAGAATCGGAGTTTTTTGTAAGGTGTGTTATTTTGAGAGGACTTTTAGCAGCGAGTAGATTGCGCAAGCGCAGAAGAGAAGTGACTGTTTTTGGGTTGGATGGGTTATGTTGGGAGTGCTGAGTCGATATTATGAGGTTTTAAAAGAATATTCATAGCAATTCAGTGCAAGGAAAAGTTAGTTTGGGGGATGTAGCGTTGTTTCAGAGTTAAAGTGTCCGTACCGTGGCCCTGGGGCTAATATCGAAATGGATGTAACCCCTTACGGGCATTTTCCGTTATGCGCATGAGCAGACCATCAGTGATTTAACTGCTGGTGCTTTCGTCAGAGAGGATTGGGGTTTTGGGGTGGCGGATGCTTTTCCGCTATAGAATCCCCTGGTGAGGGTCTGCGCATGCGTGGATTCAAAAAGCGATATCTCCTGAACCACTAGTGTTGGAGAATCGGAGTTTTTCATGAGGTGTGTAATTTTGGGAGGACTTGCAGCCACGAGTATACTGCGCTTGCGCAGACGAGAAGTGAATGGTTTTGGGTTGTTTGGGTTATGTTGGGAGTAAAGAGCCGATATTGTGAGGTTTTAAAAGAATATTCATGTCAATTCAGTGCACGGACACAAGTCAGTTTGGGGGAAATAGCGTTGTTTCCGATTTGAAATGTCTGTATGGTGGCCCTGAAGCGAATTTATAAATAACTATATTCGGTAGATCTATATTAAAATGCGTTCGGATTTGGAGAAGATGCAATTGCGTCCCTAACGGAGGACCCACAACCGAATTTTTTTCTGATCTACGGTAAAGCTAACAGCCAAACTGTATTGATAGCTATATTTGTTAAAGGAACTTGAAAAAAAAAAAAAAAAGCACTGACGTGAAGTCAGTACTCTTTGGCGCGCGTGTTCACGGTGGCTAATTTGAATTGAATGATTCAAAAATTAACAGTGCTGTATCTAAGCTGCCATCAGGATAGAGTAACAAAGTTGGAAAAGAACACAAGTGACTCTCCTTAGTCGCACAAGCTCCTAGAAGATTTGGGAGGGTCAGTATAATCCTAATCATGTTTATAGCACGCGCGCAAAAGCAGATTGACTTAACAATGAAAGAAAAAGTGTAAAAAGTCAATCTGCTTTGGCGCGCGTGCTTTAAACATGATTAGGATTATACTGACCCTCCCAAATCTTCTAGGAGCTTGTGCGACTAAGGAGAGTCACTTGTGTTCTTTTCCAACTTTGTTACTCTATCCTGATGGCAGCTTAGATACAGCACTGTTAATTTTTGAATCATTCAATTCAAATTAGCCACCGTGAACACGCGTGCCAAAGAGTACTGACTTCACGTCAGTGCTTTTTTTTTTTTCTTTACTGGTCAGTACGGGCCACAAGGAAGATGAACATGCGCCCAAAAGCTCCTGTCCACAGGGCTTGAACCAATTTTTTCATTTACCATTTTTCCAGATTCGGCTCAGGTAAAAAGTTACAAGCGTTTAAAGATTTCACAATGTGCTAATACACTCCCGCATATAAATTATCTATGACATTGTTGGCAGACGAGAATAAGGCATGGTAACGTGGTTTACAGATTGATTCGGGATTCCAACGCTCATGGACGGATCCATAAAAGTAGTGAAATTTCTGGAGTTTTCCATTTAAAAACATTCAATGAAGAATATCTCGAAAACGGTGCGTTTAAGGAGAAATGATGAAGCATAATATAATGTTCTAAAACGAAGGAATATTCTTGAAATGACTCAAGAAAAACTTTGTATGCTTTCTTTATGCTAATTTCGTTTAGTTTTATGAATCCACGAGTCCATAACTAGAAAACCAGTAGAAGTAGAAAATAACTAATATTTGGAAAATATGTATCATAGTTATAGGAAACTTTACGCCAACATTCATTTCATTCGAAAAAAGGATGTCAAAGCTACAAAATAAAAACTGATTTTTTTTCAAAATTTCAACAGCCTGTATCTTTTCACCTGAGCTGAATTTGGAAAAATGTCAAATGAAAAAAGTGTTTCATTTGATGAGAGGAATCTTTGGTTAAAACTAATGCAGTGGTCAAAGACTCACCCTGTATATAGAATTTTCTGGTACCGGAGGAACTTTGCTGCACCACTAGCATTCGCATTTCCGCGAACAATAGTATAGATATCATATTAATAGTTGGGAAAGAATTGTGGACAGGAGCTTTTGCGCGCTGTTCAAGTTTATAGCCAGAGTGGTTACCCATTCAGGTACTGAACTAGCCCAAAGCTGCTTAGCTCCAGAAAAAAATAATATTCCCAATATTTCCTAGAATATAAATCCGACTGTGAACACAAACGTTCAAAAAAAGCTGGACCAGATTTAGGCCAAGAAAGTTTTCAAACAGTTTGGAATACGTACCATGCCGCAAGAATATACACTCAAATAATTCATATAGAGCTGTGCCGAGCACTGAAAAAAAGTGCTTAAAGCCCTAAGCACTAAGCACTCAATAAAAATGATCACGAGCCTCGAGCACAAAGCACCGCGTTTTCACAAAAGGCTTGCAATTACTAAGCACTTTATAAAAGTAATTCGATTTTTAGAGCACTAAGCACTAAGCACTTTTAGAAATCTGTTGGACATGACGATATTTACTCCGAATGGTTATATAAAATTGTATTCTATTGGAGAAATATGTAAACTAGCATCATTGCCGGATGAGGAATGGAGTGCAGCGAAACAAATTTCTATGAAACTAACGAACTCAAAATTAGTTCTATTCTCACATAGTTTGAAAAGTTCTTAATTATTTTAGTATATCATGATAAAATTAATGGAAATATGAATTCTATAACCGTCTCAGTTTTTTCTGCACATATAAAATGTATTTCCCAAGTTCAAATTGGGATAATACCCGAAACATATAAATGACAACAACATCGTATTATATTATGAAACTCAGGCCAAGTGTGCCTTACTAATAAAAAAAAACACTGACGTGAATTCAGTGCTTTTTTGGGGCAGTTTTCCATTAATCCATAATTTAATATGAATTCATAAATATGACAAATGCTTTTTTAAATGTTTCAAAATGTCGAAAATATAATAACATTATTTTCTATTGTGAATGTATTCATAAGCAATTTAACATTGAAAATTTAAATATAAATATATCGGATGAATCTGTGAATTCACACAACAATTTTCTAAAATAATTCACTTATATCTTCTTGATATAGGATCCACCTAATAATGCTTTGTTACTGAATAATTTTCAGGAGTTGGTAATATTCACATATCCACTTCCCATTCCATGAATCAATAACCAACAACTGATAATTACAAGATTTACAAGTTCCGTTCATGCCTCAATTGATCTCCCTGGTACACATAAACTGTGTACGACCACAGCGCGTCAGCGTCTATTAGTGTTACGACATGATTTCGGAAAGGCTTAGTGCTTAATAATCCTCGGAAGTGCTCGGGAGCACTTAAGGGATTACTAAGCACTAAGCCTTTTCATGAAGTGCTTGAATTACTAAGCACTAAGCACTGGTTTTAAAAAGTGCTCGGAAGCACAGTACTCGGGAGCACAAAAAGGCTTCAAGCACTTTCACAAGCACTAAGCACAATGCTTTGGCCCAGCTCTGACGTCATACATTCACTGTTGGATCAAAAATAAAAAGAGATGTGTTTGTGGTGGAGTAAGGGCACAAATCAATTTAATCGTATAATTGTGCCATGATATGAACAAGTCTATATAGCAGTGGTTTGTTTTCAATGATTTATTCCGAGAAATATTACTATGATTTGAATCAGGTCATGTACGCCTGTGTCATGAGGAACTATGAATTGACACTTCATCAAAACGCCATTTATAGCAGTAATTCCTTTGTAATCTAATAATATCCGAAAATATTCACGTAATTTTATGCTAATATTAACTAAATTCCATCAATGAACCTTTTTCCAAAGTTATTATTCCGATAGAATTGGAAAAAAAATTGAAAGGATCAATAGTTTTAGCTACTGGAATCGAACCTGGTAACTTTGCCAATAAGGCGAATCTCTACCACTAGGCCAGAGAAGCAGTTAATATTTAATGTCAATTCCGTAACTTGAACGTATACTATTACTACTGACCTTCGATATTTTGTTCCGAAACTTCCTATTTCAGAAAAATTTCATGATGTTACATATTATTCGATCAAGTTTAAATCGAGAACTTGACTGTAAAATAAGTTACATATCATAGACAAGATATACCAATTCTCACCTGAACGAATGTTATTACTGACGTATCAACGTGCCAAATTTGACTTCGGCCTATCCAATTCATTAAATGTGAATTCCGAAAAGTGTGGGAAATGAGAAAAATTTTGGAAGCTTGTTTCGAAATTGGTTACTTATATTTCGATATAGAACACGAAGTAAGAGATCAGAGAGAAGTGAAACTGCTTTGCATCAGGCATACTTGTCTCACTAAATGGTGAGAGCGAAAATTAAAACCTACAACATTTAAAATTCAGCTGTATTTTAGCGTGGACATATTCCAAAAATATTTCAAAGGATTTGAAAAAGTCATATACTTACATGAGCTGCATGTTAAAAGAATTTCTTGAAAGATGTATGCTGTTGCTTGATCCATCACTGAGCAAAGACTTTTGACAAAACAATATCATATAACCTCAAGATGGAGTGAGCAGAATGTAAGAATAACTTGTTCCTTCATACAAGTGAGCGGTGAACTGAGTATTCAATTTCTCACTTCGTGAGGTTGATCAAAATTTGGAATACACATTGAATTCTCTCCAGGCACGTTCAAAATCAAAATCTGTTGAGAACTTCGATGGTTGAGTGTAAAATCAGTGGACCTGTACATCTCGATCACTGGAATATTTCGATATTTCGACAATATCTTCAGCAATATAAATCCGATTCTGTTCAAATCTAGAACTTTACTGTGAGATAAGGTTTCGAAGGCACTCGCAGCAATTTCAAAGATATTTGACAGATAGTGTCTGGGATACAGAATGTTTATAAGTATTTTTTTTTGCGCGTATGTTCTGGGGAACATCACGTTATCATTTTGCCCAAATGTCTGTAACTTTCGAATTTTTTGACGAAAATGGTCTCAAACGATTTGGTTCGACTCCCCAATGAAGAATTCGAGGTCAAATTTGATTCTGTCCGACCGGCCGTCCGGCCGTTGCCACGATAACTTGTGAACGGAAAGAGCTAGCAACTTGAAATTTTCAGGGTAGGAGACGCATCCCAATACGACGGACAAGTTCGTTAACGGGCATAATCGGCCCAATGATTTCCGAGTAATAATTTTGTTTGTATTCCAAAGAAGGCACAACTTCCAAATTTCCAATGTGATATCCTGTTTACTTTGTTATTTTTGAATTCTACGACAAATTTTAACACAAGTTTGTCGTACACTCAAAAATGAAAAATTATACAGGGTATCACATTGAAATTTTGGAAGTTGTGAGATGGCTAGACTTTTTTGGAACACCATGTATAATTCTTAATATCTTGAAAACATGTAAAATCTTAGAAAAGCTGGAAAACACCGATCTGTATGTAGTACTCTACCCCGTTATCGAAAATGCTGTGTGTTCGTGACATTCGTTTGATTACATCTTTGTAACCGCTTGAGACCCAGGTGTCAACGATACACCTAATGGAAGGTGAAATATTGCAGTTTTGGAATGTAATTAATTATTAGTACCTTACCGAGGAATAAAATAATATATTTAAAAAAGTAACCCCACCACCTATCATTTGTTTCAGTGGGGGTTAAAAAAACCTATTTCACCAGGGTTTTTGAAGTACTCGAGCTGCTTAATCAAACCGTCAAATTTCATTGCTCTATCTCAACTGGTTTCTAAAATATTTGCAAAATAAGGAAACTCATCCCTGGCTTAAACCATCCATAACTTCAATCAGAAGACCCAGAGGACAGTTTAACAACAAGAAGTATGACACCCTAATGGTACCCCATCACCTCCTTGCCCGTGTCGGTGTGGTGGCCTCGGACCCTGTATACAGGGTGTCCGGAAATGATAAGCAAAAAATTCAGTTGTCATATCTAGACCAAAAATAAATTGTACTTCTTCCTATACATTTTGTTCGAAAATTGATTATTAACGAAGTTATAGGGTGTTCAAGTTAAATTTTATTCATAGTTTGTTTGCTCTACGTTTTATGGAAAGAATATTCCATAGAGTCCTTTGGAACTTTACGGTTATGTATTATTATTATTATGTGTGTATTGCTATGTTTAAGGTTGAAAATAAATGAAAAGATTTCGTTTTCATCGCATGCAAGTAATGCTATTTTGCGTTTCTCTCGAAATCGGTAAGCTTTATCGAAACGAAAGAATTATACCTTTTTTGTGTGAAAAAGACTAGAAGATGAGAATAATTGGTCAAAATTTGCATACAGTGTAGCACAAAAAATTCAAACAAAGGTATAGGCCATTCAAACAAAGGTATAGGCTCGTATGTGGCGCCCTCTACAAAATAAGAAAAAATGGTTTGCAAATTCGTTTTGCTCATCCCGTAAAAGCCACAAATACGAAATTTGGTCGAAATATTATCAACGTGGCAAAATGTAGGGCAAAAATCTGTGAAAAAAATGTAACTCTAATACCCTGTAACTTCGTTAATAATCAATTCTCGAAAAAATTTTATAGGAAGAAATAACATTTATTTTTGGTCTAGAAATCACCCCTGAATTTTTTGCTCATCATTTCCGGACAGTCTGTATATGTTTCAGTAAAAAAAAAAACTAGTCAAACCCTTTTGGATGTGATTCTTACGAATAACAATAATTTCATTGTTGATTCCGGTACTATTGACCATCAAATATCGGAACATCCTACTGTTTTTTGTTCTGTCAACTAGGCAACCAGTCTTCCAAAGCCTAAATTAATAAAATATAGAAATTTTAAGCGGTTTTCCTCGGAGCACTTCAGTGCTGATTTAATGAATATTAATTTCAATGACATGCTGTATATGGATTCCATTGACGAAAAAGTTGAATACTTAACTGCTACTTTAAACTGCTTTTTTGAAATACACGCACCCTATGTAACATCTATATTTCCCTAGGCACCGGCACGATGGTTAACCGATAATTTTAGACTCTTGATGAAGCTTCGTGATAATGCTCTTTCTGTGTATAAACGCACCAGAGCTGTAACAGACTATACTTATTATAAGGTGTTGCGGAACACAGTCATAAGAAGAGAAAAAGCAGCTTATTTGGAATATCAGTCTCGAAGAGGTTATAATAGTAGGTGCCTCTGGCGGGCAATTGATTCATTAAACATCAAAAGGAAACCTAGGATCGAAATTCCGTATAACTTAGGATTTCCTGAACAAATTAATAGTTCAACAAGTCCAGAGCGTTCCTGCCAATAGGGTCCTTCAAGGACCCTATTGGCAGGAATGCTCTGGACTTGTTGATTTATTAACAACGGTGTCGCCATTTTTCATTGTTATTTTTGAAAACGCTAAACAGCGTTCATGGCCTTTGGGAAGATACTGTCTGAGCTCTGCGGGACTCGTTTCTCGATTAATATCGAGTGAATGGTGGCATATGACTTCACGCTTCAAATATTCACTGGTGGGAAAAGGCTGATTTCCGTGTTTTATCTCATAGGTGGCGTGGGCGATTAGGTATGATCGACCAAGCCCGGGTCAGTTTAGTTGAATTTGTTGAGAGGCTACAGAGTACTGATGAAGGCCAAGAAGCCAGAAACGCGTCTGCTCTTGCTTTCTCGGCAAACCAATGAACCCCCTGGGGTCTATTTGGCTTGTGAAATATATGCATAAGGTTATTAATTATACGAAGCCATTTATGAAGGACCCTATTGGCAGCAACGCTCTGGACTTGGTGATTTATTAACAACGGTATCGCCATTTTTCATTATCATTCATTATTAAATTAATAGTTAGTTCTCTTCGGTTTATAATCCAAAAAAAGTTGTCCGCTAAAAACTCATTATTATAAAACAAATAAATCGAATCATAATTTGAAATTTTCATTTAATCTATCTACAGTACAGGAAATTGAAGAAAGAATCTTAGATCTGAAGTCGAATGCAGTCGGCAACGACAACATTTCAACAGGGATGCTGCAGTGTTACTTACAAACTATTGCCCCGTATGTAGCACATATTGTTAGAAGCTGTCTAGACGAGGGCTACTTTCCGAATGTGGAAACATACAATTGTCAAGCCCCTTCCTAAAATTTGCAACCCTAAATGTTTTAGGGATCTGCGTCGAATAAGTATACTACCTGCTATTTCTAAGATTATACAAAAGGTGGTTTATAAGCAGATTTACAGTTATTTGATTGAGAATGCAATCCTGCCTGATGTCACAGTCTGATTTCCGTAAGGGTTATAGTGCGACAACACTTTTACTGAATATGACGGACTGCATACTGCGGTCTTTGGATTCCGGTATGGCTTTTGACACGATTGACCAAGATCATTTGTCTGCAAAGCTGGAATATTGCGGTTCTGATTCCGTGTCATGTGATTTTTTTCGTAATTATCTTATTGAACGTTACCAGAGCGTCGTTGTTGAGGAAAATGCTTCTGACTTCTCGGCGGTGTCCTAGGGTGTCCCTCAGGGGTCGGTTTTGGGACTTCTCCTATATTTAATTTATGTATTTGATATTCAGAAATCTTCGAAATATGTTGATACCCAATCATTTGCTGATGATACACAGGTTTTCTATTCCTATCTGGTCTTGCTTCGGAACGTGTCAACCTTGACCTTTTGT
The DNA here is from genome assembly GCA_937662695.2 of Halyzia sedecimguttata. Taxonomy (NCBI): domain Eukaryota; kingdom Metazoa; phylum Arthropoda; class Insecta; order Coleoptera; family Coccinellidae; genus Halyzia; species Halyzia sedecimguttata. Next base: position 17,204,323 of record OW569418.2, read on the forward strand.
CTCTGCACAGATATTCAATTGCACACAATCTTAAACGGAATCCTGAAAAATGTATAGCAGTGATATTTAACTCAAAATTGTTTACAAACATACCCAACGATATGCTTCTTCTTATTCAGGACGAAACTCTGAAGATAGCTCATAGCGGTAGGAACCTGGGAATTGTATTTGACTGCAGACTTCGGTTTGAGGAACACGTTGTGTTATTGATTAAGAGGTCATATTCAGCAATCAGATACCTATATAGCAATAGACAGTTTCTGAACTAAGAAAGAAGCTATGTTAATCATTGGTCCTGTCTGTATTAGATTATTGCTTAGTGATTTATTTTCCCTGCTTATACAAAGTGACAAAGCAGTGTCTCCAAAGAATCCAAAAATACTGTTGCAGATTCTTCTATGGACTTAAAAAATATGATGGTGTGCCAAAAAAAATACATCAGGTCGGTTGGTTGCGTGTTGAAGATATGTTTAAACACTATATGGCCTCTTTAGTTTTCCGAATAGTTTCTACCTCGACCGCACCATACCTCAGAGAAAAATTCATATTTAGGAGAGATGTTCTTGGCCGTGTACTTAGAAATCCATATATAGTGGAGTTGCCTAGATATCGTCTAGCTGAGTTTCAGAAAAATCCTTTTCATAAATTGCTGCAATAGTTTATAATAGCGTCCCAAACAGGTTCAAGACATGTAGTTTATATTATTTTAAAAGACTGTAGGTCACTGTTGCTTCAACTGGATGGTGAGAGGTTGCGGCTTGATTTGCGGAGGTTGTAGGGTTGATTGTTCTGTTTTATTTAGTTTTTCCCTTGTTTGGGAATTTTGTTGTTAACTTTATGATAACTTGCATAGCTAGATATATATAATATATAATTATATTTGCGAGTATGTATGCTTTTGTTTATTTTCCATTTCAATGCTGCTATGCATTTAATTTTTTTCCCCGTATAGTTTTATAGAATGGTGTAACTTTTGTATTTCGTTAAGAATTTAAAAATTAGTAATAATATTTTTACATTAGCCATTTTTGAATAAAATGTTAAATTCAGTTGGTTGGCACGTGCCTCGTGAGCTTATGAGAAGATTGGCGACTGTGTGGAGGAACAATGAGCACCACGGTCTCCGGTCAGCCCAAGATCGGCGGAGCAGAAGAAGAAGAAACATATTCAAGAATGGTATTTATCGAATAGTCTGAGCCGCATTACGGGTCTTTCAGTGGGAACGCCCCATTTTCAAATTGACATTACTTACGCACGTCAGCCATTTTTTATTTGTGACATTGATAGATGTACTTGTCAAAGTCTACCATTTAATCATGAAAAGCTACACGCTTCAACAAAGTTTACAAATAATCCAAATTTATTTTGACAACAAAGGAGCACAAACCCCCTTTTTTGGCTCGTAACTGTGGGGTTGGTAGATACACCTACAAAAGTGAATTTCGAATGAAAGAAGAAACTGAAAGAGGAATTTTCTGGATATCTCTACTCGGAATGTATCACTCTAAGAAATTCCTCCGGAACTTTGATACTGACAGATCCAAGAAATACTGGGACCTCAGTAAGAACACGCTGCACCTCCTCATTGGTTTCCTCACAGGGCACTGTGGTCTTAGGAAGCATATGATGAGATTAGCGCTAGCAGAAACTGACGAGTGCAGATTCTGTTGGGAGGAGGATGAAACTCCTAATCACCTGATAACGGAATGTCTCGCCATCTAAAACCAACGCAAGGAATGCTTTGGCCAAGGAATCTGCAGGAGCGAAGACGTAGTCTCATTGAGGCCATCCCAGATACTGGACTTCATCAGAACTCTGGAACTGGAAGGCGAGCTGTAGATGGTAGTGACATCTACAACTCTGACGAGGGGCACATTAGACCTCAAGGTCGCAGTGCAACATTATTACCTACAACAATTTACAGTATACCTACTCTAACTTTCAGTGCATTAACTCCAATTTTTGATCGTTATAATCGTCCAGATAAGACAACAATTGGAAGTTTAGTAAGGAAGCTTGAAACAAATTTTACACTTCATGGTGTAACAGTGCCACTGAGATAAAGAAATGCAAGAAGTGAAGAGAATATTGCTGCCGTACGCGAAAGTGTTCGTGAAGACCAAAATTTATCGATTTCTCGTCGTTCACAAGAACTACTGATTTTTATAGCCTGAATTGGTTGGTCTTGATTTGCGGAACATGTGCTTTCAACAGGACGGTGTCACTTGTCATGCTGCCAATGACATAATGATGACTTTATCGAAATCAAAATTCGGTGATTCGAATATTCCAAGAAATGGACCGATAAAATATCCGCCTCGTTTTTGTGATTTAACTCCATCGGACTTCTTTCATTGCGGTTACATTAGGTCAGTAGTTTACACGTTTATAGCCGTCATCCAAAAAATTTAGACGATTTACAGATCAATATTGAACGATTAATTGCTAACATACGACCTGATTCATGAGAGAGAGTCATGGAAAATTGGGTTCAACGACTTCATTCCGGCCAGCATTTCCGTAGTGGACATTTAGATGATTTTTCGTTTCATAACTCATTGTATCCATTGTACTTTATAATGACATAAAAATTTCAATAATTTTCAAATAAATAATGAATTTTATTTACGAAAAAAATGGGTTCTCTTAATAAAAGACCCGTTATAACCTAAGAGCTTTTTATTTCATATCAGAATGAGCTTTATATCCTTTCTAAGGGGCAATATGTCCTATAATGACTTGAAATGTCATATCATTTCGAGATGAGACACCCTGTGAAAATTCACAATCTCAGCTAATACCTAACGTAGCTGGAAATGAGATCAATATTACGGTGCATAATTTCGAAGTACTTACTATTCGTTTCGCCCAAAACAGGTATAAGTTTTCGCGAAATTACCATAATAAAAGTAATGTTTTTGACCGATATTACTTATAGTGGTTAGGTACATTTATTTGCGTTATTGCGTTTCTAAATCACGGGTCGTTGAAACTAGTGAGAGTAATAAATATAACTCTTTTCATGAAAATTTTTAAGGCTTACTCACTGCGCTCGAGCGTTTTTCATTCCAGATATTATTCCGCGTAAATACAGGGTGAGTCTTTGACCACTGCATTAATTTCAACCAAAGATTCCTCTCATCAAATGAAACACTTTTTTCATTTACCATTTTTCCAGATTCGGCTCAGGTAAAAAGTTACAAGCGTTTAAAGATTTCACAATGTGCTAATACACTCCCGCATATAAATTATCTATGACATTGTTGGCAGACGAGAATAAGGCATGGTAACGTGGTTTACAGATTGATTCGGGATTCCAACGCTCAGGGACGGATCCATAAAAGTAGTGAAATTTCTGGAGTTTTCCATTTAAAAACATTCAATGAAGAATATCTCGAAAACGGTGCGTTTAAGGAGAAATGATGAAGCATAATATAATGTTCTAAAACGATGGAATATTCTTGAAATGACTCAAGACAAACTTTGTATGCTTTCTTTATGCTAATTTCGTTTAGTTTTATGAATCCACGAGTCCATAACTAGAAAACCAGTAGGAGTAGAAAATAACTAATATTTGGAAAATATGTATCATAGTTATAGGAAACTTTACGCCAACATTCATTTCATTCGAAAAAAGGATGTCAAAGCTACAAAATAAAAACTGATTTTTTTTCAAAATTTCAACAGCCTGTATCTTTTCACCTGAGCTGAATTTGGAAAAATGTCAAATGAAAAAAGTGTTTCATTTGATTAGAGGAATCTTTGGTTAAAACTAATGCAGTGGTCAAAGACTCACCCTGTATATAGAATTTTCTGGTACCGGAGGAACTTTGCTGCACCACTAGCATTCGCATTTCCGCGAACAAAAGTATAGATATCATATTAATAGTTGGGAAAGAATTGTGGACAGGAGCTTTTGCGCGCTGTTCAAGTTTATAGCCAGAGTGGTTACCCATTCAGGTACTGAACTAGCCCAAAGCTGCTTAGCTCCAGAAAAAAATAATATTCCCAATATTTCCTAGAATTTAAATCCGACTGTGAACACAAACGTCCAAAAAAAGCTGGACCAGATTTAGGCCAAGAAAGTTTTCAAACAGTTTGGAATACGTACCATGCCGCAAGAATATACACTCAAATAATTCATATAGAGCTGTGCCGAGCACTGAAAAAAAGTGCTTCAAGCCCTAAGCACTAAGCACTCAATTAAAATGATCACGAGCCTCGAGCACAAAGCACCGCGTTTTCACAAAAGGCTTGCAATTACTAAGCACTTTATAAAAGTAATTCGATTTTTAGAGCACTAAGCACTAAGCACTTTTAGAAATCTGTTGGACATGACGATATTTACTCCGAATGGTTATATAAAATTGTATTCTATTGGAGAAATATGTAAACTAGCATCATTGCCGGATGAGGAATGGAGTGCAGCGAAACAAATTTCTATGAAACTAACGAACTCAAAATTAGTTCTATTCTCACACAGTTTGAAAAGTTCTTAATTATTTTAGTATATCATGATAAAATTAATGGAAATATGAATTCTATAACCGTCTCAGTTTTCTCTGCACATATAAAATGTATTTCCCAAGTTCAAATTGGGATAATACCCAAAACATATAAATGACAACAACATCGTATTATATTATGAAACTCAGGCCAAGTGTGCCTTACTAATAAAAAAAAACACTGACGTGAATTCAGTGCTTTTTTGGGGCAGTTTTCCATTAATCCATAATTTAATTTGAATTCATAAATATGACAAATGCTTTTTTAAATGTTTCAAAATGTCGAAAATATAATAACATTATTTTCTATTGTGAATGTATTCATAAGCAATTTAACATTGAAAATTTAAATATAAATATATCGGATGAATCTGTGAATTCACACAACAATTTTCTAAAATAATTCACTTATATCTTCTTGATATAGGATCCACCTAATAATGCTTTGTTACTGAATAATTTTCAGGAGTTGGTAATATTCACATATCCACTTCCCATTCCATGAATCAATAACCAACAACTGATAATTACAAGATTTACAAGTTCCGTTCATGCCTCAATTGATCTCCCTGGTACACATAAACTGTGTACGACCACAGCGCGTCAGCGTCTATTAGTGTTACGACATGATTTCGGAAAGGCTTAGTGCTTAATAATCCTCGGAAGTGCTCGGGAGCACTTAAGGGATTACTAAGCACTAAGCCTTTTCATGAAGTGCTTGAATTACTAAGCACTAAGCACTGGTTTTAAAAAGTGCTCGGAAGCACAGTACTCGGGAGCACAAAAAGGCTTCAAGCACTTTCACAAGCACTAAGCACAATGCTTTGGCCCAGCTCTGACGTCATACATTCACTGTTGGATCAAAAATAAAAAGAGATGTGTTTGTGGTGGAGTAAGGGCACAAATCAATTTAATCGTATAATTGTGCCATGATATGAACAAGTCTATATAGCAGTGGTTTGTTTTCAATGATTTATTCCGAGAAATATTACTATGATTTGAATCAGGTCATGTACGCCTGTGTCATGAGGAACTATGAATTGACACTTCATCAAAACGCCATTTATAGCAGTAATTCCTTTGTAATCTAATAATATCCGAAAATATTCACGTAATTTTATGCTAATATTGACTAAATTCCATCAATGAACCTTTTTCCAAAGTTATTATTCCGATAGAATTGGAAAAAAAATTGAAAGGATCAATAGTTTTAGCTACTGGAATCGAACCTGGTAACTTTGCCAATAAGGCGAATCTCTACCACTAGGCCAGAGAAGCAGTTAATATTTAATGTCAATTCCGTAACTTGAACGTATACTATTACTACTGACCTTCGATATTTTGTTCCGAAACTTCCTATTTCAGAAAAATTTCATGATGTTACATATTATTCGATCAAGTTTAAATCGAGAACTTGACTGTAAAATAAGTTACATATCATAGACAAGATATACCAATTCTCACCTGAACGAATGTTATTACTGACGTATCAACGTGCCAAATTTGACTTCGGCCTATCCAATTCATTAAATGTGAATTCCGAAAAGTGTGGGAAATGAGAAAAATTTTGGAAGCTTGTGTCGAAATTGGTTACTTATATTTCGATATAGAACACGAAGTAAGAGATCAGAGAGAAGTGAAACTGCTTTGCATCAGGCATACTTGTCTCACTAAATGGTGAGAGCGAAAATTAAAACCTACAACATTTAAAATTCAGCTGTATTTTAGCGTGGACATATTCCAAAAATATTTCAAAGGATTTGAAAAAGTCATATACTTACATGAGCTGCATGTTAAAAGAATTTCTTGAAAGATGTATGCTGTTGCTTGATCCATCACTGAGCAAAGACTTTTGACAAAACAATATCATATAACCTCAAGATGGAGTGAGCAGAATGTAAGAATAACGTGTTCCTTCATACAAGTGAGCGGTGAACTGAGTATTCAATTTCTCACTTCGTGAGGTTGATCAAAATTTGGAATACACATTGAATTCTCTCCAGGCACGTTCAAAATCAAAATCTGTTGAGAACTTCGATGGTTGAGTGTAAAATCAGTGGACCTGTACATCTCGATCACTGGAATATTTCGATATTTCGACAATATCTTCAGCAATATAAATCCGATTCTGTTCAAATCTAGAACTTTACTGTAAGATAAGGTTTCGAAGGCACTCGCAGCAATTTCAAAGATATTTGACAGATAGTGTCTGGGATACAGAATGTTTATAAGTATTTTTTTTTGTGTGTATGTTCTGGGGAACATCGCGTTATCATTTTGCCCAAATGTCTGTAACTTTCGAATTTTTTGACGAAAATGGTCTCAAACGATTTGGTTCGACTCCCCAATGAAGAATTCGAGGTCAAATTTGATTCTGTCCGACCGGCCGTCCGGCCGTTGCCACGATAACTTGTGAACGGAAAGAGCTAGCAACTTGAAATTTTCAGGGTAGGAGACGCATCCCAATACGACGGACAAGTTCGTTAACGGGCATAATCGGCCCAATGATTTCCGAGTAATAATTTTGTTTGTATTCCAAAGAAGGCACAACTTCCAAATTTCCAATGTGATATCCTGTTTACTTTGTTATTTTTGAATTCTACGACAAATTTTAACACAAGTTTGTCGTACACTCAAAAATGAAAAATTATACAGGGTATCACATTGAAAATTTGGAAGTTGTGAGATGGCTAGACTTTTTTGGAACACCATGTATAATTCTTAATATCTTGAAAATATGTAAAATCTTAGAAAAGCTGGAAAACACCGATCTGTATGTAGTACTCTACCCCGTTATCGAAAATGCTGTGTGTTCGTGACATTCGTTTGATTACATCTTTGTAACCGCTTGAGACCCAGGTGTCAACGATACACCTAATGGAAGGTGAAATATTGCAGTTTTGGAATGTAATTAATTACTAGTACGTTACCGAGGAATAAAATAATATATTTAAAAAAGTAAGCCCACCACCTATCATTTGTTTCAGTGGGGGTTAAAAAAACCTATTTCACCAGGGTTTTTGAAGTACTCGACCGATAACGTTTGAGCGAGTAACCCGTGCTGCAGCATAAAGAGGCTTATTGCACCTCGGTCGGCCTCCTATTAGCCGACAGGGTCTCATGGTTGATCCCCCTCAGCTCGAGTTGCTAACCTCCATAGGGTCCCTTAGTCGATCCCTGTTCAGGTTTACTTAACCGAGCTAAGTCCTGCACCGCTGACATTATGTGGGTCTCATGTAACATGTATTACAACGGTATATTACCCTTATATAAGGTCCATTTTCTTAGCAATTAGGATTAGGCCCTTGACTAGGTTTCTCGCACGGTTTCTGGCAGTCAGGGTCGTGTTGTCGGCCTCATAGTGAAGTCTCCATTATGTGTGGGTTGGACAGTCAAATATGACATGTGAGGCAGTTTCGTCTTCTTCCCCTCATTTCCTACAAACAGGGTATTCTTAGGGAATCCCCATGTTGTTCAGGTGCTCTCTCAGGGTACAGTGTCCAATTAGTAGGCCAGGTACTGCCCTAGGCTTACTTCCACTTGGTATCTCAGGGTACAGTGTCCAATTAGTAGGCCAGGTACTGCCCTGGGCTTACTTCCACTTGGTAGTAAGACTTCTTGAGTTAGTGAGGGGCAGGGCTGCCCCATCATTTACTTGCTGCGAGTGTGCTGTGCAAGGATCCATTTTTCAATGACGCCTTTTGCAGCCGATTCAGTTACCCCCACTCCCGGTTCTTGCCAGAAGAAAAGGGGTAGATAGCTGAGCCCACTCCAGTAAGTGCGTCAGCTCTTTCATTCCCTTTACACACTGTGTGCCCCGGCACCCACCCGAGCTCATTTTAGTTTCTAGCAGCTAAGGCTTCCAGGTGCTGTCGGCATTCCAGCGTAAGCCTGGTGTTAATATTCCAACTGACTATTGCCATAAGTGCTGCTTAACTGGCCCACACACACACTAGCTCCAGAGCGTCAGGCCATCACTGAACCGTCCGTAAACCATCTTAGTTAACTGTGCGGTCTCTTCTGCCCCTCCGCAGGGAACCTTAGCCCCGGCTTGAAGGAAGGTGAGAAAGTGACTTACTGGATTCCAGTCACTCTCCATGTTCAGAATCAGGTGACGAATGAGTCCCCCATTCCCAGCGTGCTCGTATGGCCGTTCTCTCCAGACAACGTTTAGCTGCAGCCTGTACGCTCACAGCCTCACTTCGGCCCACAGCAGAAGTTGTGAACTTTTCATTGTTCCAGTAACACAAAGCAAGTCCAGTCTCTGAACTTTCTCCAGCTCTTTGACGGTCCTGCTTTGGTTCAATTTTGTCCACCACACAGTACTAGCATAGGTGAGGGAGGGCCTCACTATAGCAGTGTAAATCCACCTAATGATTCCCGGGATCAATCCCCGTTGCCAATTCTCCTGCGAGCAATCATAAGGGTTTTCTTTCCCTTGGCAACTATTGCCGAGAGTTGTGTGTTCCAGGTTAGCTTGGTCGATCACCTAGTCAGCGTTTACCATATGCGTTAGGAAAGAGAAACCTCCAACATATTTTACGCAGACGGAAAATAAAGAAGAGGAAAAAACTCTTATAAACAAATCATAAATGACCTTTATTAAATATTCGATTCGAAGCCCAAAATGCAGAAAATTAAAAACATTCTTGATTAAATTGTAAGGAAAAAAAGAAAAGAAATTTTTAATGAGTGTCGCAGTAGCATGAGTTCACTCCGAAACATCTATCTATTATTTTCAGAGTAGAGGTTTGATAGTAGTCAGGTCCTGGTTTAAGTCTGCATTCTGGTCTCGGCCCTGGCTCTGTTCTTGGTGCTGGATCTGTACATGGTTTAGGTCCTGAACCAGGCGTGGTTCAGGGTCTGGTTTTGACTCTTGTTTGGGGTCTGGTCTAGACCCCTGTCCTTTCCTTGACCGTCTCTCGGGTCTAGAGCTTGACCTGAGATCTGAGATTGGTTTTGGCTATGGTTTTGTAGTAGGTTCTGGTCCTGTCCTACTTTCTGATCTCGGTTTGAATCTGGTATTGGAGTTGGCTCAGGTCCTGTCCCCAGCGTTAGCGTTGGTCTAGATTCTGGTTCTGGTCTAGGTTTGGGTTCCGGATTTAGCCCTGGTCCGGGTATTGATATACGTTCTGGATTGGACCCCGGTTTTGAGTCTGAGTTTGGCCTTGGTCCTAATTCTGTCTTCGATAATATTTCAGATCTAGCACTTGACTTTAGTTTTGACATTGGCTTAGGCTCTGTTATTTTTCTAGGTTCAGGTCCTGGTCTAGGTTTTGGTATTGTTTTTGGTGCTGAAGATGGTTCAGGTCCTGGTCCTTGTCTGAGTTCTGGTTTTGGGCCTACCTTTGGCCTTGGTTTTAGCCCTGGTCTCGATACTGATCTAACTTCCGGTCCTGGCCTTGGTATAGGCTCTCGCCATTGTTTGGGATCATGTCTTGTTTTAGGATTAGGATTTGGCCTTGGTGCCAGTCCTGATCTTGATCTTGGTTCTGGTGACGTTCTTGGTTTAGGGCCTGCCGTTGCAATAGTTTTGTCCTGGGAGTAGTCCTTGGCCCCCGCTTAGTTCTTGTTTCAGGAGTTAACTCAATAATTTTGTAATTCAAATCATTAATATCTCCGTCTTCATTGCTGTTCCACTCACTGAATGCATTGTTTGAGTCGTCTTCTTCTGCAGCTGAAACAGATAAATATGGGAGGAAAGTTTTTCAGTTTGTGTTTTTGATATGGAAGTTATTTCGATTTTTTTCGAGAAAGTAATTGAATTCTGCGTAAATGTATCGTTAATTCGATTTCTACCAATAATTTGTTATTGAGATAATTATAATGACTCAAATAATGGATAGTCAAAATAAACTCACCTGCAAACACTAAAACGCATATGAAAATTAAGAGCTTGCACCACTTCATGGTTTTCTGATTTCTGATCTTCTTGTCGTTTTGAGAAAACGTCTTCTTTCGTTTGAGAAAAGGTTACTTCTGCAATCACCGTTGACCGAAGTGTGATTAAAGAAATGTCGCACTGTACTATTTCAAAGATAAATATTAATAGGAACATTTATAATCCACGAAATTCACATTGGAAACGAAGGAAAAGTACTTATGTGACGTCGTTTCTTTAATGATCAATATACTTCACTGATTTGTGATACCGTGCACTGAAATTTATGTGTATTATTCTCGATAAATGAAGAATACAATTCCGAGTGGGCGTCTTTTGGAAATTATTCAATTCTATGAATTTGAATACATACGCAAATACATTGAACATTCTAATTAAGTCACTTTTGGATCTAACCTAGATATTGCGTGCATGTTCTGGGAAACAGCATGCTATCATTTTGGCCAAATGTTAGTAATATTAGAATTATTCGGCCATTTTGCCGAAAATGGTCTCAAATCATTAGGCTCAACTCGCTGATGAAGAATTTGAGATAAAATCTGATTTTGTCCGGCCAGCCGTTGTTGTGATAATTTCCGAATGGAATAAGATAGTGACTTGAAATTTTCAGGGTAGATTGCACGTCTGAATGCGAAGGACAAGTTGGTTAATGGACATAATCGGCCCAATGGTTTCCGAGTACTCACGATAACTTGAGAACCGAAAGGAATAGCAACTTCCAATTTTCAGGGCAGTTTGCGCATCCAAATGCAACGTTTGAGCTTGTGAATAGGCATAATCAGCCAAACGGTTTTGGTGTTATAACTACCTTTGTAAAATTTTATTGTTTTTTCCTCAATAACTCAAAAAATCCGATTCAATTCAAACATGACAATTAGTTGTAGAATGCCAACGTCAAAAGTTTCACGAAATTCCATCAGAATCGTATCACCAAACAATTTCAAAAAAATTATCGATTATCATTAAAAAAAATCAAGTGTCCGTCCGAAATCACTGAAATTTTGCGATAGTCTTTAACACCTAACTCGACAGCCAAGTTTCAAATTTGAACATGATCGAATCTACAGTGCTTCCGAGCAACGCCGCACCAAGAGTGACTTTTCTTTTATATTAATATTTCCCAATTTTATTTTTTACAAAAAGTTGGTGCATCAAATATGATTAAAAATGATATAAAAGTCAGCCAACTGCGACTTCGGGTTCGAGCGGAAATTGACATTTTTGAACTAAAATGTCGACTATCTCGGAAATTTGAAATTTTTGTATATAATGGTCTAAGTAGACTTGTTTGAAAATATAATTTGGATCAATTTTTGTTTTTTTTGCTGATAACTCTCTTAAAAATTGAATAATTACAGAACGGAATTTCTTTTGAGGATAAGACAATATTAGTGTCAGCATGGAAAGTATAGAAAATTTTGTTTGAACTCAGTTTTTCGACATGTGATCGAATTTTCACAAATCTCTGATCATAGAAAATAATCAACTGGCGTTGAAATTGAACTAACGATGGATATTCATGATAAAATTCTATTTCAATCAAAAATCTCAGTATAAATTGGCAATTTGTAGCATTCTTGGGATTCTCGGACGTGAATTGAATGTGAAATTGAAAGATTTTGATGACGAAAATAAGACTAGGAGCAACTTTGCACCAGAATGAAATTACTTTTGAGGGAAAATTTGAAAAATGTCTAGTTTCAATCATATTCATGCTGACACTAATGTCGTGTGGTCACCGATAAAACATCCATTAGGTAACTATTCAATTTTCAAAAGAGTTATGAGCAAAAAAAGAAAAAAAATTGATGGTTTTCCGACCTGAAATTTGGCACATGGATCTAACTTGTTATTTCAAACAAGATTACTTAAAGCGCTTCACAAAAACTTGGTTCAAGCCCTGTGGGCAGGAGCTTTTTGGCGCTCTTGTTCAAACAGACAAATTACATCTCCGAAAGAATTGATTTCTAAGAGTTGGGAATTGTATCAATGGATTCTTATGATAAAACTGCATCATGAATGAAATTAAATTTAAAAAAGTGTCATTTAAAAAAAAAGCTTCAAAAACTATCATTATCATTAAAAAAAAACATAGAAGTACGATTCATTAATGAAATTTCCGAAAATCATATCTCCGGAAGTATTAGATTGTTAGACTTCAAAATTATTTCAATGTATTTTCATGGTGAAACTGCAATGTAAAAAAAAATAATTTGTAAGTTAACGAAAATGTTTTATTTTCGTTACTCCGAAACCATCCGGTCTATTCTGCCCAATAATGAACTTAGCTGAGATATTTATCTCTCAAACCTGCTCTGGAAATTTCAACTACCTAGCTCATTCTGTTCGAGAGTTGTTGTAGAAATAAAATTTAAAAATTAAAAAATTTTTTTTTACATTTTACGGCAAACCGATCAATAAAAAACCTCGCACGCGTATGAAGGTCATTATTTTACAATTTGTTGCTAAATTTCAGATAGATCGAGTGATCAGTTTCGGAAATATTCATTAAAAAATGTTTTTACTAAAAATGGTCATAACTCCGAAACCGCTTCGTGGATTTCACCCGTTAACGGACTCGTCCGAGATACTTACGCTCCAAACCTACCCTGGAAATTTCAATCCTCTAACTCTTTTCGTTCGAGAGTTATCGTGTTAACGGACGGACGGCCGAACAGAATCGATTTCGACCACGGATTCTTGATCAGTGAGTCGAACCAAATCGTTTGAGACCATTTTCAGCCAAAAATTCGAAAATTACAGACATTTGGGCAAATTGATAAGCACTCATATGTTCCGAGGAACCAGAGCACCAAAAAAGTTCGAATTTTTCATGATAATGGACATTTTTGCTCGAAGATGGTGATTTCCGCTCAAACCGGAAGTGTCAGTTGGCCGAGTTTCATATCATTTTTGATGCACCAACTTTCTGTAATTAATTAAATTCAGAAATATTAATACAAAAGAAAAGTCCCTCTTGGTGCAGAGTTGTAGGGAATCACAGTATATTGGTGGAGATATTAGCAACAATGGGTCACCGTTGCCACGATAACTTACGAACGGAAAGTGATAGCGACTTGCGATTTTCAGGTTTCATTGTTGGGCATAATCGGTTATACGGTTTAGGAGTAATATCCATCCGGAATATTATTTTCCCGATAACTCAAAAAGTCCGATCAAATTGAAACTTAGTAACTAGTTGTAGGATACCGACGCAAAAACGTATGTGAAATTTTATTGGGATCAAATCACTAGAAAATCAAGAAAAAATTATGAAAAATATTATATATCACGATAACTTGAGAACGGAAAAAAATAGCGATTTGCAATTTTAGAGTAGGTTGTGCATCCTGATGCGACGTTTAATTTCGTTAAATGGGCAAAACGGCTTAGGAGATATATCATCTGGAATTTGGTTTAGAGAGATAAGTTCGTTGTTGGGAAAAATTGGCCCAACGATCTCGGAGTTATATCCATCTGGAATAATATTTTCTCGATAACTCAAAAAATATAAACCTGATCAAATTGAAACTTGTTAATTAGTTGTAGAATATTGACATAAAGACGTCTGTGAAATTTTGTGAAGACCATACCACCAGAAGATTTAAAAAAAAATTACGAAAAAATATTATGTATATCACGATACTCACTTGAGAACGGAAAGAGAGAGCGACTTGCATTGCATTGCGCACCTGAATGCGATATTTAAGTTCGTTAATTTGTATAATCAGCCAAATACTCTTTTGAAAGTAATAGTGATATAACTCAATATATCCAATTAAAACTTGGTGATTACTTGAGGCGTAAGTTTTTTCGTATTTCTATTCCAATAGAATATATACGTCAGAATTGAAACGTCTCTTATCATAGATGATTCTTTCGTTACTGACGTCTGTCATTTAAATGGAATGAAATGTATTCATGCTGAGTAAACGCTATACAGGGTGTCCCAAGTTCGAGTGCCTATTAGACGTTTCTAAAGAACTGGTCATATTTGAAATTTGAAAATTGGGATTATGATATTGCTTGAAATTCTCTACAGAGCTTAAATATTTTCAAAGCCCAATCACTTCCGGTTATACAGGCAGTGAAAATAAATTTGATGAAAACATTTGTTTTTCTAATTTTGCATTCCTAGTATGATCACGTATTCATGAATACATTTCATTCAAACCATTGTATTCATTCGAGTAGATTTCAAAATATCGAACAAAAACCGGAAAAAAGTCAAATATGTTTAGTCAGTATTATGTTCATTATTCTTATTTTAAACATCCTGTGCGTGAACCGTTTTTACAGAATCGAAGGAGAAGAATGTGGAAAGGTTATGCATATTTTGAATTTCAGAAATATCATCGCAGGGTGTTTCAAATTTTGTGTCGAAAATTGTGATATAAATTGGCCATAACTTCTGTTTTTCAAATTGGAACGCTATTTTTTTACCATTGCGTTGCATTCTGCGTTGATAAATAATGATAGTTTTCTAACTTGATTATGCTCCTGAATTAAGAAAAAAACTCAGAAATTATTTAATTTAGGAGCATAATCATGAGAAAACTATCATTATTTTTCACCGCAGAATCCAACGCAATCATAAAAAATTTGAAAAACGGGAGTTATGGCCAATTTTTTATCACAATTTTCGACACAAAATTTGAACACCCTGTGATTATATTTCTGAAATTCAAAAGATGCATAACCTTTCCATATTCTTCCTCTTCGATGTTCTAAAAACGGTTCACGCTCTGGATATTTAAAACAAGAATAATGAACATAATACTGACTAAACATATTTGACTTTTTTTCGATTTTTTTTTTCGATATTTTGAAAAATATTCGAATCATTACAATGGTTTGAACAGAAATGTATTCAGCATTGCATACTTGATAATACTAGAAATGCAAAACTCAAAAAAAAAATTACCTCTGTGGAGAATTTCAAGCTTAATCATAATCCCAATTTTCAGATTTCAAATATGTCCAGTTCTCCAGAAGCGTCTAATAGGCACTCGAACTTGGGACACCCTGTATATCGATGCTAAATTCGATTATAAGTAAAAAATCAAGAAGTAAAGAGCGTTCCTGCTAATCGGGTCCTTTTTTTACAACGGTATCGCCATTTTTCATTATTATTATCGATTATAAGTGCCCAATAGAAGTGAGTAGACAATAGAACATGCGCGCAGAAGCTCCTGACTTCACGTCAGTGGTTCAACCATTTTTTACTTGGAGATAAGCAGCTTTGGGCGGGTGAAGTACCTGAATGGGTGACTGCTCTAGCTATAAATTTGCCATAAAACAAGCGTGTCAAATCTTACCGGTGTGAAAACAGCAAACCGAGATAGCAAACTTTGACCTTGAAATCCTCGTGCGCGATTCAATGATTGCACGGATATCCATGCAAAAAAATTATTATTTCACCGAACATAGGATCGAATTCAATTTTTTTTTTATATATTCAGGGCACAGCAACCTCTTAGCTCATATATGGCATTTACTGATTCCTCCAAGGGGTAGCTGGGGGACATACTAAGAGCGAAAGGAGCATTTTCTCAATAACTAAGCATATAATTGAATTCAAGGTTGGTCGTGTTATCAAGGACCTACAGCACCCAACAACTGAATAAATAAATAAAATAAATGAATTGCATAGACTCACACCTCGAGGGGGTCGATGGGGGGCATCAAATGTGCCAAATTTGCGATTTCCTCATAACTATACATAGGATCGAATTCAAATTTGGTGGTGACATTAAAGACCTATAGCGCCTAATAACTACATATGCGGTATTTACTCACACCTTGAGGGGGTCGATGGGGGGTGTCAAATGTGACAAATTTGCGATTTCTTCATAACTATACATAGGATCGTATTCAAATTTGGTGGTGACATTGAGGTCCTATAGCGCCTAAGAACTACTTATGCGGCATTTACTTACACCGCGGCATTTACTTACACCGCGGCATTTACTTACACCGCGGCATTTACTTACACCTCGAGGGGGTCGATGGTGGGCATCAAATGTGTCAAATTTGCGATTTCTTCATAACTATACATAGGATCGTATTCAAATTTGGTGGTGACATTAAGGACCTATAGCGCCTAATAACTACATATGCGGCATTTACTTACACCTCGAGGGGGTCGATGGGGGGCATCAAATGTGACAAATTTGCGATTTCTTCATAACTATTAATAGGATCGAATTCAAATTTGGTGGTGATGATAAGGACCTATAGCGCCTAATAACTACATATGCGGCGTTTCTTACACCTCGAGGGGGTCAATGGGGGGGCATCAAATGTGACAAATTTGCGATTTCTTCATAACTATACATAGGATCGTATTCAAATAAATTTGGTGGTGACATTAAGGACCTATTGCGCCTAATAACTACATATGCGACATTTACTTACACCTCGAGGGGGTCGATGGGGGTATCAAATGTGACAAATTTGCGATTTCTTCATAACTATACATAGGATCGTATTCAAATTTGGTGGTGACATTAAGGACCTATAGCGCCTGATAACTGCATATGCAGCATTTACTTACACCTCGAGGGCGTTGATGGGGGGCATCAAATGTGACAAATTTGCGATTTCTTCATAACTATACATAGGATCGTATTCAAATTTGGTGGTGACATTAAGGACCTATAGTGCCTAATAACTACATATGCAGCATTTACTTACACCTCGAGGGGGTCGATGGGGGGGCATCAAATGTGACCAATTTGCGATTTCTTCATAACTATTCATAGGATCGAATTCAAATTTGGTGGTGACGTTGAGGACCTATAGCGCCTAATAACTACATATGCAGCATTCACTTACACCTCGAGGGGGTCGATGGGGGGGCATCAATTGTGACAAATTTGCGATTTCTTCATAACTATACATAGGATCGTATTCAAATTTGGTGGTGACATTAAGGACCAATAGCGCCTAATAACTACATATCCGGCATTTACTTACACCTCGAGGGGGTCGATGGGGGGCGATCCTATGTATAGTTATGGAGTAATCGCAAATTTGTTACATTTGATGCCCCCCATCGACCCCCTCGAGGTATAAGTAAATGCCGCATAAGTAGTTATTAGGCGCTATAGGTCCTCATGTCACCAACAAATTTGAATACGATCCTATGTATAGTTATGAAGAAATCGCAAATTTGTCACATTTGATGCCCCCCATTGACCCCCTCGAGGTGTAAGTAAATGCCGCATATGTAGTTATTAGGCGCTATAGGTCCTTAATGTCACCACCAAATTTGAATACGATCTAATGTATAGTTATGAAGAAATCGCAAACTTGTCACATTTGATGCCCCCCATCGACCCCCTCGAGGTTTAAGTAAATGCCGCATATGTAGTTATTAGGCGCTATAGGTCCTTAATGTCACCACCAAATTTGCATACGATCCTATGTATAGTTATGAAGAAATCGCAAATTTGTCACATTTGATGCCCCCCATCGACCTCCTCGAGGTGTAAGTAAATGCTGCATATGTAGTTATTAGGCGCTAAAGGTCCTTAACGTCACCACCAAATTTGAATTCGATCCTATGAATAGTTATGAAGAAATCGCAAATTTGTCACATTTGATGCCCCCATCGACCCCCTCGGGGTGTAAGTAAATGCCACATATGTAGTTATTAGGCACTATAGGTCCTTAATGTCATCACCAAATTTGAATACGATCCTATGTATAGTTATGAAGAAATCGCAAATTTGTCACATTTGATGCCCCCCATCGACCCCCTCGAGGTGTAAGTAAATGCCGCATATGTAGTTATTAGGCGCTGTAGGTCCTTGATGTCACCACCAAATTTGAATACGATCCTATGTATAGTTATGAAGAAATCGCAAATTTGTCACATTTGATGCCCCCCATCGACCCCCTCGAGGTGTAAGTAAATACCGCATATGTAGTTATTAGGTGAAATAGGTCCTTCATGTGACCACCAAATTTGAATACGATCCTATGTATAGTTATGAAGAAATCGTAAATTTGTCGCATTTGATGCCCCCCATCGACCCCCTCGGGGTGTAAGTAAATGCCGCATATGTAGTTATTAGGCGCTAAAGGTCCTTAATGTCAGCACCAAATTTGAATACGATCCTTTGTATAGTTATGAAGAAATCGCAAATTTGTCACATTTGATGCCCCCCATCGACCCCCTCGAGGTGTAAGTAAATGCAGCATATGTAGTTATTAGGCGCTATAGGTCCTTAATGTCACCACCAAATTTGAATACGATCCTATGTATAGTTATGAAGAAATCGCATATTTGTCACATTTGATGCCCCCCATCGACCCCCTCGAGGTGTAAGTAAATGCTGCATAAGTAGTTATTAGGCGCTATAGGTCCTTAATATCACCACCAAATTTGAATTCGATCCTATGTATAGTTAAGGGGATATCTCAAATTTGGCACATTTGTTGCCCCTTCGACCCCCTCGAGGTGTGAGTTAATGCCGTCTATGCAATTCATTTATTTTATTTATTTATTCAGTTGTTGGGTGCTGTAGGTCCTTGATAACACTACCAACCTTGAATTCAATTATATGCTAAGTTATTGAGAAAATGCTCATTTCGCTCTTAGTATGTCCCCCAGCTACCCCTTGGAGGAGTCAGTAAATGCCATATATGAGCTAAGAGGTTGCTGTGTCCTGAATATATTAAAAAAGATTGAATTCGATCCTATGTTCGGTGAAATAATAATTTTTTTGCATGGATATCCGTGCAATCATTGAATCGCGCACTAGGATTTCAAGGTCAAAGTTTGCTATCTCGGTTTGCTGTTACCACACCGGTTCAAATCTTCTGGGTAAAATGCTTTTCCAAATTTTATATGGAAGGATTGGTGAATATATTAAACAAATTAATCTTTAGATAAGCTTAGATATTGCTTTCTTTAAATTTTGTTAGCTATCGGAAGTACGTGACTGATTTTTGAGGAAATAGAAGAATATCATGCACGCGCGCCAAATGCAGATTGACTTTACAATGGAAGAAAACGGCTAAAAAAGCATTGACGTGAAGTCAATCTGCTTTGACGCGCGTGCTATGAACATGATTATGATTATACTGACCCTCCCACGTCTTCCCCAAGGAGATCTCTCAAAAGCTCCTAGGAGCTCGTGCGACTAAAGCGAGTCAGTTGTGTTCTTTTTCAACTTTGTGACTCTATTCTTATATTCTTATATATTCTTTCATTAAGGTTCTTTTTCAACTTTGTGACTCTATTCTTATATTCTTATATATTCTTTCATTAAGGTCAACGACACCACTGCGAATGGTTTACAATCTAATCTCATATATAAAATACCTTGTAATGGTTGCACCAAACGCTATATAGGGATGACGAAGCAATATTTGAAGGATTGGATTTACCAACATAGCTACGATTGTAGACCTATCAATAAACATATAAAAATGAGAAGACCGCCTTAGCTTTCCACCACTTCAACGAGAAGCACTCATTTTACTTCGATAACGTCGGAATTCTAGAGAAAGAAAGTCATTATAAAAAAAGGTGCATAGGAGAGATGGTGCATATTTCCTTGAATGATACAGTGAACATGAGAACTGACGTAAAAAAAAAAAAATATAGTTCAGTATACAGCAATGTAATTGACAGGTACAAACGGATGAAGCGACCAGATTGAGATTTCAGGAACATACCCCGTCTCGGTTGACATGAATGCTACAATCACACGATGTTTGTAATGAAATGTGTTGGTGGCATCTTCGCTTATTTACGTTTCTTATTTTCAAAGAGTTATAATGTTAATTATGTTGACACCACCCGCAAGATATGACAAATGCCTATAATACATAGGTTTATATCAATTGACGTATTGACGATTGATTTTTGATGAATCTCCAAGGAAGGATAAGTGATGGTCACCGCAAGGAGCTTCGGTCGGAACTGGATCAACACAAACAGCTATTACTTTCAAAATTATTAATATTTTTTCTGAAATTTCTGTCAAATCAAGTCGAAACCTTATTTGATGATACCATATTTTATAAAATAAAATAATTTACTGGCAAAAAAAATCATTTAAAATTGTCATGTTTTGACGCTTCTGACTACACCTAAACCCTCAAGTTCTCTGTTCGTTGTTGGGCATAATATGACCAAGGTTTTCGGAGTTATACCAATCTGAAATATTTTTCCAATAATGAGGACCATACCACATGGAAATTAAAAAAAAATTATAACAAAATATTATGTATCTCAGGATGACTTGAGCACGGAAAGAGATAGCGACTGGCAATTCTCAGGGTATGCGACATTTGAGTTCATTAATAGACATGACCAGCCAACCATATACAGGGTGAGTCTTTGACCACTGCATTAATTTTGACCAAAGATTCCTCTCATCAAATGAAACACTTTTTTCATTTTTAACATTTTTCCAAATTCAGCTCAGGTAAAAAGATACAGGCTGTTGAAATTTTGAAAAAAAATCAGTTTTTATTTTGTAGCTTTGATATCCTTTTTTCGAATAAAATGAATATGGGCGTAATGTTTCCTATAACTATGATACATATTTTCCAAATATTAGATATTTTCTACTTCTAGTGGTTTTCTAGTTATGGACTCTTGGATTCATAAAACTAAACGAAATTAGAATAAAGAAAGCATATAAGGTTTTTCTTGAGTCATTTCAATAATATTTCATCGTTTTAGAACATTATATTATTCTTCATCATTTCTCCTTAAACGCACCGTTTTCGAGATATTCTTCATTGAATGTTTCAAAATGGAAAACTCCAGAAATTTCACTACTTTCATGGATCCTGAGCGTTGGAATCCCAAATAAGCTATAAACCACGTTACTATGCCTTATTCTCGTCCGCCAACAATGTCATAGATAATTTATATGCGGGAGTGTATTAGCACATTGTGGAATCTTTAAACGCTTGTAACTTTTTACCTGAGCCGAATCTGGAAAAATGGTAAATGAAAAAAGTGTTTCATTTGATGAGAGTAATCTTTGGTTAAAATTAATGCAGTGGTCAAAGACTCACCCTGTATATAATATATATACAAATCTGATCCAATTAAATCTCGGCAATTACTTGTAGAATGCCGACGCTGGATATCATATCCTGAATTAATTGGAAGCGCAAGTTTTTTCGTATATTATTAGATATTCATTGAATTTCAATTCCGATAGAATACATATGTCAGAATTAGATATTGTGTGATCATAGACAATTATCTCGTGACTCAAATATGTCATCAAAATGGTACGAATTATATTCATATCTTATAAAAGCTGAGAAAACGTTATATATCGATGGTAAATTCGATTAGGAGTGCTCAATAGAGGTTAATAGACAATAGATCATACGCGCAAAGTTCCTGACTCCACGTCAGTGCTTTAATCAATTTTCATGTGATTTTGGGGATCATGTCGTACACATTTCCATTATTTGATGCGAATTGAAAGAATGAATTGTTGAAACTATAATATATATATTATACATTACCAATTGAAATTATCATTGAATTAGAGAACAGATAATAGTATATGATACATAAGTCATCTGAAATGATTATTATTTAGTACTCTCTTCTTTGAGTAGTGTCTCGTTCAGGTTTTGGTTCTGGCCCTGGCCTTGGTCTCGGTTCTGGTCTGGGCTCTAGTCCTGGCCTCGATCTAGGTTCTGGTCCAGGCCTTGGTCTGGGTTCAGGTCTTGGCTTTGGTCCTGGCCTTGGTCTGGGTTCTGGTCTTGGTCCTGGTCCTGGCCTTGGTCTTGGTGCTGGCTTTGGTCCAGGTCCTGGCCTTGGTCTTGGTTCAGGTCTCGGCTTTGGTCCTGGCCTTGGTCTAGGTTCAGGTCTAGGCTCTGGTCTTGGTCCTGGTCCTGGCCTTGGTCTGGGTTCAGGTCTTGGCTTCGGTCCTGGCCTTGGTCTGGGTTCTGGTCTTGGTCCTGGTCCTGGCCTTGGTCTTGGTGCTGGATTTAGTTCAGCTCCTGGTCTAGGTCTGGGTTCAGGTCTTGGATTTGGTCTTGGCCTTGGTCTAGGTTCGGGTCTAGGCTCTGGTCTTGGCCTTGGTCCTGGCCTTGGTCTGGGTTCTGGTCTCGGTCCTGGTCCTGGCCTTGGTCTTGGTGCTGGCCTTGGCCCAGGTCCTGGCCTAGGTTTGGGTTCAGGTCTTGGCTTTGGTCCTGGCCTTGGTCTGGGTTCTGGTCTTGGTCTTGGTCCTGGCCTTGGTCTCGGTGCTGGCCTTGATCCAGGTCCTGGCCTAGGTCTGGGTTCTGGCCTTGGCTTTGGTTCTGGCCTTGGTCTTGGCCCTGGTACTGGCCTTGGTCTAGGTTCTGGTCTAGGCTCTGGTCTTGGCCTTGGTCCTGGTCGTGGCGTAGGTCTGGGATTTGGTCTTGGCTTCGGTCCTGGTCTTGGTCTAGGCCTAGGTTCTGGTGTTGGTTTTGTTCCTGGCCTTGGACTTGGTTCTGGTCTTGGCTCTGGTGTTGGTTTTTGTGTGGATTGAGGAGGTGGATTTGTTCCTATTTCTGGTGTTGGTTCAGGTACCGGCCTGTGTTTCGGTTCTGGTTTGGGCTCTGGTCCTGGATTTGGTTTAGGTCCTGGTCCTGGTCGTGGTCTAGGCTTTGGCCTTGGCTCTGGATCGGGTTTTGGTTCAGGTTCTGGTTCTGGCCCAGGTTGCGGTCTTGGCTCTGGTCCTGGATTTGGATTAGGACCTGGTCCTGGCCTTGGTCTAGGCTCTGGCCTTGGTTCATGATAGGGATTTGGTTGTGGTCCTGGTTTTGGTCTGGGTTGCGTTTGGGGAGATGGAATAAGAGGTATCTCATTCAAGTCATAGTCATATTCATCGTCGTCGGAATCCCAATCTTCAACTGAGTTTTCATCATAGTCTCCTTTTGCAGCTGAAACAGCTAAGTACACAAATATGATTCTTATGAATTTAACAATAAAAAATGATCATCTTCGTAATCTAAGTAAATTGAACATAGGTCATGTTAACAAAATGTGTGCTAGTTAAATATTAGAAGTATGTCTAAAAATATTCAGCAATTTTCATTAATTTCCACGAGTAATTTCGTTATTTCAAATGTATACGTATTAAAAAGAGTCTTACCTGCAACTATAAGGACGCTTATAAGGAATAAAAATTTGTTCCACCTCATGGTGATTTGATCTGAGATATTCTCGTTCTTCCCTTATATACAGTATATTGTGAAGTCATCACTTGAATATATCTAGAGATAAGAATTAACTGATTTCATTCAATTTCAATCAGATAAAGACAATAGGAAATCAACTGTGAATTGATAGACACAGAAGAATAGATCTCGATAATGATTACATTTTGAGGCAATCCGAAAATGGTTTCATTATACATTTCATCACATTTTTAAACGATATCATCGTTAATTTTTTGGTTTTGATATTTCGAACATTTAACTTCTGCATCATCTCTTGGACGAACAGCAGCCCCATGAAAGGGTTGTGTTTCTAAAAACGCCTCAAATTCTACAGAATAGCATGTTGTTTCTTATCCACAACATGCTGGATTGTGTCTGTATATCCTGATTTGCTTAACTTTTTCTACGTAACTCTCGAACCACAGATCATAGAACATGGCAGCAAACATTTCTGGATTAAATATTAAAATGTACAGGTAAATTTAAAATCATAGCTCTTGAGAATTGTTTTTCAATTCAAACCTCAGCCTCAACCAATCTGGATCATCGGAGGGTGAGACTAGAAATTTTATAAAGCAGTTCAAATCGTCTTTTCAATGAATAACTCGAAAGATTTATTGAGTAGAGAAATCATTTATAGTTGGTAAAGCACTTGCCTAGAGTCAGTATGCTTTTCACGCTTGTTTGAATTTATAGCGAGAGTAGTGTGGTTGGCTCAGTGGGAGAGCATTTGAATTGGAATCGGAAGCCCCACGTTCAATTCCGAGGCTAGGAAATGAATTTTCTAGGCACGGTAATCGCTACCATTCACTGTTGGGTCAAAAATTATCAGTGCTTTGTCTAAGATGGCGTAATGACACAGCCTACACAGAGGATCAGTATAATAACTTCAACACTGGAACATCCGTAAGGAAAATAAAATATCAGTCACCGAGCAATGGTACAAACACTCTCCAGATCCTGTCATGGATACACCTGATGTTACCATCATATGGGACTCTCAGGTGCAAACTGATCGTACTATCCTTGCAAACAAACCAGACAAATCAGAGAACCTGCCTACTTATAGATGTAGCTGTACCTTCTGACTACAACATCGTTTAGAAAGAGGCTGAAAAACGTGTCAAATATAAAGATCTGCATATTGAGATACAGAGATTATGGAATATTAGAGCGAGAGTAATACCCATTGTGATCGGAGCAACAGGATTCATATCCTCTACAACCTGCGATGCTGTTAAAGACCTGCCCGGCACTCATAACCTTCAATCCCCTTCAGAAAGCTTTGGTATTGAGTACAGCACATATAATCAGAAAAGTGTTATAGAAGACCAATATGCAAGAAACACCTTAGGTGCATGGTGTGTACCCGGTGTTTCAACCAAAAGCATCCGTAGCACAAAGCTATGAGACAGTGTAGAAAAAATAAAAATAAAAATAATAATAGCAAGAGTAGTCACCCATCAGATAAGGCAGACCTTAGCACATTTCTCATATTTGGACTCAACAAATCGATTGTAAATAAAAATTGAAACACCTTATTTCTCTCAGATTTCTTAGTCTTTGATTAATGCCATAATTATCTTGATTAATATAAAAAAATAATTTCAAGCACTGAGGTGAAGTTAGGAGCTTTTGCGCGTATGTTCTATTGTCCATTCTCCAGTATTGGACACTCTTAATGGGATTTACCATGGTGAATTATATTGTCCGTTCTCCAGGAGAATGGACAATAGAACATACGCGCAAAAGCTCCTGACTTCACGACAGAGCTTGAAACATTTGTTTTTGTAATTTTTTAAACATTTTCTAGGGCTATGGATCCCACAAAATTTTACACACGTTTTATGTCGATATTCTACAACTAGTTCCCAAGCTTCAATTCGATCGAGTCTATTTTTTGTGCTCTTGGTCCTCGGAACAGAGTGCTTATCAATTTGCCCAAATGTCTGTAATTTTCGAATTTTTCGATGAAAATGGTCTTAAACGATTTGATTCGACTCACTGATCAAGAATCCGTGGTCGAAATTCATTCTGTCCAGCCGGTCTGGCCGGCTGGCCGGCCGTAGGCACGAAAACTCTCGAACGGAATGAGTTAGACAGTTGAAATTTTCAGAGTAGGTTTGGGAGATAAATATCTCGGCTAAGTTCGTTATTAGGCAAAATCGGACAGATAGTTTCGGAGAAAAATTTTTTTTTTTCAATAAGCAGTTTCACCATAAGAATCCATTGATATCATTTTTAACTCTAACGAGCTAATACTTTCGGGGATACGATTTTTCAAAGTTTCAATAATAAATCGTATTTCTACGTTTTCACAGAATGATATAATTATTCTATGTATGAATTGTTATAATGTCAACTTATTTTCCTGAGACATGACATCGTCTACTTCATTTCAGTAATCGTACAATTATGAAAATTATAATATGATATCATAATTTTAGTTGGTTAATATTTTCATGCCGATGGTCAATCCATATGATGATAGGAATGGTAATGGTAAGTTAATAATATTGTATTCAGAATATCACCAGTAAAAACAAAACTAGAATATTGGTGTATTGGGGTATTGGAGTGCATTTGAGGAAAGAATATATATTATCGTTCATGATACAATTGAGGAATGAATATCTCGGATGAGTTCGTTGTTGGGTAGAGTTTGTCTATTGGTTTTGGATTGATAATTTTTGGCACTCTTGTTGAATTTAAATTTTTCTATGATGTTTGAATTCAATTATTGCTAAGATGAAGTTCTTTCATAAGAATCCATTTATATAATTCCCAACTCTGAGAAACCAATACTTTCGTAGATATAATTTGTCTGTTTGAACAAGAGCGCCAGCAAGCTTGTCCACAGGGCTTGAACCATTTTTTTTTGAGTTATCGAGGAGATAATATTCCAGATGGATATAACCCTGAAAAGACAAGAGGAGAGAAACGAACAAATAAAAAATAATAAATAACCGCATAGATCTCTTGAAGAAGAATCACCTCCGCTAGTTTTCAAAGATATTCACTCTTGTTTTAGAAATCCCTTCAATATTTGGCCAGGAACGTCTCTTACAAAACTAGGTCTGACCAATCCAAACGATGATTATTCAGAACTTGGAATGTTCGAACACCGCTACAGGACCCTAATGTTGTAGGGCTATCATCTCCCATAAATACATACTTCGCCCTCTATTGTGTTATGAAAAAATCGACCTGAAAATTTATGTTATAATTTAATATGTCATCATGACATTCATGGTATTGAAAGTTCTCGCAAAATTTCGGCGATGTCGGATAAGTGCTTTCTATTATATAAATTTGTTTTGATGATTTTTTTTTTAATTTTCTAGTAATACGATCTTCACGAAATTTATGAACATTTTTGGGCCGGCATTCTAAAACTAATTACCATGTTTGAATTCAAGGGGAATCGTATTTTTCGGGGTATTGAAGAAATAATAACCAAATTTCAGATTGATATAAGTCCAAAATCATTTGGTCGATTATGCTGATTAACGAACTTAAATGTTGCATTCAGATGCGCAATCTAAATACGTATTAAGGGTGTCCAATACTGGAGAATGGACAATAGAACATACGTGCAAAAGCTCCTGACTTCACGAAATTTTCTAGGGGTACGGTTCTTACAAAATTTTTTTTTCGTAATTTTTTTCAAATTTTCTAGAAGTACGGTTCTTCAAAAATTTTGAACACGTCTTTATGTTGTATTTCTACTGAAAGTTACTAAGCTTCAATTCGATCGAATCTTTATTTTTTGAGTTATCGAGGAAATAATATTCCAGGTGGGTATAACTCGGAAACCGTTAAACCTATTATGCCCAAAAACTAACATAACTCTCTCATTCGGATACGCAACCTACCTGGAAAATTGCAAGTCCCTAACTCCTTTTGTTCGAAAGTTATCGACGCAACGGTCACCCATCTACTGAACTCACACAAGGCTGCTCGAATCTCCAACAATATTTAACCGATCGTGTTAAAACTTAAAACTTGACAGTAAAGTTGGGTTCTAAAGGCTCTTGCAAAATTCAGACGAATAGTTACTGATATATAGATTTTTTTTTTATTTTCAATGATTTCTTAAAAATTATCCATAAATACTATCCTCACCAAATTTTGCAAGAATTTGCGTCGGCATTCTACAACTAATAAGCATGTTTCAATTCAATCGGTTCAGTATTCTTGGAGTTAATGAGGAAAAAAAAACAACCAAATTTCAGATGGCTATAACTCTAAAACCGTTAGGCCGATTATGCTTATAAACAAACTCAAATGTCGTGTTCAGATGCACATCTTAACCTGAAAACTTCGAGCCGCAATCTCTTTCGGTTTTCAAGTTATCGTGACAACAAAAAAATTTTTTAATAATTTTTTAATAATTTTCTAGTCATACGATTCGCACAAAATTTCACAAACGTGCTTAGGTTCATATTCAACAACAACTCACCAAGTTTCAATTCGATTGGATTTATATTGGTTGAAAACAAAATTATTACTCGGAAACCATTGGGCCGATTATGCCCATTAACGAACTTGTCCGTCGTATAGGGATGCACCAACTACTCTGAAAATTTCAAGTCGCTAGCTCTTTCCGATCTCAAGACATCGTGGCAACGGTCTGACGGCCGGCTGGACAGAATAAAATTTGACTTCGAATTCTTCATTGGGGAGTCGAACCAAATCGTTTGAGACCATTTTCGTCAAAAAATTCGAAAGTTGCAGACATTTGGGGAAAATGATAACGTGATGTTCCCCAGAACACGCGCTAAAATCAAAAACTGTTTATACCAGATCTATGAAACTCTAACAGTGGGTTTCACAAAGCTTGGACAGCTCTTAGTTGCCAAATCATTGTGATTCTATGTCAATATCCAGTTCATTTTTGATGCAACCACCGAATTATATCCACAATTAAGCTAATCAGAGCTTCGTGAAACCCACCATCAATATGATAACCTAAAATATCATTTGGATCTGGATATCCTTTGGATAGAAAATAAACAGTTTTTCCGACAGGCCTTGATGACTTGCATTTACCACTAGGCTATGGTTAACCACCCTGAAGAGCTACAAGATATCATTAGGGTCAAACAGATCCAAATCATATTGCAATGTTTACGTCTTGCATGTTTTCCACTTCAAACTTAAAGGAGAACATGTACATGGATTAATGCAAAACCTACCAAAAACATGCGACAATGCAAGAATCAACCGAAACATATGTGTATATTCATGATGCCATATAATCGATGTTACGTGTTTAAAAACCATGAAATAAACTTGACCTTTGAAGATAAGGTAATATTTGCTTATATCGTTTGTGACCCTTGAATGAAAATTCCAATTCTCTGATTATGAATGAATGAAGTACCTACATGATACAATTTCAATCACCATTGCGTACGCCATTTCTGAGTGAAGCAGCTGTGAGAATTGATAATTTTTTCCATTGTAACTAATCGATCAACGATGGAATTACTCAATATAAAATTGATGAATTGCAAAAGTTTAGAATTTATATATAGATTTGAAGTACTCATTTGTTTTAAGAAAAAATCACGTCAGTGCTTGAACCAATTTTTTTTTAATAAAAAAAAATTCTAGGGGTATGGCACTCACACGGTTTACACACGCCTTTATGTCGATATTCTACAACTAGTTACCAATTCGTTCGACTATATTTTTCTTGAGTTATCGAGGAAATAATATTCCAGGTGAGTATAACTCCGAAACCAATGGACCGATTATGCTCTTAAACGAACTTAACTCTCCGATCAGGATGTGTAACCTACCCTGAAAATTGCAAGTTCCAATCTCCTTTCGTTCTAAAGTTATCGACACAACAGTCACCCATCCAGCTACTGAACTAATACAATGCTGCTCGGATATCCAACAACATAGATCCAATCGTGTTTCAACTTGGAACTTGGCACTATAGGTTAGGTTCTGAAAGATCTCGTAAAATCTCAGCGATGGCGGACGAATAGTCGCTGAAATATAGAACTTCTTTCAATGATTTTCTATTATTTTTTTAAAAATTTAATTTAAAAATGTTTGAATTGGATGGATTCTGTACTTGTCGAGTTATTGACGAAATAACAACCAAATTTGAGATGGGTATAACTCCAAACCGTTTGGCAAACTTAAATGTCCCATTCAGTTGCACAACCTTATAGTCTAAGATCCGAACCTAAATCGACCTTCACAGAGCTGATAATAGAATGAAACATATTTTATAATGATTTTAGTATATTAGAAAATATACTAAAAATGGGTTGGCTAAAAAAATCGTGGACAGACTATTTTTAATTATTTTTTAAAAAATGATTTTCAATTAAATTTTGCAACATCAAGATAATAAGAAAATTTTTATACTGTCTTAAAGTATAAAACGTATAGAATGTGCAGCCGTTAAGTTGCCTATTACTTACCTGGACGAACTACTGGTTTGCCAGGTACAAACAGGTATGTCGATGGCAGTTACTATCACTTGATCGGATAATAGAAAAAAAATTTATATCATCATAAGAGCTTTTTTATTGCGAACACGTCGATATAGGGTTGTCTGCAAAATTTTTGATCCTTATAGGGGTTTGCGAATTTTAAATATTTAAATTTCAACGCGAGTGGAAATGTGTGATAGAGAGATACGAGGTAAGTATAACGTGTAATAATAAAGGACCCAACATTGCACTCGCACCTGATGGGACCTCAAATATAAGAAAGTGCGCATGCTCGGTATTTATACTGTAGTAAACAGTGAGCGTTATTTTGGAGCAACTGACATTTCAGTTGAGTTATTAAATAAATAATAATCTAATATAATACTAAATTATGAAACAATACAACATCAATTAAATCAATATGCATATATATTGACTAAGAATTATAATAAGATATCTATAATAGAAAAGTTTTTGTACCTCAAAATATGATAACATAAATAATAAAAATATTAATTACTTACTTTGAAAATTTTTTTTAATGCTCTTTCTGGAAAGAATTATGGAGAAACAAAGTGGATAGGCCAAAATTCAAATTAAAAAATAACCAAAAAAATTTACTAAGGATCTTGTATTGCGTTTAAATTTTAATATTCATGAAAAATATATTCTGATAATTATTTTCTATTCCATATCTGATTCAACAGACGTGTAATTGAGACTCTCGAATTCATGTGATTCATTACATTCGCTCTCATTTTCTTCCATCTCGACAACGTCTTGGATTTTAAAAGGAGTTTGATCTCCGATAAAACCTGTTGGTTTTGAAGAATCATCCAAATGCCAACCGTAGTTTTCAGGGTTTAACTTCGCACATATAGTAGAATCAGTTGCATTAAGCCACATAGAATTTACATATATTGTCCCATCAGGTGCGACTGCAATATTGGGTCCTTTATTATTACACGGTATACTTACCTCGGATCTCTCTGTCACACATTTCCACTCGCGTTGAAATTCAAATATTTAAAATTCGCAAACCCCTATAAGGACCAAAAATTTTGCAGACAACCCTATATCGATGTGTTCGCAATAAAACAGCGCTTATGATGATATTAATTTTTTTCTATTATCCGTTCAAGTGAAAGTAACTGCCATCGACATACCTGTTTGTACCTGGCAACCCAGTAGTTCGTCCAGGTAAATAATAGGCAACTCAACGGCTGCACATTCTATACGTTCTATACTATAAGTCAGTATACAAATTTTCTTATTATCTTGATGTTGCAATTTCAATTGAAAATCATTTTTTAAAAAATAATAAAAAATAGTCTGTCCAGGATTTTTTCAGCCAACCCATTTTTAGTATATTATCTAACATACAAAATTTATTATAAAATATGTTTTATTCTATTATCAGCTCGGTGAAGGTCGATTCAGGTTCGGATCTTCTACTATTACCCGAAAAATTCAAGTCGCTACCTCTCTCCGATCTCAGGATAACGTGACAGAAATAATATTTTTTGATAACTTTATCTAGTGATACGATTTTCACAAAATATTACAATCGTCCTTAGTTTTGCATTCTACAACTACTCACCAAGTTTTAATTCAATCATACTTTTATTGGTTGAAAACAAAATCATTGGGGCGATTATGCCCATTGAAGAACTTGTCCGCCGTATTGGGATGCGCCACCTACCCTGAAAATTTCAAGTCTCTATCTCTTTGAGTTGTTAAGTTATCGTGGCAAAGGACGGCCGGCTGGCCGGACAGAATGAAATTCTTCATCAGGACGTTGAACCCAATCGTTTGAGACCGTTTTCGGTAAAAAAATCGAAAATTACAGATATTTGGGCAAAATGATAACGTCAGAACATACGCGCAAAAATAGTGCTTTACTTACCGAATATCTGAAAAATGAGATTTGAGGTTTTTGTCATGACTGACTTTGACATTGAAATAGAAACACTCTGTATGCTTAATTGAATTTTTAATTAAAGAAGGAGAAGCATTGCTATGTCTTCTGATAGAAGCTAGAAAATTAACTTTTGTGCAAAAATCTACAAGTTAATAACATTGGAATTAAGTCCTATTTGAAAAATATTAAAGTTTTCTTTCAGATTTCACAAGAATTTTCTGAGAATAAAATCTAAATGTCACATTGAAACAATGTATAAATCAATGAGTAATCTGATTATCAATTGAAAAACTGGGTATTATATTAAAACATTGGTTCAAGCCCTGTGGACAGGAGCTTTGGCGCTCTTGTTCAAACTTTTACAAATCATATCTCCGAAACATTGCTTTCTCAGAGTTGGGAATTATATCAATGGATTCTTATTAAAGAACTACATCATAAAGGAAATTCAATTCCAAGAATAGTTTATTTATCAAGATTAAAAGAGCAATCTTCATGCTTTAATACTTCAAAAATTTCATTTAAAATAACAAGGAAAGGATCATCGAGATGTCTAGAGCAAGGCTGGAGACAATCATAGCAGATTGTCCATTTATTCCTGATATTCGATTAGGCAGAGGCTGACGAACAAATTATTATCTGTTCCTAATTTGATAGTTCATACCACTTACACATTCATTCTGTATTATGAATAGACATCGGATTATATGCAATTGCATATTTGCATATGCCATGCATATAACGCGATATTCAAGACGTTATTGCATATTTTGATACTGTCTTGCCAATAGTGCATATTTCGGAAGTGAAACTTAACGATCGAGGATTAGGTCGATCGTCACATACCCGAAGCAGTAGAGAGATTGAAAATCAAAAACCTTCCTCTGTTCAAATCCATGGAAATTTTAGAAAAACTGATCGAACAGACCTCACTGTCCGAAAATTTCTGTGGAAAATTAAATGCCGTTCTGCAATAGATCCCGGGTCTTGAAGCAATCAAGAAGTTCAATGCATATCAATGGCAATAGTCAAACCTTGCCAACAGAGATAACTTCAGAAAACGTCAGTGGCTGTTCCACTGTGTACTGCTACCAAAATTATAATTAACGAGTATAAGAATGAACTAAAAGCTTCCATGAAAATATGTATTTTTTCAGTGCATATTTTGTGCATATTTCACCCTTTTTTAGTGCATATTAGCATGCATATTTTGCTACTTTGTTAATGCATATAATCCGATGTCTAATTATGAACCTTAACTCAAGAAAAAATATTTGATACACAAATGTAGTATATATTTCAGCATTTTTTTGCTAGCAACATTATGAAAATACTGTATATAGGAACATGACTCACTACTTAACGAAGAAAAAGGTAATATTTACCTCACTGGTCAACGAACAGTAACTTTTTTTGATGATTCCATTATGTTCTTCTTTCCTATTGCCTTCATAAACTACATCATTAAAATGATCCAATTCTAAATCTTCCGAAACATCATCTCGAATTTATACATAAATTATATGCAACCAGTCAGTGGCGTACCCAGATCTTTGTATTGGGGGGGGGGATATGAAACAAATAATAATATTTATTTAATGTCAGGAACTCTCTAAATCCCTTGGATTTTACCGTTAATTGGAGAATTCGCACTTTTGTACCTAACAAAAAATCTTTTTTGGGGGGATATATCCCCCTTATCCCCCACACGTGAATACGCCACTGCAACCAGTCAATATTATTTTCGGTTTCGAAACAGTCTTGTATATATTCAAACAATTTTTTTTTGAGTTTTCCAGATGAAAATATTTTCTAACTACAAATTGACAAGTCTCTCTTAGCTAGATGACATTTATGAACAGTGAACACAGACAGTTAGAATTCGCATTCTGTGAATACATAGAACTACGATGTATTATTGAAATTCTGAAAAATCATACAACCGAAAGTATTAGCTTGTTAGACTTGAGAATATATCAATGGATTCTTATGATGAATTTGCAGTTTAATTAAAAAGTTGTAATGTAAAAAAATTTGATACTCCGAAACCATCAGTTACCAGTTATATCAGCCGATTTTGCCCAATAACGAACTCAACCGAGGTATTTATCCCTCAAACCTACTCCGAAAATTTCAATTGTCTAGTAGCTCATTCCGTTCGGTAGTTATCGTGTCAACGAATGGCCGGCCGGACAGAATTGATTTTAACCATGGATTCTTGATCAGTGAGTCAAATCAAATCGTTTAAGACCATTTTCAGCAAAAAATTCGAAAATTACAGACATTTGGGCATATTGATAAACACTCTGTTTCGAGGAATAGGAGCGCCAAAAACCAAAGTTGGGTATCACATCCGGTGAAACCGCAAGTCAAACGAATCTGAAATTTGGGGATTTGCAATTTTCAGGGTATGTTGCGTATCCGAATGGGAGAGTTGAGTTCGTTGACGGGCTTAATCGATCCAACGTTTCGGAGTTATACCCACCTTGAATATTACTTCCTTGATAACTCGAAAAACTTTGCTTCGATCGAAATGAAGCTTGGTAAGTAGTTGTGGAATATCGACATAAAGACGTGTTTAAAATATTGTAAGGCCCGTTCCCCTAGAAAACTTCAAAAAAATTTCGGAAATGACAATTGGTTCAAGAGCTGACGTGAAGTCAGGAGCTTTTGCACGTATGTTCTATTGTCCATTCTCCTGTATTGGACACTCTTATTAGAATATACCATGGTAAATGCGATTTAGAGCTTTTGCCCGAATTTACCACGGTAGATTCGATTAAGAGTGTCCGATACTGGAGAATGGACAATAGAACATCGCGCAAAAGCCTCTGACTTCATGTTAGTGCTTTAACCAATTTTTTGCAATAATACATATATCTCCTAAAATACCGCTTCGTGATTACTTAAAATTGTGTTAAGTTATGTAGGTTTTGAAGCGTGATACGTTGTGAGTACCCACAACCTATTGGCTGTCCAGCATTTCGAAGTAATGCCTCCAGTGCGGCGCTTCGATTTCAATGCGTCACGCACAGTAGTGACAAATGTTCGTTTAGACGAGGCGACATCTACTGGCGTCAACGGCGAAGAGGCAGAAGGATCGGTGGGAAGAATGTAGTTCCCTACAATTACTTAGTTGGTTTGTATCCACCAGCGGAAGTTCGAAACATTTTGATTAATGTTTAAAACTTGTATCACCCCTTTCAGTGAATAATTGTTGCAGCAGTCGGGGTTTTTATAATTTCGTAATTTAGTTTAATGTTATCAGTGTAGGATTTCAATTATGTCTCTAAGGAGGTCGGGGTAAACGGAATATCTGTATCTGGATTATATAACCCGAAGATCTCTTGACGTGTAACATTTACAACGACTAGATACAAGGAATTGCTCTAAAACCGTGGGATAGTTCCCAGGGAATCCTATTCGTCTAAAGCGGGGTAGTTCGGCCAGAGAATCACCAATTACTGCAGTAACTTGTGAGATCAAGGGCAAGCCAAGTGAGGGGAGGTAAACAGACTAGGTACCTAGGGTAGGAGGAATCGGAAAACGGCCAAAGTGTGTTCTGAGGAGGGATTAGACGAAGACGGTAGAAGTTTTCGAGTACGAGTTTTTATCGACTTAAAACAGTTTCATTGAATTATGACTTAGACGAATCTAGAGTATACCGCGATAGTTGACGAACTTCAGTAAATGCAAAAGTAAATACTGTCAGAGTTGTGAATATGTCTTCCTGTTGAATTATAAATAAAGTGTGCAAATAGCAAAAAAAAATGATTTTTAATAACTGTGTTTTTTTAATGACTGTGTAAACTTCATATATGGTGTTAAAAAATCTAAAGTTCAAGATCCGTATCAGATTGCCAATTGTTTCAATGAATATTCTTGGAATGTTGGCAGAAAACTTCGACAGCCTAGTGTGATTCGGATTGGTCTTCTCCTGGTTAATCCTCATTCTATATTCTTGTCACCAGCAGATTAGTATGAGGTAACTATTATAATTAAAAAGATGAAAATGAAGAGCGGTGGAGTTGATAACATAAAAGTAAAAACTATTGTTGCTTTGGTGGACTTAATTGTGGAACCTCTTGTTCATATAATAAATTCGAGTATTGAAAGAGCAATATGGCCAGATGCGCTCAAGGAGGCTGTTATTAAACCAGTTCATAGAACTGGGGACAAGCATAACATGTCCAATTATAGGCCGATATCATTGATATCCAATATGGAGAAAATTTCCGAAAAAATAATTTACTTCAGGATTTCAAACTTTGTCAATGAACACAATTCAATATCAAATAGACAGTACGGTTTTAGGAAAAAATTGGGCACCAATAACGCATTGACTTACTTGACCAACCTAGTATACCAAAAACTTGAAATGACTGCACCAGTGGCTGTGGCTTTTCTAGATATGGCAGAGGCGTTTGATACGGTCTACCACAAATGCTACAGATGTTACGTGCTGTTGATTCAAGTATTTGCAGAGCTGAGGTGTTCGAACCTTTCGTTAGTACCATCAAACTTTTTGGCGCTCTAGTTCCTCGGAACTGAGTGCTTATCAATTTGCCCAAATGTCTGTAATTTTCGAATTTTTCGATGAAAAGGGTCTTAAACGATTTGGGTCGACTCACTGATCAAGAATCCGTGGTAAAAATTCATTCTGTCTGGCCAGTCCGGCCGTCCGGCCAGCCGTAGGCACGATAACTCTCGAACGGAATGAGCTAGACAGTTGAAATTTTCAGAGTAGGTTTGAGGGATAAATATCACGGCTGAGTTCGTTATTGGGCAGAATCGGACAGATAGTTTCGGAGTAAAAAAAAAAATTTTTTTTACGAAACAAATTCCAAATTAAATTTTTTCAATAAGCAGTTTTACCATAAGAATCCATTCATATCAAATTGAACTCTAACAAGCTAATACTTTCGGAGATATGATTTATCAAAATTTCAATGTAAATCGTATTTCTACGTTTTCACAGAATGATAGAATTAATCTGTGGGTGTTCTATGAATTGTTCTAATGTCAAGTTATTTTCCTGAGACATGACGGTGTCTCATTGTCATTCATTCCAGCAATCGTATAAATATGAGAATTATATTATAATATCCTACTTTTTGTTGGTTGATATTTTCATGCCGATGGTCAATCCATATGATGATGGGAATGGTAATGGTAAGTTAATAATATTGAGTTCAGAATATCTGCACTAAAAACAAAACTGGAATATTGGTGTATTGGAGTAGATTTGAGGAAAGATTTATATTATCATTGATCATAGAATTGAGGAATGAATATCTCGGATGAGTTCGTTGTTGGGTAGAATTCGTCTATTGGTTTTGGATTGATAATTTTTGGCACTCTTGTTGAATTTAAATTCTTCTATGATGTTTGAAGTAAATTTCTGCTAAGATGAAGTTCTAAATTTCAATAATGAATCGTACTTCTATGTTTGCACAGAATGCTATAATTATTCTATCTAAGCTTTTTTATATGATCTGTGTTCATACTCGTACATTTCATCCTTTTCTATAAGAGAGAGTCAAATTCATTTCAGCTATTTTAATTTGGTTTCTTTCATGGTGCAGTTATCATTCTCAGATTGCTCATTTAATATTGATAAATAAACTATTATTTGAATTGAATTTCCATTATGATGAAGTTCTATCATAAGAATACATTGATATATTTCTCAACTCTGACAAACCAATACCTTCGGAGATGTAATTTGTCTGTTTGAACTAGAGCGCCAGAAAGCTCCTGTCCACAGAGCTTGAACCTATTTTTTTTGTGAAATTTTATTGTGGCGTATCAAATTGGATCAGGAACTTGAATCAGGATAACGATTTTGCTCTTGGTATTTCGGAGTATGATTTTCGACAGGTGTATTAGCATGATGATGTGGATGGGTGTTTCAGATCATTTTTCTCCTTAATTCAGGAAACATTAGAAGCCTGCGGCCCTATGCCCATTGGTAAATTTTCAAAGTTATACCAATAACAATAATAGTAAATGGAATAATCCGCGAAGCAAGAACTCAAGAATATATTGGTTACATAAGAACTTGTCAGATCAATCAACATATGATTTGTATAAGGAAGCAAAAGATTCTTGTAATCTGCTAATTAAGAATGCGAAATTGATTCATCAAACTACACCAGGAAGTAGTCTGATGAAGTCGCTGTGTCGACGAAACGCGTCACAATATTGAGTAAATTAGTGTGAATCGTATATAATTTTTCATTGAGTTAATATGGATTTGCATCAAGTAAAAGCCACAAGCATTAAATTTTCGAAACAATATTGCCAATCCATCCGGTTCTCTGAACACAATTCCTTATGCGTCGCTTGGCACTACTGAGACTCAACTTCAAATTCAATGACAATACAATCGACAAATTTATCGCGAGCAAAACATAAACAAACCTCTGCCTGGATCAAAAAGGAACGTTACAATATCTCCCAAAATATTAGTTTTGTTAAAGTTGAGAGTAATATCAATGGATTCAAATGAAGAAACTGCATCTTAAAAAAAATTGAATTTAAAATGTGTAATGTAAAAAAAAATATTTTTTTTTTGTTACTCCGAAACCATCTGGCTGATTCGCCATATAACGAAATTAGCCGAGATATTTATCTCCCAAACTTACTCTGAAAATATCAAATGTCTACCTCATTCCGTTCGAGAGTTATCGTGGTTACGGCCGGCCGGACAGAATCGATTTTGACCACGGACTCTTGATCAGTGACTCGTACCAAATCACTTAAGACCATTTTAAGCCAAAAATTCGAAAATTACAGACATTCGCATAAATTGATAAGCACTCTGTTCCGAGGTACAAGAGCGCCAAAAAGAGTAGTGGAATCGATATTATTTCCTCTCGGATTTTGAAACTGATAAGTGTGGAGAT
Organism: Halyzia sedecimguttata; assembly: GCA_937662695.2. Classification (NCBI taxonomy): domain Eukaryota; kingdom Metazoa; phylum Arthropoda; class Insecta; order Coleoptera; family Coccinellidae; genus Halyzia; species Halyzia sedecimguttata. The sequence goes on from OW569418.2 coordinate 17,243,196, forward strand.
CGATTAACATTTAGCCCACGTAATCGATATTTCTTTGTGGTGCTTTCGATCATCTTCTCAGGAGAGATGATGTAGTACCTGTTCATAAAAAATGATATACATGACATAGCAAAATATAGACCTATTTCCATTTTGAGTGTCTTCTCGAAGGTATTCAAGCGAGTTGTCTTCAATAGAATGATGAGCTACCTAGACAAATATCAGGTACTGGACACTGCACAACATGGTTTTCGATCGGGGCGCTCTACTCAGTAGCGAGCTCTTTGTTTGGTTGAATTTGTTTATGGGTATCTTGCTGATGGCCAGTTTGTTGCGGGATTATTCTCAACTTATCTCAGGCATTGTACTCTTTTCAAATTCTTCTTGACAAATGCTACAATTCGAACCTGTGTCTCCCCCAAGGTTGTGTTCTAGAGCCCCTCCTGTTCACGTTATTCATTAATGACTTGTCTGTCAGCTTAAGGAAAATATTGGCTATTACCAAATTTTTCTGACCCCCTTCCTTTAATAAAGCTAGTTATTCAGAATACTTTTGTTCGCTGAAGACACCTCAATGTTGGTTACTGCTACGACACTAAATGGCCTACAGAAGCTGTGCCGCTAATTTGTGTAATGCTTTGTTGAAAAGTGTCGTTCAAATATTATCATGATAAATTTTGAGAAGACCCAGTGCGTTCACTTCACTCTAAGAAGTGACGAACGTAAGTTGTTTATTCGTCATTTGGATGACATCATCTCGTCAGCGGAGCACTTCAGGTTTCTCTGTATTTACTTAATCGTAAACTTACTATGGAGCACACATATCCACTATGTATGTAAGAAACCTAATAAATGGCAGTAACATCACCTTACTTTCTAGATTTCATGGCTATAGTACCAGAATTGAAGGTTTATTCTATATTCCTGAAGATAATACGAACAAATTCGAACACCTACTTGTCAGTGTATCAAACGCTTTAATAACTTGCCTAACTGCATAAAATCTCTCAAACACTAGGAATTCAAATGTTAGTATACTGTTACTTTTGTGCGGAGTTATTATTCAATCCTATTTATAATTGCTATATTTTGTGTTACGTCTCATGACGTCACATTTTAAGAAACGTAGATTTGTTTTTCTCAACAAAGGAGCTCGCTTGTAACGTGAATATTTGTCTATTGAGTTAACTGGGTTTTAGTTTACCATGTGTGCTCTCACCCTTGAAAATAATACTATTAAGAAAAGATAACTGCGAGTAGAATTTATTGTTAAGTTTTGACCTCAGTAGAGCGATTTATTGCCTATTTCCTGTAAAAGAATGCTAAAATGCATTCAACAACTGAAGTGGTATGAAAATTATCAGGTTTCTAACACATTACCCAGTGCTGGTATTCTTTTTGTCTAGATGCTATGGAAACTCCTAATCTGTGAAAGTTACCTATCAGCTGTTTTTGATATATTATACGCAGAAAGCAAGTAAAGTTAAGTCAGATATTGGGACAAATTCCAGATTTCGAATTCCTAAGATTGAACATCCTAGAAGACCACTCATTGGATGCATTCCGACTCAATTTCATAAACGACAAATGAGAGTATTGTTGTAACATATCAGGGCAGTTTTAAGATCGAAACCCCAATCAATGTTAATATTCCCCCTTTTTACCCACATGAAGGAACCTCCTATTTTCCTTCTATCTGGTCTTTTATATACATTTTTTACTGAAATAATTTGGTACTACAGTACTACTACAAATACTACAACTACAACTTATCTTAGTGCAAGAGACATTACTTATATTTTGTTCGATCGCAAAACTAATACTCCTTTAGTTCTCCTTCCAAATATGTAGTCAATTCTTTCTTGCTATACATTTTCTTATAGAGGGAAGATTTCAAATTGTATTAATATTGCATTGTACAATTACTTCGTACTTGTTACCAAAGTATCGGTAACAAGAAAATACATTTTGTTGTTTGTTTAAAGTGCGTTCGAATATTTCACCACTTCTTATCCTCGTATTGTTATCTTATTGCAAGTGACAACTTACGCCGTAATCAACGAGAATACTGCTGGGTGCTTAAGATTAAGAATACCCCTTTACTCATCCACCTGATAAATCGATCAGGGTGTATAATTCTAGTCCTTCAAAATAAAATAAATCGTGATAAAATAATCAGGATCCAACATTGATCCTTCGGATCATAACATCCCGATGAATCAATCAGGATAGGTACAAAATTTTGATTCTGTCCTGTCCTATACAACTATACTACTACTACTATATTACTTCTACTACTACTAGTACTACCACTACTGCTACTACTACAACTACTTCTTCTACTACTGGTAATGAATTCATGTAGGAATGTTTCATTTAATTTTTGACCTCCGGTTCCTGAGTCAAATGCGTAGAGTTTTTTGATTCATGAATCGGAGGTTTCGAGTTCAATCCTAGCACTAGAAGAGTTTCCAGTCAGACAGTAGCAGCCAACATTCACAGTTGGGCAAAAAATTAACAGTGCTATGCATAAGGTAGCGTAAGGATAAAGTTACGAATACTACACATCGTGAGATAAATAATATGACGAATGCGTTTGTCTATAGAGAGGTTGACCTTGCACCCCTGTACCCCTTTCCTCGCTCCTCTTTGTTCGTGGATTTGATTCCACACTGGTCCAATGGACTCCAGAATCCGATGTTGAAAAACACTTTTGAGAATTTTATACAACTTATTCAGACACGTGATTGGGCAGTAGTTGTTTGGCTGTCCTAGATCACCTGATTTCGATATCAGTATAGTTCTGCCTTCTACCAACGTGAATTACTATCTCACTGAACAATCTAGCGAAGTGTTGGTGGGTAGCTGGAAAGTTCTTCCACCAGTAGTTCTGAACGCAATCTAGTCCAGATGCCGTGAAATCATGCTTGTTCTTCAAGGCATGTCTAATCTCTTCGGTTGTTATTTCAGTCAGCTCTTCGGTTTGTTGCAGACTCTCATCACATATTATCTGGAATCTGTGAAGTGCTGGAGTATCCCTGGTTTCCGATGGTCGCCCGTACACATTTTTCTAGAAATCTTCGACTTCGTTCGGTGGTGGTGGGTTTTTTGCCTCTACATGTTTAAGTCGGAATAACTTTGAGTGGTGAAGGTGTTGTTATCTTCTATCCACTTTTGCCTCTTGATCAGCTTCTTCCTTGCTGCCGCAAGTGATCTTATTTTATCGACAGCTTTCTGCTTCAATAGATTTATGGTGGGCAGGTTCATCGTACGATGCAACCTACACAACTCACCCATCATGTGCTCTATTTTCTTGCTCGGCTTCAGTTGTCCTTTCATAAAATCTATGATATATTGATACCAAGATGCTTGCTGCCTAAATGTTCTTATCTTCTTGTCTAGCTTAATCAATCTGGCCTTACGTTTGTCCTCCTTTGTTGTTGTTCTTCCTAGTGGGCACAGAAGTGAATCAGCTGCTCTCACTACAGCTATACGACATCTTCTAGCGAACAGTCCTCCTATAGGTGATTGTCGATTATAATATTATTCGGAGCTAGATCTTCAGCCGGGAGTCTCGATTTCAGCCTTGTGGTCCATAAGTTAGGATTCCCTACTGCCGTCTCAAATGCTTCTCTTCTATTAGCGCTTAGCTCTGGAATATCTCTCACCTGCTTCATGTCTGGTGCTGCGACTTCTTCACATCGCAATCCAGACACAAGATATTGGATGTTTGCGGCATCTTTCCCTTGCTTCTCATCCCGTTCTTTTCTCCTTTGATTCGTCAAATTTTGCTGGTGGTTTGGAGCATCTCTCACCTGCTCTTCAGCTTGTTCTTCTATGCCCTCTGTCTTATGATGCTGCTGCAAGATTCCCCTCTTCTTGAGATGGCTCACCTGGTCTCGTAGGTTTTGCTGCGTCATCAAGTTGAGATCTGGCAGATTCTCACACCACAGACCATGCTGTCTACCCACATATCCCCTTCGTTCTGGTCTCGATCTTCGGTATAACACAGACAGTTCTTCGTGTTGCTCGGGTGTCCACTTGTGGCGTCCCCTTTGTGCGGCCTTGTTACTGTTGCCGGGTCCGACTACGGGTTGCTCTTGCGAGCTATGATTCCCTATGCGACCGACAACTTGTTCTCTCTCCTCCTCGATGCCCTCGACGAAAGCTGTAATTTCTTGCATGACAGGCGCCTGCCTCCTCAGCATCCTGCCGTTGGTGGTTCGCATGCTGTCACGTCCAGCACAAACCCCAGACGTGCCCTGGTGTTCCCCAGGCGGCAGCTGTTCTCCGAGGCTCCGTAGATTGTAATTCATCATCGTTTGAGAGTGAGCAGGGTCCGCGGGCTTGTCACACCCGTATGCTACTAAGTAGTGCCCCCGTGTGGTTTTGCATTTTATACCTACTGCCAGGTTTATTAGTTATTATTATCAGTTGCATTCGAATCCGCAACCTACCCCAAATATTGCGAGTCACTATTTCTTTTTGATCTTAAGTTATCGTGGGATGCATAATTTTTTTTTAATTTTCTAATGATATGATTTCCACAAAATTTGAGAAACGTCATTTCGTATTCTACAACTATCGAACAAGTTTCATTTCGATCGGATCTGCATTGGTCGAAGACAAAATCATTACTTGGTAATCGTCGGACCGATTATGAGTGTAACGAACTTGTCCGTCGCATTTGAACGCGCCACCTACTCTGAAATTTTCATGTCGCTACCTCTTTTCGTTCGAAAATTATCGGAAAACAGGCGGCCTGCCAGACAGATTCAAATTTAACCTCGAATTCTTCATCAGTGAGTGAGTCGAACATAACATATTTCTCAATATATATATTTAGGGCACAATATCACCTTATAAAAAGAAAATCAAAGAGCAGAAGTCACTAGAAGAATCGCTAACTTGGGCAGCTTTTGGAAACCTTGCATATATCCTAAAAAAATCCGGATATCCCGATAAATCTCAAACTTAAATTTTTGGGCGCATGTTCTAGGGGAACATCGTCCTATCATTTCGTCCAAATGTCTGTAATTTTCGAATTTCGAGCTGAAAATTGGCTAATAGACTAATTCGGACTCCCTGATCACGAATCCGGTGTCAGATTTTTGGGTGCTGTCCGGCCGGCCGGCCGGCCGTAGGCACGATAACAGGAGCACCGAAGGTCCTATCGACTTCAAACTTTCAGGGTAGGTTTCTGATCAAAATGCGACGGTTAAGTTCGTTAACGGGCAAAATCGGCCGGACGGTTTAGGAGTTATAGACATTTAAAATTTTTAGGTTATTTCCCTGATATTTCAGGAACTAAAGAAGATGTTGATTCGAAACTTGGTAGTCAGTTCGAGGATATAAACGCGCAACTTTTGGCAAAATTCTGTTATGATCGAAATGTTGGTAATTTTTAAAAAAATATTTCTTTTAATTTTTTCGAAAAAAAAATTTTTTTTTCGTGAACCATTCATCAGATTGCAACAAAAACTTGTACTAACGTCAATTGTAGTATTTTGCAACATTGTACAAAATTTAGGCTCTATACGATTTCAATTTCTGGAGATATAAGACAAAATGTGTCAAATTTCCTGGGTCTCTCTCAGTATTTTCATCGATTATTCTATGAACTCTTTGAATTCCACCGAAAACAAATTCAAAGACATAAACATAAAGAATCAAGTCATAGTTTAGACGTCGAAAGAAGGACGATGTTGATCGACTTGAAAAGGTACCTATTTCAAGAAATGCAATAATGAAATGCTTAATTTATGGATATAATATTATCTAAGTATTGTTGGGATTGGGCAGTTGGAAAATTTTTTAATAAAAAAATTTGTACCGACGTTAAATCAAGCATTCTACACGAGTGTGCAAAATTTCAGTTCGATACGATCTCAATTCCAGAAGATATTGCTTAAAATTCACATTCCAGCGTGTTTTGACGTTCTATGGTCACAGAAAATCGTCACAAAAATCTATTTACCTCATTTGACGGCTGTTTGTCAAATCAATTAATTCCAATAATTGATGTCAGATTTCCTACATACCAAGTTCAAACACATTTTATTATATGGAAAACACTTATTATGATCACGTTCTACAGGAATTGATACTAAATAGAAGCTAGATGAAGATTATTGTAATGGAAAATTTGTGTTCCAGAATAATATTAAGGTATTCAACATGATACTGCTTTTTTTCTTTACTGGTCAGTACGGGCCACAAGGAAGATGAACATGCGCCCAATAGCTCCTGTCCACAGGGCTTGAACCAATTTTTTATTTCCTGTATCTTACCTGTTGCCGCATACGGAATTGATACCATAACACTTACAGTTAGAAGTGAAACTAAATTAAGGGTAGCACAGAGGGAAATGGGAAGGCGCCATACTCAACATATTATTGAGGAACAAAATCAGAAACAAGGAAATCAGAGAGAGAACAAAAATCAGGGATGTCAAGGAAGAAATAGCGGTAAAAAAGTAGAGATGGGCTGGCCACATAGCCAGACAGGACAGCAAAAGATGGACAATAAGAACATTACAATGGAGACCTCGTGAAACCAAGGGTAGTAGAGGCAGACCACAAAGAAAATGGGTGGACGATATGCGAGAGGCCCGAGATAGACAACTGCGGAAGAATATGGAGGAGACTCGAACATAATCGTTTGAGACCATTTTCGGCAAAACATTCGAAAGTTACAGTTACTTTTAGTACTACTTAAAACTAGAACGTAAGCCTGGTAACTATCAAGACGTCGTGTATTTGCCGATTGTGTGTTCGGAATGCATGGAAATGAACATAAATTCAACTCTAAAAAGTACTCCACTTGAATGTCTCATGTAATCGAGAACAAAATTGAACAATCAGTTTCAATGATATATATCGGAAAATCATAATTTATATCGCAGACGTGCAGACAAACATAAAATGTCTAAATATTCATATCATGTTGGATTTACACACTTATAAAGTGCGCGTTTCTTATCATGTAGTGGATCCTTAGGTCTCAAGTTTTTGGACGATAACATCCCATTCATTTGATGAATGGTGTTTTGAGAATGCATAAAAATGAACCTAATTTCGACTCTAAAATGTACTCCACTTGAAAGTCTCATGTAATCTATAAGGCTGGTTTTCCTGTCACGCTGACGGTCGGCGCTGATGGGTCAATATGTATGTAGCTATAGGTAGCGTTTTCGAGTCACGCGGCGCTGACGGCTGTCAGCGCTGAGCTATATTCGCGCACGTACGCGCCGGCGCGTCGGCGCCGCTGACTAGCTGGCGCCGACAAGCCTCCACATTCAGTGAGCCAGAGACAATAGCATCCTTCTATTTCTCAATGTGATCAGCGTGATCCGAGATGACCGATCAGCGCTGACCGTCAGCGCCGACCGTCAGCGTGACAGGAAAACCAGCCTAATGAAATCAAATAATCACTTTTACTCATTAATGATATCAACTGGAAAATGATTCATATTGCAGACAAAAACAAAACGTGTAAATATTGATATTCTGTTGCATTTGCACACTTATAATGCGTGCATTTCTTATCATGCAGTGGATCTTTGGGTCCCAAGTTATTGGATGATAACAATGGAGTGTTGGTAATGTATGAAAATGAACCTAAATTGCACCGAAAAATAGTATATTGTATAATTAGTGGGAAAAGCATAATATTCCCAAACGATTGTGATAATTACCAGACGAGGAGCGTAGCGACGAGTCTGGTAACACAGGAGTTTGGGAATATGCTTTTCCCACGAATTATACATACTATTTTTTCTTCCATCGTTGATTTACATTTAAGAAATTAATTAAAAAATATTTCATTCAAGATGTAATCAAGTAAGTTTGAATTGGTTTCTCTATGTTCATATTGAAATATAGAAGTGGTAACCATGAAAATTACTTTGTTATGACAAAAGTAAAATAATTTTCAAGCTGGATTTGTTTGATTCGTTATATTTTATAAGGAATAAGAAAAGAATTAATAAATATGAACAATGATAGTGATTAATTGTTAACTTGCACGCCTCATGAACTAGTAGAAGCCGTGAACGCGGCTTCACTTAATTTACTTCCAGCGAAATCCAGAGAGAAGTATGAACTTGCGTACCAACGCTTCATAGATTTTTGCAGAAAAAACAACAGTGTGTCATTTGCTGAGAATGTACTGATAGCTGAATTGTTGAATTGGCTAAAACAATGAAATCTTCGACGTTGTGGGCACATTATTCCATGCTTCGATCAACTTTGTCTGTTGAGAATAATATTAATATTGCCCAGTATCAAAAACTGAGAGTATTTTTAAAACGTCAAGCTATAGGATACAAACCGAGAAAATCCAAAATTTTAACCCAGGAACAAGTTCAGAAATCCATTTCAGAGGCCCAAGATGACATCTTTTGATCGACGAAAGTAAGTAGATATAGATAAAATAGTATTACTTAAAATGCATAAAATACGAAATATACAATTTTTGATTAAAATAATATAAAAATCAAAACCATACTTTGTTTCATTTTATTGTACTAATCCATTTTTAACATTACCGCACGCTACAGCAGTGCGGTAAGAATATTACCGCACTGTTATTTTCTAATTGCTTAGCAACTGCCCACTATTCTGGAATGTTGAGCTTTGCGCATAGAAAACAGGTCAAAATAGTGTCAGTTTTCCCACGATCGAAGAAAAAAATTATTATGAGTGAGGCGCATTTTCACCATGGCCACTCTATTCACAACGTGTATCAGTGGGCCTTTTGTTTTTAAAGTTGACTCAAAAGAGGCTGTTACGATGAATGGATTGCGCTATCGAATATGATTAATAAATTTTTAATAGAATTGGAAGTTATGGATTTGGATGAATTTCGTTTCTAACAAGACGGGATTACGACCCATACAAAGGGTGAATCCATCGGTCTTTGGAAAAGGCTTCCAGGCCGAGTGATTTAGATTAGAAACGGCAACTACATTTTGACGGCGAGAACATGCGATTTAACACAGTTGGGCTATTTTCTTCTGATAATATGCAGTGACGGATTAACCGGTACGCTCTTGGCCTCCTTCGACTGCTATATGATTTAAGCAGAGATAACATGTAAATTGTCACAGCCACATGAAATTCAATTGAATGATAGACCTAGAGAAAGAAAGATTGCAATTGCTGATAGTAATGGATGAGTACAGTTTATTGTTCGTTCTACTTCACTATTTTCACTTCTACATTTCATTTTAAATAATTGTGAAAAATTCAAAAGCGTTGGTCTAATTGAATCGATCAGTTTAAGAACAGTACAAGTCCAGAAATAGCCATTTTCATCTGAGATAGCAAAAAGTCTCATATTTTGAGGCTCTATTCATTCAGCGAGAGAACATTATCATTAATAGGAACACTATGATTGACGCTCCACATCAGCTGAACAACAGGACTAGTGGCTATCTCATATGAAAATTGCTATTTCTAGACTGTTCTTCAACTGACCGGTTCAATTAAACTTTTTCTATTTATGTTCGTATTTGACTTCAAATCCAGCATATTACCATTCAACGGTAAAAGCTTCAGAGTTTCAGTTTCATATTTTCAAAATATCATTCTTCCAACATTCTGGCTTTGATTCATTGAGTACTATACAATTCCAGCGATTATAGGATAGACTGGTCAAATTAATTTTTTATGTATAAGGCACCCGAGATAATATTTTTGTGCAGGAATACTTTCAACCGAATGTGATATAACGAATAGTGTGAATTATGATGCTGCAATAATATAATTTGCAGACAGGAAAATAAGAAAGAAACGTTTTCTCTCGTGAATTAATTCCTCTGTATTCTGTTTTGATTTTTCAAAAATCTTATGTTATTTTATCTTCATTGAGTTTGTTTTCTGTGGAGAGATTTTTTTTTGTGTTTGTACCTGATTTTCTTTTGTTTAAGTATTTGCTGCTTTGTGATTGATTTGTATTAACTTCTTATATTTTTGTTTGTTTTGATATTCCTTATATTTTATAAACAAACTTCAAGTTTTGTTTCGAAAACTCCGAGCTTCCATTGAAAATTGGTATCGAAATAAATTGGAAAAGTAGAAAAAGTTTTCAAGTGTAAGGCCCCGGAAATTGTTAATCCGCCACTGATAAAATGTGAAAGATAAGGTAAAGCTGGCGCTACTGAGTAACACAGGGATGTTTCATGTAGTAATCGACGATCTATTGATGTGTTGTGTCAGGCGGACAATTACAGTCCCGCCACCAAGAATAGTCGGTATATTGTGGCACACATAAAGCTGTTCATCACCCACAAGCCTTTTGATAAGGAAGATGAGCCTACACGTAGAAGAACCTGTCCAGTTCCTTCAGTTCCAGCTTAAGGACGTCGAATGTATGGAATAATGGATTTATTTTATCCCCTTCCATGAACAGCGACGACGTATTAAATGGTTTATTTCTGGGTTTTCTCTCCCAAACTCTGAATAATATATATAAAATAAAAATATTACTATTTTGTGAATTGTTTCTCCGAAATAAACACAAGATATTTGACAGGACAATTAATTTATTTTTGGCGCTCTAGTTCCTCGGAACTGAGTGCTTATCAATTTGCCCAAATGTCAGTAATTTTCGATTTTTTCGATGAAACTGGTCTTAAACGATTTGGTTCGACTCACTGATCAAGAATCCGTGGTCGAAATTCATTCTGTCCGGCTGGTCCGGCCGGCCGTAGGCACGATAACTCTCGAACGGAATGAGCTAGACAGTTGAAATTTTCAGAGTAGTTTTGGGAGATAAATATCTCAGATAAGTTCGTTATTGGGCAAAATCGGACAGATGGTTTCGGAGAAACAAAAAAAAATTTTTTTTACAAGGCAAATTCCCTATTAAATTTTTTTCAATAAGCTGTTTTACCATAAGAATCCAATGATATCATTTTTAACTCTAACAAGCTAATACTCTCGGAGATATGATTTTTCAAAATTTCAATAATAAAACGTATTTCAACGTTGTCACAGAATGATATTATTCTATGTATGAATTGCCATAATGTCAAATGATGTTTCTGAGACATGACATTATCTAATCAATCGAAGAATTGTGAGCGAAGTGAGAAAAATCTCAGTTGTTTGATACGAAATTAGGTTATCTCAGAAAATTCTTACATTTCGGAACGGAACATGAAGTAAGAGATCTGAGAGTAGTGAGACTGCTTTTCATCCATAGACATAGATATAACTCTCGCACGGAATGAGGTAGTTAGTTGAAATTTTCAGAGTAGTTTAGGGAGATGAATATCTCGGTTAAGTTCGTTATTGGGCAAAATTGGCCAGATTAAATTTAATTTCTTCCATGGTGCAGTTCTCATTCTCATGATTGCTCATTTAATCTTGATAAATAAACTATTATTTGAATTGAATTTCCTTTAGGATGCAGTTCTATCATATGAATACATTGATATAATTCCCAACTCTGAGAAACCAATACTTTCGGAGATATAATTTGTCTGTTTGAACTAGAGCGCCAGAAAGCTCCTGTCCACAGGGCTTGAACCCATTTTTTAAAGAAAATTTTTCCGTGATTATTATCATTTTACCATTTCGCGTTACCGAGCAGTGACGACATCAAAATTTTTTTAAATTGCAAGCCCCTTTTATTTTTTTTTTTTGAATGGATAGATCATAAATTTCGGGATTCAGCAATGCATATGAAAAGCCATTTAGTTCAATAATTTTCGAGATATTAATTTATTAAATAGAAAACATGTGCAAATTTTCAAATTAAGTCATCTTCGAGTAAACACTTTTTTATTGAATAAACGACACAAGTATTGATACTATAACATACAAAATATATCACCATCTAAACAAAATATCGATGACGTCACTGTATGGTAGAACAATAAGAATTAATAGAAAATATTTCTTAAAAAATTTGTTCAAGTACAGACGTGAAGTCAGCAGCTTTTGTGCGCATGTTCTATTGTCTATTCACCTCTCTCTATTGGACACTCTTAATCGAATTTGCCATCGATATAGACCGTCTTCTAAGCTTTTATAAAATATGAATACATTTCGTACCATTTTAATGACATTCTCGAGTAATGAGAGAATCGTCTAAGATTACAGAATTTTTAATTTTGACAAAATGTATATATAAATGGGAATTGAATTTCTTTAAATATCTAATAATATTCAACAAAACTTACGTTTCAAGTAATTTTAGGGTACGAAATTCCGCGAAAATTAGCTCGTCGGTATTCTGCAAGTATCTATCGAGTTTCAATTGGATCGGATTTTTATATTTTGAGTTATAGAGGAAACAACAACAACATGCGGTGAATAATATAGAAAGTAAGTATCGAAAAGAACTAGGTAGGAAGAAATACTAGGACAGGGAATCCGCCACGCGAGTTCTTAAACAAAAATGCCATGTAATGGGCTAGGCTCCTATCCGAGCGTCTTTCAGGCAGAAATACTAGAAATCGATAAAAGCGTGGAAATGAACCTAGAAAGAAACTATCAGAGGTGTGATATAGCAATCCATTCTGATAGTCAAGTTGCTATTAAAGCTCTGAGCTCCCATGTTGTCCAGTCTACGCTAATATGGGAGTGCCGAAGAAAACTCAATGAAGTAGGCAAGAATAACATGGTCTCCTTGGTCTGGGTTCCTGGTCACCCGGGAATTAAAGGAAATGAGGAGACCAAAACATTGGAGTTCATCAGAACTGGGAAACAGGAAGGCAAGCTGCAGATGGTGATGACATCCACATCTCTGATGGGGGGCACAATAAACCTTAAGGTCGTGGTGCAACGTTACCTCCTACAACAATAGATAGATAGATACATAGGTAGTTCATTTAATTAAAAGTGAGATCTGAACGAGAAAAGATGTCAACAATAGTTGCATTAGAGAAAACATGTTCTTTCAGATTTAGAAAATTTAAAATATTTTTGCACATTATAAGGGTCACATTTACCTATGAAAGAATTAATTCTCCTATGTAGTAATCTTTCGGTTTTTATGAAACGAAATTGCCTCGGCAATGCATTAATTAAATTCATGCACATAGCATTATTCTGTGCCACAGTCAACGTCAATATTGACTGTGTCATGTAAAGCATGTACCCGAATGGGTTCTTACGCCACCACAAACATAGCACTGTTTGTTTTCGACCCAACAGTTAAATTATGCCTTTGAATACAGACCATATGCGCGCAAAACCTATCGTACCGTTTTTGGCTATTCCTGAAAGGGGAGAAAATAAATACATACTTTTGACGCTCACTGTATAATGTGCTTGATATAAATTCGCTGTCCTCTAGGCATAGTCTGTCCTCGATCAGGCCCATCATACTTAGTTTAGTATAATAACTTAGTTTAGTATAATAAATTATGAAAAAACAGGATTTTGCTATCGTTATTGTTTATCATTTTTGCATATTGAGTATTTAAACCACTCATAAGTTCGTGAATGGAAATATCTGTCCACTCTAAAAAGTACTCCACGAAAGTCTCACGTAATGTAGAATGAATTTCAGTCATCAGTTTCACTCTCTGTTGATATCAATCGGAAAATGATAATTCATATTGTAAACAAAAATAAAATGTGTAAATATTGATATTCTGTTAGATTTGCACACTTATAATGCGTGCCGTTCTAATCATGCAGTGGATCTTAGGGTCTCAAGTTTTTGGATGATAACCATGGTGTGTTGGGAAGGCATGAAAATGAACCGATGCTTAATACATTTTCATGGCCAGAATTGGCAGATAGGGATGTGGACGATGTTTCATATTATTTAACGAGTATTTTTCCGTAATTCTTATAGTTCTATGCTTTTCCGCAACCAAGCAGATACGTCATCAATATTGTTTTAAATTGCAAGACCCCTTTTTTTCTTACTTTGTGTATACTCCATTCATTTTTATAAAGTCTGCCGGTTGGCCATGAAATTTTGACACATTTCACCGTGTATAGCTTGAAAATGTTAGGTTAAGCTCATTTTCCTGTCAGATAACTACGCAACGTTGTCCTCTCTACATAGAAGTCGTAGTAATTACGTATTTTTACAATGTGAATTTATTTCGAAAAATTAATGAATTTGAGAAGATATTATGTTTATTTCACAGTCCTGGCGACTGTAAAAGAAAATTTTTCCTCTCTTATTACTGGAACAATTTCACGAATATAAACTAGTTGGAAGATTCAGTTATGCTATTTTCTTGTACGGAAATCAAGAATCAAGTGTTGAAATTTTAATGAAAAATAATGGATACAGTGGTTCGTTACTTTGTGATAGTTCATTTGAAAAAAATGGGTTCAAGCCCTGTGGACAGGAGCTTTCTGGCGCTCTAGTTCAAACAGACAAATTATATCTCCGAGAGTATTGGTTTCTCTGAGTTGGGAATTATATCAATGTATACATATGATAGAGCTGCATCATAAAGGAAATTCAATTCAAATAATAGTTTATTTATCAAGATTAAATGAGCAATCATGAGAATGAGAACTGCACCATGGAAGAAATCGAATTAAATCTGGCCAATCTTGCCCAATAACGAACTTAACCGAAATATTCATCTCCCTAACCTACTCTGAAAATTTCAACTACCTAGCTCATTCCGTTCGAGAGTTATTGTGGAAACGAACTTGTCCGAGATATTTACGCTCCAAAACCACCTTGCAATTTTCAATCCGCTAACTCCTTTCGTTCGAGAGTTATCGTGCCTACGGCCGGTCGGCCGGCCGGACAGAATCGATTTCGCACTCGGATTCTTGATCAGTGAGTCGAACCAAATCGTTTGAGACCATTTTCAGCCAAAAATTCCAAAATTACAGTCACTTGGGCAAATTGATAAGCACTCTGTTCCGAGGAACTAGAGCGCCAAAAAAACAAGTTTCGTATGACAATTGCCCAAAACAGGTTTAAAGTACCTACAAATAGTAGGTATTCCATAAAACATGTATAAAAGAAGATGAGTAATAATATGAAAGAAGATGAGTAATAAATAAAATACCTTGTAATCGATCAAAAATTTCCTGATCTACGTTCACCAAATTTTCTCCTCTCTCGAACTACAGAATTATGCTTTCAATATTTACGTAATATTTTCAAACATTTTCGGGTGAGGTCCTTGTTGCATCGCTAAAATACGAGTATTTCAACCCCAATATTTTTGAAGTTACAATATTCCCTTCTGTCAAGTTGACATTATGACAATTCATACATACATAGAATAATTATATCAATGTGTGAAATACGATTTACATTGAAATTTTTAAGAATCATATCTCCGTATTAGCTTGTTAGAGTTAAAAATGATATGAATGGATTCTAATGATAAAACTTCTCATTAAAAAAAGTTTAATTTGGAATTTGTTTCGTAAAAAAAAATTTTTTTTTTTGTTACTCCGAAACCATCTGTCCGATTTTGCCCAATAACGAACTTAGCCGAGATATTTATCCCCCAAACCTACTCTGAAAATTTCAACTCTCTAGCTCATTCCGTTCGAGAGTTATCGTGCCTACGGCCGGAAGGCCGGCCGGCCGGACCGGCCGGACAGAATGAATTTCGACCACGGATTCTTGATCAGTGAGTCGAACCAAATCGTTTAAGACCATTTTCATCGAAATATTCGAAAATTACAGACATTTGGGCAAATTGATAAGCACTCAGTTCCGAGGAACTAGAGCGCCAAAAAGAGTAAGAGTACCTGAATATTCCGGCAGAACTTCTAAACGAACAGACGTACCTATGGAATTCCCACGTTTAGAAATTCTCAAGAAATAAGCCTAAAGAAGACATTTAAATAACTTGTTGCACAACTTGAAATACACCTGTTTAAAAATATAGTAGTCACTGTTAAACCTTCATAAATATATTGATAGGATAGGAAACTAAGTCATTTCATTCAACATGTCCTAAAACAGAATGAAGTTTTCCTATTGCAGATTTCAGTTCTAAATCAACAAGTCCAGAGCGTTCCTGCCAATCGGGTCCTTCATAAATGGCTTCGTATAATTAATATACTTATGCATATATTTCACAAGTCAGATAGACCCCAGGCGATCTATTTCATTATTTATTATTTATTATCATTATTATGATTTCAGTTCTGTATAGCACTTCCTGATGTGTACTTTGTCTTTTCAAAACTGCATTCTGCTATTTCAATTTCAAAGCGAAGGTCTTTATTATTCGAAGATAATGATATGTGATAATATCTTGTCTAAGATGGAACATTATGTTGATTGTTATTATTATTATACATATCACAGTAAGCAGCCTAGGCCGATGTAACTGCATTTAACAATTACCTTGTGGGAATTAGACCAGTAGAAATTGGCAACTTCTCAGAGAATTGTTTTGACATTCACGATATTTCAGGAGTGCCAACCTGCCTTTGTTTTAGTTACAAAAACGTGATAGACCTAAATCATGGCCAACCAGGAGACTTTATAAAAGTGAATGGAGTAGAGATCATATAATTCTGAATTCAGTAATACTAATGTAACGCCATTTAGGTGAATAGTTTTTGAGATATTATTTTATAAAATTGAAAAATATGTGACAATTTTCCAATAAAGTTTTCTTCGAGTAATCACTATTTTATTCCAACAAGTTGGAGAACTGTGGCCAGGAGCTTTGGCACGCTCTTCAAATTTATAGCCAGAGCAGCCACCCATCCAGGTCCTGAACTCTACCAACGCTGCTTAGCTCCAGGAAAAAAAATTATTCTCAATATTTCCAAGAATATTAATCCGACTTAAGAACAAGCGTCAAAAAAAAACTTTTTGGCTGAGGATGGCCTCAAACGATTAGTTTGGACTCAAATGCATACCTTCACTGTTGGGTTGAAAATAAACAGTGCTGTGTCTCTGGTGGCGTTAGGACCCATTCGAATACACACATTTACTGTTTGGTCGGAAATGAAGAGTACTTTTTCGTGGTGGAGTATAAGGACACAAATCAGTTGAATCATACAATTGTACCATGAAATGAACCACACCCGAATTTCAGATTAATTAATTCGGAAAATAACTAATAATATACGAAATTATCCTCGTTTCACGTAATTTTATTGAACGACTTAAATTCATTAGATACCTCGAGCTATGAACCAGATCAATCAGGCCACGCTGTGTGAGTACAGATATTATAATGTGAACGGACGGTTTTGGACAACTGTCAATACTTGTTTTCGATAACTTCTCACAATTTTCCAATTTCATGAAGCTATCATCATGTGACATATTATTCGACGGTGTTCATCCCTCATCATCATTTTTTACCATGTTTTTTGTTCGAAAACGTTCCAAATCGGCATATTTCTTGATCTACGCGAACAAGTCATAATTCTTTAAAATCTCTAATATCCAAAATGAAAAACTGTGGACTATTTCGTTTG
Organism: Halyzia sedecimguttata; assembly: GCA_937662695.2. Taxonomy (NCBI): domain Eukaryota; kingdom Metazoa; phylum Arthropoda; class Insecta; order Coleoptera; family Coccinellidae; genus Halyzia; species Halyzia sedecimguttata. The sequence goes on from OW569418.2 coordinate 17,260,571, forward strand.
TAGAATGTAAATTTATGGACCTGTATATCTCGATAGTTAAAATATTTCTATACTTCGACAATCCTCACCGATATAGATCCGATCATTTGAAATCCAGAACTTTGCATGATATTAAATATTTAATAAAATAAAATAAAATATTTTTCTTTTAATTTTAGTCATGTGATCCTCACAAAATTTTGCATGAGTCTTCTTGTCAGTATCTTACAACTAACTACCGCTCTTTGATTTGATCAGATCAGTATGTTTTGAGTTATTGGAACCACAAAATTTCATATGGCCACGACTCTGAAAACACTTGGTGTATTTTTCGAATTAATGAACTTAGCCGGCGTATTTGGATTCCAAACCCACTTTTAATTATCCATCCTATTGCGTTCAAGCGTAATCATACTGACCGCTGGACATAATCAATTTTGACCTCGGATTCTTCATCAATGAGTCGAAACTACTCGATTGAAACCATTCTCTCAAATATCCGAAAAATATAGACATTTGGACGAATTGATAGGCACTTTCTTCACCTGAAAAGTGCGCCAAAAACGACACTAATATTGATACTGTAACTTACAAAAAATATTTTAGATAATCTGGATGTGTTCTCTCCGTACCTGTAACGCTATATGCGTTACAAGTCCATTACTGAATTCATAGTTTAATGATCTATCCATGGAAAACAAGAGGAGCTTGCCATTAAAATACAGTTAGTCTTAGAACAACAAGAATTACGGGAAAATGTTCCTTAAAAAGTTATTTCAAGCACAGACGTGAAGTCAGGAGCTTTTGAGCTCATTTTTATTGTCTATTCACCTTTGTTGGACACTCTTAATCGAATTTGTGATCGATGTAGATCAGTTTCTAAGCTTTTATAATATACTAGCTGGCCCGGAGAACTTCGTACCACCTAACTTAATAAAAAAAATGCTCGGTATGAATGAAGTTTTATTATTATTTTCGATTAATTGCACATGATGTTGCTTACTTACAAAACAGAGTTTTCCTGAAATACTGGCTATTTATAAAGTCTCTTAATCCATTTAAAGCTTTCTGAAAAACTATATTTTTTGTTTTGTTTTTTGGTGGACCAATAAACAACGATGATGGTTTGCCGACGCCCGAACACGCAACGTATAATTGTCCATGCGCCATGTCCACACATCAAAGGAAAAACAAAATTGTTACATTATGAGATACCATCCAAGGTACCAATTCAGTTAATGCTTTGTGGCACAGATCCCTTCAATTGCGTACAATTCTGCCGTGATATAAAGAACACCCTGTATAGTAATGGTTTATTTTCAATGATATATGCCTCGAAAGTATATTTTTTAACACAAATGAATGAAATTGTACGATTGGCGTGAAATACAGCAAGTTGCAATTGACGTTAAAAGAAAAACACCCTGTATGAACATTTCGGACAAATACATTATGATAATCCATCCAAGGTACCTATTTAGTTAATGCTTTGTTTGTGGCACAAATCACTTCAATCGTGTACAATTGTGCAGTGATATAAAGAACACCCTGTATAGTAATGGTTTATTTTCAATGATATATGCCTCGAAAGTATATTTTTTAACAATATTGAATGAAATTTCACGATGGGCGTGAAAAAGAGCAAGTTGCAAATGACGTCAAAAGGAAAACACCCTGTATGAAAATTTCGGACAACTACGATGTTAGAAGAAAGAAAAACACCCTGTAGGAAAATTTCAGAAAAATACATTATGAAAATCCATCCACGGTACCTATTTAGTTAATGCTTTGTTTGTGGCATAAATAACTTCAATCGATCCTAACGCCAACCACAACGCCAACTTCAAGGCCAACTCAAACTCCAACTCCATTCCCACCTCCATCTCCACCTCCAACTCCAATCCAACTACAGCTCCAACTACAACGCCAACTCCATAACCAACGCCAACCACAATGCCTACTCCAACTTCAACTTCAACTCCAACCCCAACGCCAACTCCAACACCAACTCTTACCCCAACTACAACGCCCACTCCAATCCTAACGCCAACTCCAATCCTAACGCCAACCACAACGCCAACTTCAACGCCAACTCAAACTCCAACTCCACCTCCACCTCCATGTCCACCTCCAACTACAACTCCAACCCCAACGTCAACTTTATTGAATAGCCATAAAGTTCAAATTGACTCTACATTTTAGTTAGAAAACGTTTGTATGGAAAAAAGAAAAGGGCTGTTTTTAGGTTTTTCCCGGCAATTATTCGAAATTTTCTCCCCGTAAAAACCATCCTTGGACTTCAACGAACATTAAAAAAAAAAAGAATTAGCAAAATTGGCCGAGGCACTGTTGGGTTATGCGCTTACCAACACATTTTGCGATTCATTTTTATATATAAGAAGATTAATACATTTCGTACGATGTTCATTGAGTAATGAGAGAATCGTCTTGAATCACAGAATTTTCAATTCTGAGATATGTATTCTATTGGAATTGAAATTCTTTAAATATCAAATAATATACTAAAATCTTGTCAAGCCATTTTAGGGTACTATATTCATGAAATTCCCCGAAAATTAGCGCGTCGGCATTGTACAAGTAATTATCTAGTTTTAATTGCATCGGATTTGTGTATTTTGAGTTGAGCAACAAAATTTCTTATTAGTATAACTCCAGAACCGTTGGGCCGATTATGCCCATTAACTACCTTAAAAATTCCAAGTTGCTATCTTTTTCCCTTCGAAATTTATTGTGGCAAAGGCCGGCTGACCAGACGGAATCAAATTTGACATCGAATTCTTCATCGATGAGTCGAAACTAACCGTTTGAGTCCATTTTCGCGAAAAATTCGAACATTACACATTTTTGGACAAACTATAGCACGCTGTATCCCAGAACATGCACGCAAAAATGAATTAATTTGACCTAACGAACTGCATTTCGCTCTTCCTGAAAGGGAAAAAAATATATTCATACTCACTCTATAATGTTTCGTTATACTCCGGGCATAGTCTGTCCTCGGCTAGGCGAATCTTACTCAGTTGAATATAATAAATTACGAAAATTACATGATTCTGCTATTGTTGCGCGTATGTTCTGGGGAACATCGCGTTATAGTTTTGCCCAAATGTCTGTAACTTTCGAATTTTTTGACGAAAATGGTCTCAAACGATTAAGTTCGACTCCCCAATGAAGAATTCGAGGTCAAATTTGATTCTGTCCGGCCGGCCGTCCGGCCGGCCGTTGCCACGATAACTTGAGAACGAAAAGAGCTAGCGACTTGAAATTTTCAGGGTAGGTGGCGCATCCCAATATGACGGACAAGTTCGTTAATGGGCATAATCGGCTCAGTGGTTTCCGAGTAATAATTTTGTTTTCAACCAATATAACTCCGATCGAATTGAAACTTGGTGCGTAGTTGAAGAATATGAACCTAAGCACGTTTGAGAAATTTTGTGCGAATCGTTTGGCTAGAAAATTTTGAAAAAATTATTAAAAAATATTTTTGTTGTCACGATAACTTGAGAACGGAATGAGATAGCAGCTTGAAGTTTTCAGGTTAGGATGTGCACCAGAACGCGACATTTCAGTTTGTTTATGAGCATAATCGGCTAAACGGTTTTTGGAGTTATAGCCATCTGAAATTTTCTGAAACTTGGTGGTTTTTTGTTCCTCATTATCTCGAAAAATACTGAACCGATTGAATTCAAACATGGTTACTAGATGTAGAATGCCAACGCGAAAATGTTTGCACAATTTGGTGAGGATAGCATTTGTAGAAAATTTTTAATAAATCATTGAAAATAGAAAAAAAAATTCTATATATCAGTAACTGTTCGTTTGAAATTGCTGAAATTTTGCAAGAGCCTTCATAACCTAACTCTACTGCCAAGTTTCTAGTTTTAATACGATCGGTTAAATATTGTTGGAGATTCGAGCATTCTTGTGTGAGTTCAGTAGATTGGGTGACCGTTGCCTCGATAACTCCTCCTGTATTGGACACTTAATTCGAATTTACCGTGGTAAATTCGAATTAAGAGTGTCCAATACAGGAGAATGGACAACATAATTTACCATGGTAAATTCGATTAAGGGTGTCCAATACAGAAGAATGTACAATAGAACATACGCGCAAAAGCTTCTGACTTCACGTCAGTGCTTGAACGAATTTTTTTTTTCGTGATTTTTTTTTTTAATTTTCTAGGGGTACGGTTCTGAATTTTTTTTTATTATTGTGATTTGGGTTGAGCTGTGTACACGTACTACTCAATGAGGAATAAAGTTGTACTTCGTGTAAAATTTTTCTTTATTAAATTTGCAAAGCGCTTTCGGCTATTAGGCCATCATCAGTGCGTTACCTGTAAGTGAGTAATGGCAAATTGAAATATTGAAAAAGTAAAAGGTTATGTTACTCACTCGTCAGGTATACATGGAAGTCCCTTGAGATAAAATCGACAAAACATTGTACAACAATTATATAAACAGATATCACATTCGGTATCCCATTTTAGGAATATGTTTCTATAACATTTTAAAACTTTTTTATAAAAAAGATTCCAATCCACTGAACACGTGTAGTGGAGGGAAATTATATTCTACAGACTAATGAAGTTTGAAGTTTGACAGGACTGACATTATTGAAGTGACGTAAATTTTGAAAGTGACAATTGACAGTTTCAGTGACTATAGTACACCAGTAAATTTTATGATAGTGAACACAGAAATAAGAGATTACATAAATTATTGAATTTGCATAGATTTTGAAAAATGACAGTTACAGTGACCACAGTAGGTACACTAGGAATTTTCGAGAGTGAGCACAGAACTAATAAATTAGGTTGTTGACCTAGAATTATGAAGTGAATAAAAAAGAATCCAGGGTATGTGGAGCCGAGGGGACTCAGGTCCAAGACAATATGGATGCAATGGTTATCATCATGGAGAAATTATTACTTAAGTCTTCTGTGTAAAGGGACATATGACCTGTTTAATTGGACTTGAGTGTTGAGGCAAAGGCCATTGCTCTGCAATTCATAATCAATTTGTAGATCTTCTAGAAAATCCAGTCTATTAAATTTTTTTGAGTTAACTTCTTTCAAAAGTGTTACATTGGTATTTGGACTGAAATTGTGTTTGTTGAATTTGATATGGTGCCCGAAAGCAGAATTTTCCGATTTATTCAAGTGTTCATTCACACGAACTTTCAAAGGTCTGCATGTTCTACCTATATATGGAGCATCACAATCGTTGCATTGAAGTTTATAAATACCACTTTTAAATAACATGTTTATTTTGTCCTTTGAATTAACTAAGTGTTTACTTAAATTATTAGTAGAAATTTTTGTATCTTTTAGTTGGTGATTGATAAAACCAGATATTTTTTGAGAGATATTTTCATTTAAGAAAATGGGTTCAAGCCCTGTGGACAGAAGCTTTCTGGCGCTCTAGTTCAAACAGACAAATTATATCTCCGAAAGTATTGGTTTCTCTGAGTTGGGAATTATATCAATGTATACATATGATAGAGCTGCATCATAAAGGAAATTCAATTCAAATAATAGTTTATTTATCAAGATTAAATGAGCAATTATGAGAATGAGAACTGCACCATGGAAGGAATCGAATTAAATCTGGCCAATTTTGCCCAATAACGAACTTAACCGAGATATTCATTTCCCTAACCTACTCTGAAAATTTCAACTACCTAGCTCATTCCGTTCGAGAGTTATTGTGGAAAAACTTTTTTTAAATTTTCAAATATTATTTTTTACACTTTGCGGTAATCTGGTCAATACAAAACTTCACTTGCGTATAAAGGTCATGATTCTACAATTTGATGCTAAATTTCAGATAGATCGAACGACCTTGTCCGAGATATTTACGCTCCAAAACCACCTTGCAATTTTCAATCCGCTAACTCCTTTCGTTCGAGTGTTATCGTGCCTACGGCCGGTCGGCCGGCCGGACAGAATCGATTTCGCACTCGGATTCTTGATCAGTGAGTCGAACCAAATCGTTTGAGACCATTTTCAGCCAAAAATTCCAAAATTACAGTCACTTGGGCAAATTGATAAGCACTCTGTTCCGAGGAACTAGAGCGCCAAAAAAACAAGTTTCGTATGACAATTGCCCAAAACAGGTTTAAAGTACCTACAAATAGTAGGTATTCCATAAAACATGTATAAAAGAAGATGAGTAATAATATGAAAGAAGATGAGTAATAAATAAAATACCTTGTAATCGATCAAAAATTTCCTGATCTACGTTCACCAAATTTTCTCCTCTCTCGAACTACAGAATTATGCTTTCAATATTTACGTAATATTTTCAAATATTTTCGGGTGAGGTCCTTGTTGCATCGCTAAAATACGAGTGAGTCGAACCAAATCGTTTGAGACCATTTTCAGCCAAAAATTTCAAAATTACAGACACTTGGGCAAATTGATAAGCACACTGTTCCGAGGAACTAGAGCGCCAAAAAAACAAGTTTCGTATGACAATTGCCCAAAACAGGTTTAAAGTACCTACAAATAGTAGGTATTCCATAAAACAAATATGGAAGAAGATAAGTAATAATAAAAAAAATATTTTTGTTGTCACGATAAGTTGAGAACGGAATGAGATAGCAGCTTGAAGTTTTCAGGTTAGGATGTGCACCAGAACGCGACATTCCAGTTTGTTTATGAGCATAATCGGCCAAACGGTTTTGGAGTTATAGCCATCTGAAATTTTCTGAAATTTGGTGGTTTATTGTTCCTCATTAACTCGAAAAATACTGAACCGATTGAATTCAAACATGGTAACTAGATGTAGAATGCCAACGCGAAAATGTTTGCAAAATTTGGTGAGGATAGCATTTGTAGAAAATTTTTAATAAATCATTGAAAATAAAAAAAAAAATTCTATATATCAGTAACTATTAGTTTGAAATTGCTGAAATTTTGCAAGAGCCTTCATAACCTAACTCTACTGCCAAGTTTCTAGTTCAAATACGATCGGTTAAATTTTGTTGGAGATTCGAGCATTCTTGTGCGAGTTCAGTAGATGGGTGACCGTTGCCTCGATAACTTTCGAACGAAAGGAGATAGGGACTTGCAATGTTCAGGGTAGGTTGCGTATCCGAAACGGAGAGTTGAGTTCGTTTTTGGGCATAATCGGTCTAACGGTTTCCGAGTTATACCCACCTGGAATATTATTTCCTTAATAACTCGAAATATAAATATTCGATCGAATTGGTGCTTGGTAACTAGTAGTAGAAAATCAACATAAAGACGTGTTTAAAATTTTGTAAGAACCGCACCCCTAGAAAATTTGAAAAAAATGACGCAAAAAAAAAATTTAAGAACCGTACCCCTAGAAAATTTAAAAAAAATCACGAAAAAAAAAATTGGTTCAAGCACTGACGTAAAGTCAGAAGCTTTTGCGCGTATGTTCTATTGTACATTCTTCTGTATTGGACACCCTTAATCGAATTTACCATGGTAAATTATGTTGTCCATTCTCCTGTATTGGACACTCTTAATTCGAATTTACCACGGTAAATTCGAATTAAATTTTCAATACAGGAGAATGGACAACATAATTTACCATGGTAAATTCGATTAAGGGTGTCCAATACAGAAGAATGTACAATAGAACATACGCGCAAAAGCTTCTGACCGATTATGCCCAGAAACGAACTCGACTCTCCCTTTCGGATACGCAACCTACCCTGAAAATTGCAAGTCCCTATCTCCTTTCGTTCGAAAGTTATCGAGGCAACGGTCACCTATCTACTGAACTCACACAAGAATGCTCGAATAGTGTTGAGTAGGACACGACTTGAAAAAGAGTTTGTAAGAGTAGCCTCTTTTTTGTCCTGAGCCAGTACAATGTCCCACTTCAAAAGAGGCGAGGCGTACTGAACCATTTGAAGTTATTATAGTACGAATTATGCCTCAAATGTTAGACGCGACGTGCTTTTGTCACTGCGGTATTGATGAGTAAGCTCTCTAGGAGGTTTGTCACTCGAACTTGGAAAGTTGTAAGAGTGCTTAGCTTATGTAATGAGGGTTTCGGCAAGAACATATCTAACGGACAGATATTAGGAGGATGAACCACATTTGATTGTTTAGTACAAATATTATGAAATTATAAATCTTACAAGTATAAAAAATGAATTTTATGTGTTTGTAGTCTGTTAGGTACTGTAACCAAATGATTACGATTATAGAATTTCTTACCTAATATACCTATTAAAAATGAACGCAGAAGATTTTGAGGATGGATGTGGGATGGATGGATGTATGTTTGTTACTCTTTCACGCAAAAACTACTGAATGAATTTTAATCAAACTTTACAAGAATATATATTATACTTACAAGTTACATACTACGTTTACATGCACCTTCTCGATCCGTTTTGAACCAATGCGCATGTTTTGATGCGAATTAGATGAAATATGGTTTGAGAGTTTACATGCCTTATCTGAAACTAGTTTTCTGTAATTCGGCTTTATTCTAAGCTCGCGTAGCCAACATGGGAAGATTGAAAAAAATTAAAAATGGAAATTAAGAAAAGAAAATCATTCTAAATATCTTAAAAAATGATGAAGAACACCATAATTTCGCAAGGAATTAACCTTTTCTGGGTGGTTACAAGTGATTGAAAGAGCAAATCGTGAAAATGAATCCAGAAAATTGGCAGAAAATGATTAAAGATAATAGAAAAAGTTACCTCGAACAATATATTATATCATTTTTATCTCAAGAGATTTATTTCGATCTTCCAGCTTAGGAATTACGATTAACGTAACCCCAAAGCAGGTTCGTTAGATTATCAGATTTGTCAAACTAATAAATTTGGTGTTGGTAATTCTGAAATTTGTTTCTCTTAAAACTACTCTCAATGCGTATTTGGTGTATACATGCACATTAAATCGGTTTGGGAAAACTCAATCCACCTTTTCAAATCGCATTTACTAATTCGCATTTGAGTAGTCAATTCGAATTGAAAAAACGTTTACATGTGTTTTCAATGCGCATTACGGAATACGCATTGGCTTAAAACGGTTCGAGAGGATGCATGTAAACGTAGTATACAGATACCCGACGGAAGCAATAAATGATGGTGGGTCATAAATAAATTAGGCAATTCTACTACCCTCACATCGAAGGTTCCGACACAAAATGGAATTTCTTTATCTGCCTCTGCCTCGCTCTCGCTCCACCGCGACAAATAAATTGAAGTAGTACAATTTTAAATTTCGAGGCACTCTTACATTTTGACGTCATGTCTGGGACAAATGAAGCGCCTCTTGTATGTCCTACTCAACACTATGCTCGAATCTCCAACAATATTTAACCTATCGTATTTAAACTAGAAACTTGGCAGTATAGTTAGGTTATGAAGGCTCTTGCAAAATTTCAGCAATTTCAAACGAATAGTTACTGATATATAGAATTTTTTTTTTATTTTCAATGATTTATTAAAAATTTTCTACGAATGCTATCCTCATCAAATTTTGCAAACATTTCTGCGTTGGCATTCTACATCTAGTTACCATGTTTGAATTCAATCGGTTCAGTATTTTTCGAGTTAATGAGGAACAAAATATCACCAAATTTCAGAAAATTTCAGATGGCTATAACTCCAAAACCGTTAGGTTGATTATGCTCATAAACAAACTGTAATGTCGCGTTCTAGTGCACATCCTAACCTGAAAACTTCAAGCTGCTATCTCATTCCGTTCTCAAGTTATCGTGACAACAAAAATATTTTTTAATAATTTTTTTTAAATTTTTTAGCCAAACGATTCGCACAAAATTCCACAAACGTGCTTAGGTTCATATTCTCCAACTACGCACCAGGTTTCAATTCGATCGGAGTTATATTGGTTGAAAACAAAATTATTACTCGGAAACCACTGAGCCGATTATGTCCATTAACGAACTTGTCCGTCGTATTGGGATGCGCCACCTACCCTGAAAATTTCAAGTCGCTTGCTCTCTTCGTTCTCAAGTTATCGTGGCAACGGCTGGCTGGACGGCCGGACGGCCGGACGGACAGAATCAAATTTGACCTCGAATGCTTCACTGGGGAGTCGAACTTAATCGTTTGAGACCATTTTCGTCAAAAAATTCGAAAGTTACAGACATTTGGGCAAAACTATAACGCGATGTTCCCCAGAACATACGCGCAAAAATTACCTTGTAATCGATCAAAAATTTCCTGATCTACGTTCACCAAACTACAGAATTATGCTTTCAGTATTTACGTAATATTTTCAAACATTTTCGGGTGAGGTCCCCGTTGCATCGCTAAAATACGAGTATTTCAACCCCAATATTTTTGAAGTTACAATATTCCCTTCTGTCAAGTTGACATTATGAGAATTCATACATAGAATAATAATTATATCAATCTGTGAAATACGATTTACATTGAAATTTTAAAAAATCATATCTCCGAAAGTATTAGCTTGTTAGAGTTGAAAATGATATGAATGGATTCTTTTGATAAAACTGCTTATTTAAAAAAATTTAATTTGGCATTTGTTTCGTAAAAAAAATTTTTTTTTTTGTTACTCCGAAACCATCTGTCCGATTTTGCCCAATAACGAACTTAGCCGAAATATTCATCCCCCAAACCTGCTCTGAAAATTTCAACTCTCTAGCTCATTCCGTTCGAGAGTTATCGTGCTTACGGCCGGCCGGCCGGCCGGACAGAATTAATTTCGACCACGGATTCTTGATCAGTGAGTCGAACCAAATCGTTTAAGACCATTTTCATCGAAATATTCCAAAATTACAGACATTTGGGCAAATTGATAAGCACTCAGTTCCGAGGAACTAGAGCGCCAAATATTTAGAAGGTTTGTCTACTAAAGGGTAAGTACGAGTTGTTCTCTTTTGTTCTTTATTCCACAAATTAAATTGTGGATAATGTTAGGGTCATAGCCGTTGTTGCAAGCAATCTGTCTAAGGATATTCAATTCTTTATTGTAATTTATGTGTAACTTAACCTTTTACTTTTTCAATATTTCAATTTGCCATTACTCACTTACATGTAACGCACTGATGATGGCCTAATAGCCGAAAGCGCTTTGCAAATTTAATAAAGAAAAATTTCACCATTTTTGCATATTGAGTAGCTAAACAACTCATAAGTTCGTGAATGGAAATATCAATCGACTCTCAAAAGTACTCCACTTGAAAGTCTCATGTAATGTAAAATGAAATTGAATCATCGGTTACACTCTAATGATATCAACTGGAAGATAACAAATAGGTACTGCAGGTGCAAACTGTTTCGTGTTGTACAGTTGCGTTGAGGATTTAAGGACCGACACTGAGGGTGTGTGATCTAACAAAATTAAACTTTAGTTTGACATAAGTCGTAATTTGTCCGGCGCATTTTTTCATTCTTTTATACAATATAAAGTAAAATATATATCTATGGGAGATGAAAGCCCTTCTTACGGGCCCTGTAGCGGGCTTCGAACATCTGAAGTTCTGAATAATCATCGCTTGGACTTGGACCGGTCAGACCTGGTTTTGAAAGAGACCCTCCTGGCCTTACGAGCAACATTTTCATTTTTGAATTCAAATATTGAAGGGATTTAAGGAGTGAATATCTTCGAAAACTAGCGGAGGCGATTCTTCGCACGAGATCCCATTCGCCTACAGAGAAGTATTTTTGTGAGAGGAGACTTTTGAAAGGTTATGTATTATTTTTAATTTGTTCGATTCCTCCCCTTGTCTTTTCATTTTTCAGGTTGAGTTTCGGGTACCTTGGAGAAACCTATCCGTTTTTTGACGAGGGAATCCACATTGAAGAAATATATCCCCATCAATATTTTTAAATTTCAGCAAATTTTGTAAACAATAGTTACAAATCACCACGCTCACGGGGAGAAAGGGTTTTTTGCTGATGTTTTTCCCTAAGCTCTTGTATCATACGTCGAATTGTAAGGTACCCCGTTACACCAGCCTCTGCTAACACATATACAGCTCTCAGTCAAAAGAATATATTTTATGGTTGTATGGATATATAGAGAAACATGCGTTTTCATGTTTGTTTGCTTACTGTTTTGTGGAGACGATAAATGGACAAATGAAGATATATACGTGATTTGAAACATCTAAGTGAAAACATAATACAACAGAAAAAATCGGTCCTATATATGAATAAGATTATAAGCTTCCAGCTATTGGCCACAACTAAAATCGCCTCTGGTTCAAGTGATGCATAGGTCAAAAATATTCGTAAATATCTAACAACCGCCAAAACTAAAAGATGATTTTCTACTTTAAAATTTAATAAATTAATCGAAGGAATACAATCTCGGAAGAAAGACTGACAGTGCTCGCAATGTTGTCCATCGAACAAAATTTAGTTAAAGACATTCCTGACTTCAACGAAAAGGTGATCATGAAGTTCATCTGCGACAAAAACAGAAGGATTGAGTTTCATTTTAAGATGTAGGCATTTGGTAATTATACCTTTTGAAATATGTATACTTGTTTAGTATTCTTGAATCAGCGACCCCTGAACAAAATTATCATCAGCCATCACTGTTCCCGAGAAACCCTATAGTATACCCTAGTTATCACTCCATTTTCCTTCATCCTTCGCCTGGAAAACTACAGAAAGACTTACATACGACTTTGGTTAAACAGTCTAACTTTTCGTCCTATTCGATCCGGCACTCCACTTCAGAAACAGTCGCCATTAACCTTTCAACTGGAAAATTTACTTTGTCGTTTGAATACAAAATCTGGGCAAATAAATTCCGATGCTAACGTCACAAATTTTTTCTAATACAGCCAGAAGACGAAGAGCTCCGATAATTACAATTATTCAAATAATTTTCTACCCGAGCCAGCCCAGCGGCACCGAATTAATAAAATTATTCCGTTTGAGTGTGAAGAATGATGGTGGGCGATGAGAATTTTAATTTATTTAAACAGAATTCAGTCCGAGTTCGGAATTGTCGTTGTTGGCGTTGAATTGATTAGGAAGCAGAAGTGAATATTTTGTAATTTGGAAATGGATGTTTTGAAATTTGAATTTGAGTGGGCTTCTTCTTGGTGCTACTCCTATTAGTCGGATCTTAGATTATCTCCTTTCACAATGGAAAGAATAATTATAATTGGGGATAAACAGCTGAGACATTGGATGGAAAACGAGTCCATTTGGTGTGGAAGGTATTGTCTTCTCTGACTTCATTATTCTCATTGAACGAGCACGTGAAACTTCAGAGTTTTTCAACAACGTACAACAGAGGTACATTAGCATTTTCATTGCATTTTATTCTTTGGCTTCAACTCATTATCCTTATTTCATTACTCTTTGTACGGGAGCCTTAACCTTGGGCTTTTCTGCAGCAGAATATTGTTGCCCTGTCTGATTCAAGAGTGTTCATGCGCAAAAAACTTATGCACAGCTGAATTTATTATTATTTAGATTTTGGACCTCCATTCTCGATTTTGCGTTATGTACGTTCTGGGTAATATCGCGTGAACATTTTGCCAAATGTCTATAATTTTTTGATCTACCGACGAAAATGGTCTCAAACGATTAGGTTCGACTGCCTGATGAAGAATTCGAGGTCAAATTTGATTCTGTCCGGCCGTTGCCACGATAACTTGAGAACGGAAAGAGATAGCGACTTGAAATATTCAGGGTAGATGGCGCGTCCCGATACCACGTTCGCTAATGGGTATAATCAGCCCAATGGTTTCCGAGTAAGAATTTTGTCATCAAGCAATACAGATCCGAATTGAAACTTAGTAGTAGCTAGTTGTAGAATACTAACATAAAGACGTTTGTGAAATTTCGAAAAACATGTTAAAAAGTATTATATATGTTACGATAACCTGAGAAAGTAAAGAGATAGCTACTTGCAATTTTTAGGGTAGGTTGTATATCTGAGGGCGACATTTGTTCGGCATAATCGGCCGAACGGTTTTGGAGTTATAACCATCTGAAATTTGGTTATTTCCCCAATAACTCGAAAAATACGAAACCGATCCAATTCAAACATGGTTATTAGTGCGAAATTTCGTGAGGATCGTATCACAAGAAAATTTTGAAACAATCATTGAAGATATTTCTATATGTCTGGAACTGTTCGTCCGACATCGCTGAAATTCTGCAAGAACCTTCAAAACCTAACTCTACTGCCAAGTTCCAAGTTTAAACACGAACGGATCTATATTGTTGGAGATCCGAGCAGCCTTGCTGAGTTCGATAGCTGGATGGGTGACCGTTGACTTGCTAACTTTCGAACGAAAAGATATAGGGACTTGCAATTTTCAGGGTACGTTGTGCATCTGAGTTCGTTGTTGGGCATAATCGGATCAACAACAGATATACCCATGTGGAATATTATTCTCTCGATAACTCAAAAAATATAGTCCCGATCAAATTGAAGCCTAATAACTAGTTGTAGAATATTGACATAAAGACGTGTGCGAAATTTTGTGAGGACCATACCGTTAGAATATTTCAAAACAATTACGAAAAAATATTATTTATACTACAATAACTTGAGAAAGGAAATAGATAGCGACTTGCAATTTTCAGGGTAGGTTGCGCATCCGCATACAGCTTTTATGTTCGTTAATTGGCATATTCGGCAGAACTTTTTTGGAGTTATACTCATATGAAATTTTTTTGTTATTTCCTGTATAACACAAAATATACGAATATACAATATACATATATCACAATTAAAAATTTTGTGATCATATACAATTCCCTACTGAAGTATGTCATTAAAATAATATTAGATATTCATATATTTTATAAAAGCTGAGAAAACGCTATATGTCGATGCTAAATTTGTTGTTGAGCGTCCTGTAGAGGTGAGTAGACCATAGAACGCATAGCGAACAAAAGTTCATGACTTCAGATCAGTGCTTGTTTTATTGACAAATTTCTAAAAATAAAAATAAAACGAAAAAATGTGAAACAATATTCTGATACAGAAACAATTATTTTAGATTGAATCTGACACCAGAATTATTCAGGAGAATTGAAATGGTAAAATGTTAAGGTGATTTTGGTGATAGGTAATGTCAAACAATTAAAATAATAATAGAATATTAAATGCTGTGTAGTGGATGAAAGTTGGATCAGTAATATATTTCTGACCGTCTTCAAGTTACTACTGATGATCTGTGTGCCACTATGTGTTCATAGGATACATTAATTAACAATTGATCCCATCCAATCAAATCACAATTCGTAAGGATACTTTCTGTTTGAGATTTCTTATTATTAGTGCGAGTAATAATTTGACAGAATAGGCATTCAGCATTCAACAAGTAATTTCCACATGTGTACACAAAGTTGTAAATATTCAATCCTTATCGTTATTATAGAATGAATTTTGAATTGGTCCATTAATTACTTAGTTATTGGATTTTAATGGAAATTATTCTTCGAAAGTTTGTTTCATTGCTGAAGGACAAAAAAATAAATGGCTGATTAGTCATTTCAAGATTATTTATGAAACTATCAACATAAGCTTGGGATAAAGGAAAAAATATACTCTTTGCTTTGAACCGACTGCCTTCTCAACTAGTTCCTCTAGAAAACTATCAACATTATTTTTTTTTCGTCCTCCAACTTCCTGCATCTGAAACAAAATGCAATATTTGTATATATGTTCAGTGAATATAATTGATTCAAACAGAATTAAATCGAAATATAAAACACGAATGTCTATTATGTGCAGAATGTAACGCAAGAGAGTTGGGCATACCTGCACTATACCTTACCGTGGTTACAGTTGAAATTCAGTATAAAGTCATATTTTTTTTTATTCGGAGAATAAGTTTGTTTCTCCATTTTTACTCTTTTTAGTAATACGCTGATGAGTATCTCTCATATAATCCTAAATTCCTTCCCATTTCTGTCATGAATTTTTCAGAAGCATTCTCATCCAAACTTTCTAAGAAAGGTGTTATTTTTTTCAAACAATTCACAGTGCCTACAGATAAATTTAATTCAAACCAAACACATCCATTAGGAATGATGATGCATATATATACAATCAATCCACAGAGATCTCAAACCAGAACATTCTATATGATTTATAACTCTCGTCTTTCTTCAAAATTTATGGATATCTTTGTTCGCCTGTTCTCCTGAGCAAACTGACAGACATCATTCTGGTAATGTAACTTACTCTCTGTAGGTTCTCTAATACGTAATCAAACAATATCATCGTAATTTGAGGCACCTACTACAGACTAGTTAATTGCCTCAAAGTTAAACTACAGCTTATATTTAACGGTTTTTTTTTGGGTTTTCTCTCCCAAACTCTGAAAAATATCTATAAAATAAAAAGTAATTATTTTGTGATTTGCTTCTGCGTAAGAAACACAGGATATTTGTCAGAAGCAATCAATTGAACAATGTTGCCTAACAAACAACAACGAAACAACATCAACGAAGAAACAACTATATCGTAACGTTTCGGAGTCTATATCAGACTCCTTCTTCAGACGCTCAATGAAAATCGAGAGAATTATTTTGTTGATAGTTATTTGACAATTCTTGAATTTCACCAAATAACTATCAACAAAATAATTCTCTCGATTTTCATTGAGCATCTGAAGAAGGAGTCTGATATAGACTCCGAAACGTTACGATATAGTTGTTTCTTCGTTGATGTTGTTTCGTTGTTGTTTGTTAGGCAACATTGTTCAATTGATTGCTTCTGACAAATATCCTGTGTTTCTTATGCAGAAGCAAATCACAAAATAATTAATTTTTATTTTATAGATATTTTTCAGAGTTTGGGAGAGAAAACCCAGAAAAAAACCGTTGAATAATGAGTATACCTCCCACAGTATCCTTTAATGATTACAGCTTATATACTCCATTCACTTTTAAAAAGTCTCCTGGTTGGCCATAATTTGGGTCTATCACGTTTTTCTAACTAAACCTGAGGCAGGTTGGCACTCCAGAAATATCTTCAATGTTAAAACAATTCTCCGAGACCTTGCCAATTTCTACTCTCAACAGAATCTTCCATCTTAGACAAGTTAATATCACAGACCACTGTCTTCGAATAATAAACAACTATTCGCTTTGAAATTGAAAATGCCGAAAGTAGTTTGGGAGAACTTCATATTCTGTCTCAGGAGATGTTTAACTCTCGAATGAAATTACTTAGTTTCCTATCACTGTATTTTAGTAAGGTTTAACAGTGACTCGGGTTTTATAGTACTACTACATTTTTAAACTGGTGTTTTTAAAGTTGTGCAACAAGGTATTTAAATGTCGTCTGTAGGCTTATTTCTTGACAATTTCAAAAAGTGAAGAATTCCATAGATACGTCTTTTCGTTTAGAATTTTTCCTGCCGAGTCAGACACTTTTATTCTATTTTCAAATGAACTATCACAAAGTAACCGACTACTCTATACATTATTTTTCATTAAAATTTCAACACTTGTGCCTTGATTTCCGTATAAGAGAATAGCAACAGAGAAAAAAATTTCTTCAACAGTTGCCAGGTCTTTGAAATTGTTGAATTCGCATAATATCTTCTGAAATTCATTATTTTTCCGAATTGAATTCACATTGTCAAAAATACGTAATTACTACGACCTCTATGTAGAGAGGAAAACGACTATAACCTAACATTTCCAAAATAGACACGGCTAAATATGTCAAACTTTCATGACCGGCCGGGATACTTCAAAAAAGTGAATGGAGTATAGGTATATTCATTTATTTATACACGAAACAAATCCTTTTCAATACAATTTGAAATACAAAGGAAAAAACAAATTATTGAAATATTAACAACAGAAGAAATTTTTCGAGTGAAAGCAAAAAAAAAACAAGTTCATAAAAATCATTTCAAAATAGCATACATAATCTTTTCCATGAGGAAAAAGAAGGGTCAAAAAAATTCCCACCTGCAGACCACGCTACATTAACATTTGCGGCCGGCCATTGTATAAAGTGGTGAAAAATTCGTGTATGTTTACAAAGTACTCATTTTGTGGTATTCTCTGGACATTGATACTCATATTATGAATACATATATTTTACTCATATTAAAAAATCTGGCTCTATAATCGCTAACGCAAACTTTTTTACAATTCACGAAAAAACATTCTTAACTCAATTCAATTACTCTGCTTTTTTGTGTACTTTCACGGTGATTTTATGATAGTAGTTACCCGCATGGGTCTATCAACATTTATTATTTTAACTAACATTTTTCCAGATCATCCAATAATTGCTCAACTCTAAAGAAAAGCACTTTAGTCAAGTTAGTTTTGTCTCCCCATCTACACTGCATTTCAGTACTTTAAGTAAGGTTGTAGTAGCCATATAAAACAGAGAGCCCACATCATATCTTCATTCTGAAAATATAATACCTGGAACAAGGTATTACTGTCTCGAGATTTTGACTACAATTCTTGAATGACATAAGGCCGATTCATATTAAACGTCCCGCTCGGCTCAGCTTAGCCACGCAAAAATATCTTTCAATGGGATTTATATGTACTAATTAACATCATCCATTTATCTTATCTAAAAACTCATTGAGATATATTTCTGCGTGGCTGAGCTGAGCCAAGCGGGACGTATAATATGAATCGACCTTTAATTTATTCCTAGAATATGAATACTAACTCCAGACTTTAATCTACGTTTCTAACAATCAGTTTTGAATCCTGACAGTAAACTCAGTTCATTCCTCATAATCTTACCTTGAAGATTCTTCCTCCAAATTCAAATCCGTAACAGTTTTGTATACGACTGTAACCCCATTCTTAGGTTTACGACTTCTACTACAACATATTGAACCCCTCTGTTCTCATTTCCTCGCCAGGCTTCAAACTTTACGAGGAACCTAAAATATCTATATTATATAAATAGCTCTTCGTAAGTGTTCATTCAAGTACTAATATAATGGAAATCTCTCTTTGTTTTCATTTGGACAAATAGAGCATAATATTGGGTTGATGCATAATGAACCGGCGTTTTTGGCGCTCTAGTTCCTCGAAACTGAGTGCTTATCAATTTGCCCAAATGTCTGTAATTTTCGAATTTTTCAATGAAAATGGTCTTAAACGATTTAGTTCGACTCACTGATCAAGAATCCGTGGTCGGCCGGCCGTCCGGCCGTAGGCACGATAACTCTCGAACGGAATGAGCTAGAGAGTTGTAATTTTCAGAGTGGGTTTGGGGGATAAATATCTCGGCTAAGTTAGTTATTGTGCAAAATCGGACAAAAAAAATTTTTTTTTTACGAAACAAATTCCAAATTAAATTTTTTTTAATAAGAAGTTTTATCATAAGAATCCATTCATATCATTTTTAACTCTAACAAGCTAATACTTTCGGAGATATGATTCTTCAAAATTTCAATGTAAATCGTATTTCACACATTGATATAATTATTCTATGTATGAATTGTCATAATGTCAACTTGACAGAAGGGAATATTGTAACTTCAAAAATATTGGGGTTGAAATACTCGTATTTTAGCGATGCAACGGGGACCTCACCCGAAAATGTTTGAAAATATTACGTAAATATTGAAAGCATAATTCTGTAGTTCGAGAGAGGAAAAATTTGGTGAACGTAGATCAGGAAATTTTTGATCGATTACAAGGTATTTTATTTATTACTCATCTTCTTTCATATTATTACTCATCTTCTTTCATACATGTTTTATGGAATACCTACTATTTGTAGGTACTTTAAACCTGTTTTGGGCAATTGTCATACGAAACTTGTTTTTTTGGCGCTCTAGTTCCTCGGAACAGAGTGCTTATCAATTTGCCCAAGTGTCTGTAATTTTGGAATTTTTGGCTGAAAATGGTCTCAAACGATTTGGTTCGACTCACTGATCAAGAATCCGAGTGCGAAATCGATTCTGTCCGGCCGGCCGACCGGCCGTAGGCACGATAACTCTCGAACGAAAGGAGTTAGCGGATTGAAAATTGCAAGGTGGTTTTGGAGCGTAAATATCTCGGACAAGTTCGTTCGATCTATCTGAAATTTAGCATCAAACTGTAGAATCATGACCTTTAACGCATGTGAAGTTTTGTATTGACCAGATTACCGCAAAGTGTAAAAAAAAAATTTTGATAATTTAAAAAAAGTTTTTCCACAATAACTCTCGAACGGAATGAGCCAGGTAGTTGAAATTTTCAGATTAGGTTAGGGAGATGAATATCTCGGTTAAAATCGTTATTGGCCAAAATTGGCCAGATTTAATTCGATTTCTTCCATGGTGCAGTTCTCATTCTCATGATTGCTCATTTAATCTTGATAAATAAACTATTATTTGAATTGAATTTCCTTTATGATGCAGCTCTATCATATGTATACATTGATATAATTCTCAACTCAGAGAAACCAATACTTTCGGAGATATAATTTGTCTGTTTGAACTAGAGCGCCAGAAAGCTCCTGTCCGCAGGGCTTGAACCCATTTTTTTTCAATATCTTTTATTTAACAAAATCGATAACAATATTTGACAAAAACATGTTTGAACGATTATTCGAGAGCATAGTCATCGTCTACTTCAACTACTTCTTCCCATTTGCTTGGCAGACGGTCGATTCCACGAGCGAATAAGACACGATTGTTAGAGGCAATCCACGATTTGATATCGGCCACCAAGTCATCCAAATCGTCGTAAATCTTATTCATTTACCACACACACCACATAGCCTTCTTAGAGTGGACATATTTTAGTAGTCCTGTAGGAAAAACACCTGGCGAAACACAAACCTTCCTTCTTTTAATGTGTTTGAAGAGAAACCATGTCTCATCTCCAGTGACGAAAGACGGTGGATTGATTGACATTGAAGTCTTCAGCAAGCATTCTTGCTCTTAGGCTCTCGTCCTCTTCCACGTATGCCTGAAGATCCTGATCGTCGAGATCCGATGGTTGACCTCTTCATGGCTCATCCTCCAAGCTGATATCATCTGTCTAAAACAGGCAAACCACTCCCTACACTGACTTTCGCTGATTGTTCCTTGGACAAAAAGTTCGTTTAGATCGCGATATTACTGTGCTGCTTTCCATCCTTTCTTTAAGTCGTAGAGCATAATATGGTGAATATGACTATGGTTTTCGACACGTATTTTTTTTAAACAATAGAAAAGATCATTTTCATAAAAAAATAATTATCAAAACGCTACTTTTCAATGATGAAAAACGAGCTGATATAAACGCCGGATAATTATGCATCATATCACCCTTATATTATTTGCTGCATCCTATCAACTTTCGTAGACTCGTTATTATGGATTTTTCGAAGATGTTTCTTTTTGGCGTGCTGTTCATATGAACAGAGTGCCTATCAATTCGTCCAGACGTCTGTAATTTCCGAATTTTTCGACGAGAATGGTCTCAAAAGATTAGTTTCGACTCAGTGATGAGGAATCCGAAGTAAGACTTGATTTTGTCTGGCCATCAGCACGACTACGCATGAACGCAATGCGAATAGAACTTAATAGAATTTACCATGGTAAATTCGATTAAGAGTATTTTGTGTGAGATGTGTGATTTTGAGAGGAAATTCAGCAACGTGCCGATTGCGCAGAGGAGAAGTGTGGCTTTTTGGGTTGTATGGCATATGTTGTGTGCGGTTCACATCTAGCGGTCATGGATTCGGTGCTGAGCCAATATTGTGAGGCTTTAACAAAAAATTCTAGGCAATTCTGTGAACGGACAGAAGTCAGTTTCGCAGAAATAGCGTATTTCCAAGTTGAAATGTCTATACCGTGGCCAATATATAAATAACTATATTTGGAAGATCTATATCAATTTACATTCGCGTTTGGAGAATAGGCGAAGAAATGGCGTTCCTAATTCGAAATTCATGTAACCCCTTTCGGGCATTTTTCACTTCGCGTATGAGCAGATAAGAAGTGATTCAACTGCAATCAGTCTCGAGGAAATAGCGTTGTTTCCGAGTTGAAATGTTTGTATGGTGGCCCTGAGACCACTTTATGAATAAGTATTCTTGGAAGTTATTTATTAAATTACGTTCGGATTTGGAAAATAGGCGTAAGGAATAGCGTTCCAAACGGGAGTCCAATTTGACCAAATGTCTGTAATTTTCGAATTTTTCGATGAAAATGAACTCAAACCATTTGGTTCGACTCACTGATCAAGAATCCGTGGTCGAAATTCATTTTGTCCGGCCGGCCTGACCGGCCTTAGGCACGATAACTCTCGAACGGAATGAGCTAGACAGTTGAAATTTCCAGAGTAGGTTTGGGAGATAAATATCTCGACTGAGTTTTTTTTACAGAGCAAATTCCAAATTAAATTTTTTCAATAAGCAGTTTTACCATAAGAATCCAATGATATCATTTTTAACTCTAACAAGCTAATACTTTCGGAGATATGATTTTTCAAAATTTCAATAATAAATCGTATTTCAACGTTGTCACAGAATGATATTATTCTATGTATGAATTGTCATAATGTCAACATATTTTCCTGAGACATGGCATTATCTAATCAATCGAAGAATTGTAAGCGAAGTGAGAAAAATCTCAGTTGTTTGCTCTGAAATTAGTTTTTCTCAGAAAAGTCTTACATTTCGGAACGGAACATGAAGTAAGAGATCTGAGAGTAGTTAGACTGCTTTTCATCCATAGACATAGATATAACTCTCGAACGGAATGAGGTAGGTAGTTGAAATTTTCAGAGTAGGTTAGGGAGATGAATATCTCGGTTAAGTTCGTTATTGGGCAAAATTGGCCAGATTTAATTTGATTTCTTCCATTGTGCAGTTCTCATTCTCATGATTGCACATTTAATCTTGATAAGTAAACTATTATTTGAATTGAATTTCCTTAATGATGCAGTTCTATCATATGAATACATTGATATAATTCCCAACTCTGAGAAACCAATACTTTCGGAGATATAATTTGTCTGTTTGAACTAGAGCGTCAGAAAGCTCCTGCCCACAGAGCTTGAACCCATTTTTTTTATTTCGAACCAAGGTAAAGCTAATAGCTGAGCTGGTGTAAATCATATATTTCCGAAAGAGTGCAGTACGTTTCATTCGATGGTTTTGTTTCTTTGCGTTACGCTTGCACTTCCGGTGTACCGCAGGGATCCCATCTGGGACCCCTATTTTTCTTGATCTACTTAAACAATATTTCTACTGTTTTTAAGAGGTGCAGGTTTCTCATATATGCTGATGATGTGAAGGTTTTTCTCCCTATCAGATCCGGTGACGACTGCGCTATTCTTCAAGAAGAGTTGAGGAAGTTCGAGTTATTCTGTAACTGTCACCACCTTTATCTTAATATGTCGAAGTGTCAAGTGATTTCTTTCTATCGTGGGAGGGTTTCTGTACTTTTTCAGTACTTAGTCAGGGTCGATCTGGTCAGGGACTTGGGTATATTACTAGATCAGAAGCTGACTTTCATTCCACACATTGATAACATCGTTAACAAGGCCAACGGAATGCTTGGATTTTTATTCAGACATTGTAGAATCTTGAAGAACGTCAAATCTATCCTCAGTGTTTATTACGCATATGTATTCAGCAGAGTCAATTTCGCATCGGTAATTTGGAGTCCCCACTATAAGGTTGATATCAATATAATTGAGCGTGTTCAAAACAGGGTACTTAGGTTTTTAAGCTTGAAATGTAACTTTTCTGTTCGTGAGAATGAAGATTTTTACAACTTGGCACGCAAACATTTCAATCTTCTGTCCCTTTGTGACAGGCGTAAGGTTAGCGATTTCCTTATGATGAAGAAAATTGTAAGTGGTGAGTTACAGGTACCGAGTCTGTTGCAGTGTGTTAGCCTTAATGTTCCTTCATTCAATGTAAGAGCATTAGAAACTTTTTTTATCCCTTTGAAACGAACCAATGCCTCAATGAATCAACCATTAATTCGTATGCTCCGTGCCTGTAATGAACTTCAGCAGGTCACTGATATTTTTCATGGTAATATCCTGAATTCAAAATTGCTCCTCAAAAGATATTTTGTTTTAATTTAGTTTAAGTGTCATCTTTATATATATTTTTTTTTTTTGTATTGGATAATGTTGTTCATTTGATCTTAATGTTGATCTTTTGTTTTGTTTTCCACTGTTAATTTCGCTACTTAGGGTAAACTGTGAACACTATTTATGGGTATAACCTGTTTGTATTCCTTGTACAATAAATAAATAAATAAATAAATAAATAAATAGCTAGACTGTATTGAGATCCAGATATGTTAAAGGAACTTGAGAAAATATGTAGAAGCACCGACGTGAAGTCAGTATTCCTTGGCGTGCGTGTTCACGTTGGTTAATTTGAATTGAATTATGAGTGTTTCTAACTCAGTGGATAGAGTGAGCCGTAGATATACCCAGAGTATAGTGGATACCATTCACGTTCGGGTCAAAAATTAACAGTGCTGTGTCTAAGCTGGCGTGAGGAGAGAGTAACAAAGTTGACAAAGAACACAACTGACTCTCCTTAGTCACACAAGCTCCTAGGAGCTTCTGAGGGATCTCCTTGGGGAAGACTTAGGAGAGTCAGTATAATTTTATCATGTTTATAGCTCGAGCGCAAATAAAGATTGAGAAAGAGAAAAAGACTAAACACGCATTGACGTAGGTTCAATCTGATTTGGCACGCGTGCTATAAACTTGATTATGATTATACTGACCCTCCTAAGTCTTCTCCACATATATCCCTCAGAAGCTCCTAGGAGCTGGTGGAACTAAGGAGAGTCAATTACGTTCGTTGTCAATTTCGTTTCTCTATCCTAGCTTGGACACAGCACTGTTAATTTTCAACCTGATAGTAAATGAAATCCACTACCCTTAGGGTAGATCTCCGGCTCGCTCTATTCAGTGAGCTTGAAACACTCATCATTCAATTCAAATTAGCCAACGTGTACACGCGCGCCACTGATTTCACATCAGTGCTTTTTATATTTTTAGTTCGTAAAATTATCATACCCATCACACCTGAGGGACGCTGAAACCACCGCGTCTGAGCTTAGCTATCCCCATTTCATACTGGGTAGGTACCGTAGACTATCTGTGGAAATTTGAGGCATTCCTGAAATACTTACAAAGGGAATATCGCTTTGAGGTAAAGCTACCACTAGTAGATGAGAGATGAACGGACTAGTAGAGACCATAGTTCATTTCCTAAAATAAGTGTTGTCTGCTGGCCACTGGCTCATAGACTATTAATTAATCAATCAACACGTCCAGAGCGTTCCTACCAATAGGGTCCTTCATGAATGGCTTCGTATAATTAATATACTTATGCATATATTTCGCAAGTCAAATAGACCCCAGGGGGTTCATTGATTTGCCGAGAAAGCAAGAGCAGACGCGTTTCTGGCTTCTTGGTCTTCATCAGTACTCTGTAGCTTCTCAACAAATTCAACTACACTGACCCGGGTTAAGCCTCTCAGAGCCGGCTTGGTCGATCATACCTAATCGCCCACGCCACCTATGAACAGCGTTCATGGCCATTGGGAAGATACTGTCTGAGCTCTGCGGGATTCGTTTCTCGATTAATATCGAGTGAATGGTGGCATATGATTTCACGCTTCAAATATTCACTGGTGGGGAAAGGCTGATTTTCGTGTTTTGTCTCATAGGTGGCGTGGGCGATTAGGTATGATCGACCAAGCCGGCTCTGAGAGGCTTAACCCGGGTCAGTTCAGCTGAATTTGTTGAGTAGCTACAGAGTACTGATGAAGGCCAAGAAGCCAGAAATGTGTCTGCTCTTTCTTTCTCGGCAAATCAATGAACCCCCTGGGGTCTATTTGACTTGTGAAATATATGCATAAGTATACAGGGTCTTTCACGAGGAACCCCACCCATATTTATACGGGAAACTACTGAACGTATTTTCATGATATTCAGCACTTATAAGTACTTCACGATGCTGATGAAATCTAAAATATTTTCAAGGCATGAGCACCTCCGGTTTTTCCGGAAATGACGTCAACTTCCGTTTTTCAAAGTAGAACACAATTTTTTCATTGCAGAAATAGATTCCTTAGAAAATTTCAAGTTATTTTGATGTAACATTTTTCAGTTTTGGTTGGAAAATTCTCTCTGAGCGGGAAAATTCGAAAAAAAAATCGAAAATAGAGCTCCGCTGAAACAAGAATAACTTCGAGGTTTTTGGATGGAAAATTTTCATTTTTGGTATTTTTCAAGATGTAAGATTGATGTATCCACTTTAAAAATCGAAATCGCGATTCATGATACAGGGGGTGAAAAAATCGCTTTCAAAGTTAGGGATGACAAAATCGTGAAAAATTTTTCAAATTAGAACCCCATTTTTTTATGGCAGATATTGAATCTACGTTAAAAAATAATGTGAGTGTTTGCATCACACCCTTGCCCTAAAGTGGATATTTTCTGAGTTATTCACAAAAAACTGTTTTTCGTCTTGAATTTTCAGCTATTTCTTTTCCCTTCACGCCAAAAAGATGAAATCTTCAGGAACTGTTACTTAAATCATGTTTTAGATTTAACTACCCTAATATGCAAGAGAAAAAAGTTACAGGTTGTTCCTAAATAGATGGCGAATTTTGATTCAAATTTGTATCGGAAACCTCTTTATTTCAACTAATCGGCCATCGGTTTTCTCTCCAGTGATAAATAAATAATTCCTTATGAACCATATGCAAAAACTTACCATGTTTTACATTCTTTTTTTTTTAATGATAGATATCATTAATTACATCTGCCAAATTCCTCTTTATTCAGTAGCATTTTGTGTTTACTATTAATTTGGTGATAATTCGTATTAAGTTATAAAATCGATCACTATGCCTAATTTTACCAATGAAGATTATTTAAATCTGATTCTACTTCATGGAGAATGTAATAAAGTTGTAGATAGAACGATTCGACTGTTCATTGAGAGGTTTCCAGACCGACCCAGACCAAAGAGAGATACCATTAACAGAACCATGACAAACTTGAGAAATGTCGGATCTTTCGTTAAGAAAACTATACACAGAGAAAAAAGTGTAGTAGAAGATGAGAACAACGAAATTACAGTTCTTGCATATTTTCCTGTGAATCCTCAAAGCCGAGATTGATCTGGGATTATCTCAATCAAGTGTTTGGAGAATATTAAAAAAACATAAAATGCACCCATATAAATTCAATAGGGTACAGCATTTGAAGGAAACTGATTTCGTCAGGAGAACAGAGTTTTGCGAAGCTATGATGATTTGATTTCAAGAGAATGAAAACTTTTTGGAGTGTATAATTTGGACAGATGAATCTAAATTCACAAAGAATGGTTCTTTCAATAGGCATAACAGTCATTATTGGGATGAAGAGAACAACCACCACTTCAGACAATGGAACCGTCAAGAGACCTGGAGTTTCAATGTTTTTGCGCCATCAAATATAATGCAATTCTCGATGTTCACATTTATGATGGGACTTTAACTGGTAAGATAGAACACTACACATGTTTGCAGTATTTAAAGAATGTTCTCCCTTAGGAGATAGATATTCTGACATATTGACTCAAATAATTGAGCCGCTAGTACAGAACCATAATGACTTATGGTATCAACAAGATGGCGCGCCTCCACACAATTCACTCAATGTGTCAAATATCCTCTACAGGCTATTTGAAGATCGATGGTTGGCAAACAATGGTCCACATCTTTGGCCACCACGTTCTCCCGATTTAACTCCTTTAGACTATTATGTTTTGGGTAGGATAAAAAATATTGTCTACTCAACTCCCCTGACTGATAAAGAGGACTGCATAGAACGAGTCAGAAATGCGTTCAGGTTTGTTTAGATTTTTAGATTCATAGTTTTGAAACTCAATTTGGTTTTTAAACACTTTTGCAGATCTCTTCCTCCCGATGAAATAAGAAGAGCAACGCACGAAGCATTCCTGAGACGTATAAATAAATGTCTAGAAATTAACGGTCAAAACTTTGAGCATCTTCTCTAGTTATAACTGCGAGAGTTTGCCATGGTTCTCCTAATAGTAACTTGAAGTCGGTTTCAAGAAGGGGTGAAAAATCTACAGCATGGTTCAAATAACAGTTCCTGAAAATTTCATTTTTTTGGCGTGAAGGGAAAAGAAATAGCTGAAAATTCAAGACGAAAAACAGTTTTTTGTGAATAACTCAGAAAATATCCATTTTAGGGCAAGGGTGTTATGCATACACTAACATTTTTTTTTTAACGTAGATTCAATATCTGCCATAAAAAAATGGGGTTCTAATATGAAAAAATTGATTTTTCACGATTTTGTCATCCCTAACTTTGAAAGCGATTTTTTCACCCCCTGTATCATGAATCGCAATTTCGATTTTTAAAGTGGATACATCAATCTTACGTCTTGAAAAATCCTAAAAATGAAAATTTTCCATCCAAAAACCTCGAAGTTATTAGTGTTTCGGCGGAGCTCTATTTTCGATTTTTTTTTCGAATTTTCCCGCTCAGAGAGAATTTTCCAACCAAAACCGAAAAATGTTACATCAAAATAACTTGAAATTTTCTAAGGAATCTTTTTCTGCAATGAAAAAATGGTGTTCTAATTTGAAAAACGGAAGTTGACGTCATTTCCGGAAAAACCGGAGGTGCTCATGCCTTGAAAATATTTTAGATTTCATCAGTATCGTGAAGTACTAATAAGTGCTGAATTTCATGAAAATACGTTCAGTAGTTTCCCGTATAAATTTGGGTGGGGTTCCTCGTGAAAGACCCTGTATTAATTATACGAAGCCATTTATGAAGTACCCTATTGGCAGGAACGCTCTGGACTTGTTGATTTATTAACAACGGTATCGCCATTTTTCATTACTATTTTTGAAAACGCTAAACAGCGCTCATGTCCATTGGGAAGATACTGTCTGAGCTTTGCGGGACTCGTTTCTCGATTAACATCGAGTGAATGGTGGCATATGATTTCACGCTTCAAATATTCACTGGTGGGGAAAGGCTGATTTCCGTGTTTTGTCTCATAGGTGACGTGGGCGATTAGGTATGATCGACCAAGCCGGCTCTGAGAGGCTTAACCCGGGTCAGTTTAGTTGAATTTGTTGAGAAGCTACAGAGTACTGATGAAGGCCAAGAAGCCAGAAACGCTTCTGCTCTTGCTTTCTAGGCAAATCAATGAACCCCCTGGGGTCTATTTGACTTGTGAAATATATGCATAAGTATATTAATTATACGAAGCCATTTATGAAGGACCCCATTGGCAGGAACGCTCTGGATTTGTTGATTTATTAACAACGATATCGCCATTTTTCATTATTATATTAATTAATCAAGATGAGAATATTGTATGGATGAGTAACGAAGTACGTCTCCAGTTATCCGGTTACGTCATCAAGCAGAATTATAGCTTTTGGAGTGACGTCAATCCTTGAAAAATGCATCAGGAACCCCTTTATTCCACAAAATTTACTGTGTGGTGTGCAATGCCTTCATTAGGGGTTGTACGTCAGAATGGACCTGATTTCCCAGATTTCTGTAAAAAAATTAAATCATGAATGTCCTTTATATTCCTTTAAATTCTAAAACAAAATAACAAATTTCTTTGTGAAAGAAGATTTTCGTCCTTTTACAGCCTTTTTAAAATTCCTCGTTATTCTGCCCACCCTGTAATTATTTGAACACGTACATATTTCATTTCATATGACTTGACGACCAGCCATCAGAGTTATTTGCATATACCTACATTCATCTTACAGTTCGTAACATACTCGGATATTCTGCACACCAAGTCTGCTATAGAATGCATGATATCTATTCTACATTTTTCGATAGCTCGTCTGTCAGGTGTTTCCCTTCTAAGAAGGCGATTTAAACTTTCTCCTGATTCTCGAATTACGAGCTGCTTTTATGAAGCCATAAATCCATTCTCGCAACCGAGACGTCCAAAGTTCTTTCTTTCGAGTAAACAACTCGGAATAATTCCCACGAAACAGTCTAAAGTGGAAAATGGTTCCTACGTGGCGGTGCTGCATATTTGATACACCCTTTCTAGAGTGAGAAAAGTTTTGCGGGATCCAAAATGACGTGTTACGGAAAAAAGGGAAATCTAATGTCCTGTGTCTTGAGAGTTAGGGCTTATAAGATTTGAATATTTCGTATTGGTCAAATTATGATAAGCTATTCCTTATCATTCAATGGATAGTATCAATCATTTAATATGTGGAGTAGATGACATTAATATTTCTAATATAATGACATACTGACTCACTTTCTGCCTGCATTTCATCGAGTACATCATTGTAGGAATTATAATATTTTTAACCTTGTAAATAGTAGACTTAAGATTAATTTCACTAGTTCAGATGTATTTCTGGATTATATCCTTGTCTGAAGAAAACCTAAGATATCCCCATGATATTGAATATCACCCCTGGCGGTGCCTCGAAGCCACTTGAGCCGTCTAGACTCGTAGAATACTTCTCTCTGAACAGAAAATCCCTAATATCATTTCCATGTTTAGATTTAACCTAAATCTTGGAAGCGCCTTCGTGGGTGAGCAAGTTCTTGGAACTCAATAACGCCTCAGATATCGTTATCATGGAACCCCATTGGTTCCAGCGAACTATCACAAGGTAGAAGATCTACCAATCAGCTCTGATCACTACCTTGGTAGTATAGCCCTAGTTTAGGGAGAGGGGTAAGAACGTACTAAGGGTTCACGGGGAGTAGAATTGGAATAAGGCCGAAGTGGTTCAGCCGAGCGTGATGGACGTTAGAAACGTTAAAGAAGTTGATTGCTGCTTAGACGTAACAACTCATTCGACGCGAGGAAAAAAGATTGTTAGACGTACAACGTCAAGTATATAGTGTCGATATTGTTAGAAACCTCAGTAGTCGAGGATATTATTTGAAGTTTAATTGATTACGACGTCGAAGTTGAAGTTTGTAGAGCTATGTAGATACCCCTGTACAAATGAGCGTACAGTGCTCTATTTAGTTCAAAGTGTAAATGTAGCATCATTAGACAATGATACAAATTGTACATAATGAATAATTCAAACCCATAAAAAATATTTCATGTGAAACGTTTGGTTCGGCTTGTTCGCTTTTGAGTGTAGATCCCAAATGATGATGAACTACTCAGTTGTGTTTGAGCATTGAAGGAGCTATCGTATTCAATTTCAATAAAGAATATGGATGATGACGCTGTTCTAGTAGGTGTTGCTGCTGTCATAGTCGTAGTGACTGTTCAAGCAGCGCCCCCAGTCTCGGACTCTGTCCCAAAAAAGATTGGGCCTGCGAGTTCATGAAGGACCTATTACTTGACGAAATTGGCGAGCTCAAGTGGATTACAGAAACGAGGTTGGGTTTATAAACTTTTTGTAGACGAAGAGGAGTTATTTCTAGATGCTACTAAGGAAGAAGGTACCTAAAATATCTAAATAAAATGCAGACTTCAGAAAAGCCATTCCAGCAAGTGAACGTCTCGCTCTCACCCAATCGTTCCTTTTGATTACTGGTGATTCTTAACACTACAAGATGTACCTCATCAAGATTCCCAAACAGTAAATTTTCTAGTTTCATAACAGGAGTTTGTGTGATGCCATCACAGAGGCTCTTCAAGGATATGTTAAGTAGGAAAACTGAAGTACATAAAACTTTCGATTAACATCAGTATATTTCAATGAACCAGAATGCATTATGCATAATTAAATTAAGCAATAGAAAAATATAATATCACATAAAAAATCACAAAAGAAAACGAAAAAAGAAATGAAATTGTACTACAAAATACTGATAAAACTCAAAGGTACTCAAACATAAGAATGAACAAGTACAGAATAACAAAAGATCCTCATTGAAAAACCGTCTTCCTCTCAGCATGTCCACATTGTGAATTGTTATTAATTCGGTTCGGCATATTTCGAAGGGGACTGTGCTGATTCGGGGTGGAAGTGGCATGATTCAGCTCGGGGTGGCAAAGCCGAATGACGCGTCAATACTTATCTGGCTTTGCAGATCGGAACGGCCCAAATAATGCCATTTGGCATAATCTGGACCTCATTTCATACGTCCGGACGTCTACTACCCGCCAAAAAATTTTGACGGATCTCCGGTGCTGTGTGGGGTTTAGGATCTTTGGATCTTATTGGAGGTGGGTGGTACCTGTATTTTGGAGGGAGTTATTTATAGGACAGCAGCCTGAAGTTTAGCTGGCTTGGATATACTTAGATAACACATTTTCCCTAATTGTTTCTCATTTTGAGCATATCATTATTATGGGTGATATCAACGACTGCTACCAGTCAAACCCTTTTGGATGTGATTCTTACGAATAACAATAATTTTATTGTTGATTCCGGTACTATTGACCATCAAATATCGAAACATCCTACTGTTTTTTGTTCTGTCAACTTGGCAACCAGTCGTCCAAAGCCTAAATTAATAAAATATAGAAATTTTAAGCGGTTTTCCTCGGAGCACTTGAGTGCTGATTTAATGAATATTAATTTCAATGACATGCTGTATATGGATTCCATTGACGAAAAAGTTGAATACTTAACTGCTACTTTAAACTGCTTGGTTGACATACACGCACCCTATGTAACATCTATATTTTCCAACGCACCGGCACGATGGTTAACCGATAATTTTAGACTCTTGATGAAGCTTCGTGATAATGCTCTTTCTGTGTATAAACGCACCAGAGCTGTAACAGACTATCAGCCGTATTCACAAAGCATTGTTAAGTGTTTCAATCTCCGTTAAGTCCTAACGGAGGACCTCAGTTAAGGATAAATCTGAATCACAACCTCAATTTAAGTATTTAACGGTGGTGAAACAGGCCTGCTTCACGTTAATTCTCACGTTAACTGAGCTGGCGATTCTTATTTATGCTTAACTGAGGACCTCAGTTAGGACTTAACGGAGATTGAAAGCTTTGTGAATACGGCAGTATACCTATTATAAGGTGTTGCGGAACTCAGTCACTGGTGCCATAAGAAGAGAAAAAGCAGCTTATTTGGAATATCAGTCTCGAAGAGGTTATACCTAATAGTAGGTGCCTCTGGCGGGCAATTGATTCATTAAACATCAAATGGAAACCTAGGATCGAAATTCCGGATAACTTAGGATTTCCTGAACAAATTAATAGTTCAACAAGTCCAGAGCGTTCCTGCCAATAGGGTCCTTCATAAGGACCCTATTGG
This sequence comes from Halyzia sedecimguttata, assembly GCA_937662695.2. Taxonomy (NCBI): domain Eukaryota; kingdom Metazoa; phylum Arthropoda; class Insecta; order Coleoptera; family Coccinellidae; genus Halyzia; species Halyzia sedecimguttata. The sequence goes on from OW569418.2 coordinate 17,293,712, forward strand.
CAGGAATGCTCTGGACTTGTTGATTTATTAACAACGGTGTCGCCATTTTTCATTGTTATTTTTGAAAACGCTAAACAGCGTTCATGGCCATTGGGAAGATACTGTCTGAGCTCTGCGGGACTCGTTTCTCGATTAATATCGAGCGAATGGTGGCATATGACTTCACGCTTCAAATATTCACTGGTGGGAAAAGGCTGATTTCCGTGTTTTATCTCATAGGTGGCGTGGGCGATTAGGTATGATCGACCAAGCCCGGGTCAGTTTAGTTGAATTTGTTGAGAGGCTACAGAGTACTGATGAAGGCCAAGAAGCCAGAAACGCGTCTGCTCTTGCTTTCTCGGCAAACCAATGAACCCCCTGGGGTCTATTTGGCTTGTGAAATATATGCATAAGTATATTAATTATACGAAGCCATTTATGAAGGACCCTATTGGCAGCAACGCTCTGGACTTGTTGATTTATTAACAACGGTATCGCCATTTTTCATTATCATTCATTATTAAATTAATAGTTAGTTATCTTCGGTTTATAATTCAAAAAAAGTTGTCCGCAAAAAACTCATTATTATAAAACAAATAAATCGAATCATAATTTGAAATTTTCATTTAATCTATCTACAGTACAGGAAATTGAAGAAAGTATCTTAGATCTGAAGTCGAATGCAGTCGGCAACGACAACATTTCAACAGGGATGCTGCAGTGTTACTTACAAACTATTGCCCCGTATGTAGCACATATTGTTAGAAGCTTTCTAGACGAGGGCTACTTTCCGAATGTGGAAACATACAATTGTCAAGCCCCTTCCTAAAGTTTGCAACCCTAAATGTTTTAGGGATCTGCGTCGAATAAGTATACTACCTGCTATTTCTAAGATTATACAAAAGGTGGTTTATAAGCAGATTTACAGTTATTTGATTGAGAATGCAATCCTGCCTAATGTCACAGTCTGGTTTCCGTAAGGGTTATAGTGCGACAACACTTTTACTGAATATGACGGACTGCATACTGCGGTCTTTGGATTCCGGTATGGCTTTTGACACGATTGACCAAGATCATTTATCTGCAAAGCTGGAATATTGCGGTTCTGATTCCGTGTCATGTGATTTTTGTCGTAATTATCTTATTGAACGTTACCAGAGCGTCGTTGTTGAGGAAAATGCTTCTGACTTCTCGGCGGTGTCCTAGGGTGTCCCTCAGGGGTCGGTTTTGGGACTTCTCCTATATTTAATTTATGTATTTGATATTCAGAAATCTTCGAAATATGTTAATACCCAATCATTTGCTGATGATACACAGGTGTTCTATTCCTATCTGGTCTTGCTTCGGAACGTATCAACCTTGACCTTTTGTCTCTGCACAGATATTCAATTGCACACAATCTTAAACTGAATCCTGAAAAATGTATAGCAGTGATATTTAACTCAAAATTGTTTACAAACATACCCAACGATATGCTTCTTCTTATTCAGGACGAAACTCTGAAGATAGGTCATAGCGGTAGGAACCTGGGAATTGTATTTGACTGCAGACTTCGGTTTGAGGAACACGTTGTGTTATTGATTAAGAGGTCATATTCAGCAATCAGACACCTATATCGCAATAGACAGTTTCTGAACTAGGAAAGAAACTATGTTAATCATTGGTTCTGTCTGGATTAGATTATTGCTTAGTGATTTATTTTCCCTGCTTATACAAAGTGACAAAGCAGTGTCTCCAAAGAATCCAAAAGTACTGTTGAAGATTCTTCTATGGACTTAAAAAATATGATGGTGTGCCAGAAAAAATACATCACCTCGGTTGGTTGCGTGTTGAAGATATGTTTAAACACTATATGGCCTCTTTAGTTTTCCGAATAGTTTCTACCTCGACCGCACCATACCTCAGAGAAAAATTAATATTTAGGAGAGATGTTCTTTGCCGTGTACTTAGAAATCCGTATATAGTGGAGTTGCCTAGATATCGTCTAGCTGAGTTTCAGAAATCCTTTTCATATAATGCTGCAATAGTTTATAATAGCGTTCCAAACAGGTTCAAGACATGTAGTTTATATTATTTTAAAAGACTGTAGGTCACTGTTGCTTCAACTGGATGGTGAGAGGTTGTGGCTTGATTTGCGGAGGTTGTGGGTTGATTGTTCTGTTTTATTTAGTTTTTCCCTTGTTTGGGAATTTTGTTGTTAACTTTGTAATAACTTGCATAGCTAGATATATATATATATATTTACGAGTATGTATGCTTTTGTTTATTTTCCATTTCGATGCTACTTTGCATTTTATTTTTTCTCCCCGTCTAGTTTTATAGAATGGTGTAACTTTTGTATTTCGTTAAGAATTCAAACATTAGTAATAATATTTTACATTAGCCATTTTTGAATAAAATGTTAAATTCAGTTGGTTGGCACGTGCCTCGTGAGCTTATGAGAAGATTGGCGACTGCGTGGAGGAACAATGAGCACCACGGCCTCCGGTCAGCCCAAGATCGGCGGCGCAGAAGAAGAAGAAACATATTCAAGGATGGTATTTATCGGATAGTCTAAGCCGCATAACGGGTCTTTCAATGGGAACGCCCCATTTTCAAATTGACATTACTTACGCACTTCAGCTATTTTTATTTGTGACATTGATAGATGTACTTGTCAAAGTCTACCATTTAATCATGAAAAGCTACACGCTTCAACAAAGTTTACAAATAATCCAAATTTATTTTGATAACAAAGGAGCACAAACCCCCTTTTTTGGTTCGTAACTGTGGGGTTGGTAGATACACCTACAAAAGTTAATTTCGAATGAAAGAAGAAACTGAAAGAGGAATTTTCTCTTCCCGGAATGTATTACTCGAAGAAATTCCTCCGGAACTTTGATACTGACAGATCCAAGAAGTACTGGGACCTCAGTAAGAACACGCTGCACCTCCTCATTGGTTTCCTCACAGGGTACTGTGGTCTTAGGAAGCATATGATGAGATTAGCGCTAGCAGAAACTGACGACTGCAGATTCTGTTGGGAGGAGGATGAAACTCCTAATTACCTGATAACGGAATGTCTCGCCATTTCAAACCAACGCAAGGAATGCTTTGGCCAAGGAATCTGCAGGAGCGAAGACGTAGTCTCCTTGAGGCCATCCCAGATACTGGACTTCATCAGAACTCTGGAACTGGAAGGCGAGCTGTAGATGGTAGTGACATCGACAACTCTGACGAGGAGCACAATAGACCTCAAGGTCACAGTGCAACATTATTTCCTATAACAATTTACAATATACTCTAACTTCAAGTGCTTTAACTCCAATTTTTGGTCGTTATAATCGTCCGGATAAGACAATAATTGGAAGTAAAGAAGCTTGAAACAAATTTCACATTTCATGGTGTAACAGTGCCAGTGAGATAAAGAAATGCAAGAAGTGAAGAGAAAATTGCTGCCGTACGCGAAAGTGTTCGTGAAGACCAAAATTTATCGATTTCTCGTCGTTCACAAGAACTACTGATTTTTATAGCCTGAATAGGTTGGTCTTGATTTGCGGAACATGTGCTTTCAACAGGACGGTGCCTCTTGTCATGCTGCCAATGACATAATGATGACTTTATCGAAATCAAAATTCGGTGATTCGGATATTCCAAGAAATCGACCGATAAATTATCCGCCTCGTTTTTGCGATTTAACTCCATCGGACTTCTTTCTTTGCGGATACATTAGGTCAGTGGTTTACACGTTCACAGCCATCATCCAAAACATTTAGACGATTTACAGATCAATATTGAACGATTAATTGCTAACATACGACCTGATTCATGAGAGAGAGTCATGGAAAATTGGGTTCAACGACTTCATTCCGGCCAGCATTTCCGTAGTGGACATTTAGATGATGTATCGTTTCATAACTCATTGTATCCATTGTACTTTATAATGACATAAAAATTTCAATAATTTTCAAATAAATAATCAATTTTATTTACGAAAAAAAAATGGGTGCTCTTAATAAAAGACCCGTTATAACCTAAGAGCTTTTTATTTCATATCAGAATAAGCTTTGTATCCTTTCTAAGGGGCAATCCCAACTAACAACTTTATATTTTATAATAGTTGTGGAAACGTTTTCAACCAAAATCTTATAAAACATTCTTACTCGCTGAATTGTTTTCAATACGTTTATACAACAGATATAAACCCAGAATTGGCACATTTTATAAAATAATGTTGTCATTCGAAACATTTCATAAAGCTCTTCATAAACATTACAAAACTATTTCATAAACATTCTGGCGCCATCTAAAAAACTGTTTTGTAATAACTATAAGGTTTTTCATATGAGCGTTCTGAAATAAAAATGTTACATAGAATGATATCTATAAAATTAATTGATTTTAAGTTGGCAAATGACAATCCTGAATTATAACAACATAGCGAAAATATAGATGTCATGTGTCATTATGGTTTACAGGAAGCCATTTTATTTATATATACTTCCACTCTTACAGACACATGTTTGGATACACACAACGAAATTCTCAATGCAGATGAAATTTCTTCGTGAAATGTAGCACTAAAATGAGATATTTTAAACGCGCCCCCTTGTTTCGAATGTTTCACACAAAAAAATGGAACAAAACAAAAATGTGACTTGTCAGTCTAATGATCCTTTGTACGAAAATGTATTCCAATTTGTTCCACAGATTATTTTTGAGTCATTTCATGCTCTGAATGGTTGAAATATCTACACATTGGCGATTTTTAGTGTGTTTAAAACACTCCGCACTCTGAGTCACAAAAACGCCATGTTTAATGGCGTTCTCTTATAAAATGATTTTGCATCAATTTCAAGCATTTCGTTGTAATTTAGCTACTTAAAAACTACTATAAAACATGTTATTATGGCGGGTTTTCCTGTCACGCTGACGGTCGGCGCTGACGGTCAGCTCGGATCCTTTTAGTATCGCGCTGATCACATAGAGATATAGAAGGATGCTATTGCCTCTGGCTCACTGAATGTGGAGGCTTGTCGGCGCCAGCTAGTCAGCGGCGCCGACGCGCCGGCGCGTACGTGCGCGTATATAGCTCAGCGCTGACGGCCGTCAGCGCTGCGTGACTCGAAGACGCTACCTATAGCTACATACATATTGACCCATCAGCGCCGACCGTCAGCGTGACAGGAAAACCAGCCTAAGTCCAACCGCGTGAAAGTCAACATAACCTGCAAAATCAGTGAAACAGTTAACGTTTTCCTATGGAATAATAATAATAATAATAATAATAATATAATTTTATTTTCAAAATTGCTACAAAATAACAGGTAGAAAACAAGTCAAAATATTCTCATAAAAGGAACTCATAACTTTACAACTCGCTACAATAATTTTTAAATTCAAGAATTGTGTAAGGTTCACATTCAACTATAATCAAAAATATAATTTTTTAAAAAATTTTTAAATCAACAATATCTCTAATATTCCTCAGCAGGAAATTGAATAATCTTATGCTCATATAGAATATATTATCCTCAGTCACTGAGAGTTTGTGAGGTGGAAAGAAATATTCAAACATTCTTCGAGTAGCATTAAGATTTTTACAGCTCAGAAAGTATCGTTTGTTTTTGTGAAAAAATGACAAAACTTTATATATATATAGACCTGGCATTGTAAGAAAATTGTTTTTTTTAAATACACCTCGACATGACTCTCTGAATGCCATGTTGAAAATCGTTCGTATGGCTAATTTTTGTGTTACAAATACTTGTCCAGCTGAGGTACTTCCTCCCCAAAAAATTATGCCGTAGGACAGTAGACTGGAAATTTGCGAAATACACCATCCTCAGCGTGTTGTCATCGATTTGGTTCCTCAAAGCTCTCAACATATAGACAGTAGAATTCAACTTAGTTGTTAGTGATTCGCAATGTACAGACCATCTCAGGTGGTTGTCAATATATATTCCTAAGAGTTTAGTTTAGGAGCTTGTCGGAACTGTACCATAGGAAAGGAAATGCTGTCGGGAGGTGTCAAGTTTGATCGACTACTCGAGAACATGAGAACCCTGGTCTTATCAGAATTGAGAACTAGGTTATTTCCTGCACACCAATTCTCCATCAATGACATAGATCGAATTAAATTACTCATTACCCCTTCAATATTCACTGAACTAACAATAATATTTGAGTCGTCAGCATAAAGGAAAGCTTCAATCATTGCTTCCGGTAACAATGAATTATCCTTTAAATAGTTTTTCGGCAAATGGGGCTTTGGCTGGAATATCTCTGGTAAGTCGTCTATATATGCGATAAATAAAATTGGCTCCAAGATAGTACCTTGAGGTACACCGCGTAGAATGGTCCTCTCAGACGATCTGAAACAGCCATCATCCCTTTGCAAAACAACAACCTGTTTTCTATTCAAGAGGTAGTTCTCGAAGAGTTTAAGTGATACACCTCTTATGCCACATTTTTCAAGCTTTGACAGCAAAATTTTATGATCCACCAAGTCAAAAGCTTTGGAAAAGTCTATAAAAAGTCCAGCAGGAATTTCACCTTTTTCAAGGCAGAGTATAATTTCTTGGACAAACTCAAAGATTGCCGTCTCTGTGCTCCTGCCCTGAATGAAACCATGTTGTCTTTCAGACAGTATTTCATACTTCTTGAAAAAATGCAGAAGTCGATTCGCTAGGATTTTTTCGAAGATTTTAGCGAAAGATGTTACAAGACTAATTGGCCTATAGTTGGCTAGATCATCTAAGTCTCCCTTCATGTGGCAAGGTCTTACAATTGATTTTTTTAAAGCATCCAGAAAGAGGCCTGATCTAAATGCACAATTCATTATAAAACATAGTGGTTTGATAAAGAGTGAAATATGACGCTTTATTACTGTCATTGGAACTTCGTCATATCCAAATGACTTTTTGTTCTTCATCATCTTTACAGTAGACACAATTTCAGGTTCTAGAACCTCAAACAGACAAAAGGAATTAGTGACTCTACGTCTCTCGTAAGAACCAGCCTGAGCAGTATTGGAATTTCCAGATATAAGACTTGACATATTAATGAAAAAATCGTTGAATTTAGTTGCTAATTGGGCCATGTTTAGATCGCTGTTGATATTGCCTGTATTCTCGGGTATTTTATTCTTGCCTGTAACTTCTCTGATAATGTTCCATGCAGTTTTTGACTTATTTTCTGCGTTGCTTATTAAAGACGAATGAAATTTTTTCCTATCAGAAATTAATGCAGTATCATAAAGGCGGTTCACAAGTTTATAACTCTCAGCATATTCTGATCTATACTTAGATATAATGAAAAGTAAATCCAATTGTCCCTTCAGAGATTGAGTTTCAGACGATAGTAACGTTTTTTTCTTTGTGGAAAATTCAACAGTCCTCAATGGAAATGATCTCAGAAAAAAATCAACGAACCTTTCAGAAAAATGGTTCCACATCTCATTGATATTATGCTTAGGAATGCCATAGAGTTCAGTCCAATTCGCATTGGATAAAAATTCCTCGAAAATATTATGATTATGATCATTATATAATCTTATGTTCTTCTTTTGAATAGGTCTAGAGCAATAACTTTCATGAGCAAATGTGAACTGTTGTCCAGAATGGTCAGACAAATGTTCTTCAACAATAGTAGTAGTTCCGTAAACATTTGAAATAACATTATCTAAACAAGTTGATGAGCTAGATGTTATTCTAGTGGGTTCCATAGTTGAAAATTGCAAATTGTATGTTTCTAAAATAGAAAAGAACATCCTGGAATCATGAGAAACAGACAACAAATCAATATTAAAGTCACCGGCAATAATGAATTTTGCCTTTTCAGTTTGACATTTATCAAGTACCAACGACAATTTTTCAAAGAAAACTTCAACATTACTCAAAGGGTAGGTAGTAGGGCGGTATATACAAATCATTAGATATTTCTCAGAACCTACTACAGTCTGATTTGCACAGCATTCGAAAGAACCATTCACATTGAGGCGTTTGAAGTCTTTTCTGTCAGTAAATTTCATACCTTTCTCCAAGAAAATTGCACAACCACCATGTCGATTCTTTTCTCTGCAGCATGAGGAAGCTAGAACGTAACCAGGTGGAGTGTATACTGTCAGTGCCTCCTCAGATCTCCAATGTTCGGTTAAATATAATATATTTATTTTGTGGCTTGATAGAACATTTTGTAACCTCAAGAACGAGGTACTAATCGATTGTATATTCTGGTGCAGTAAACATAATGTCGTTTCAGGGTTATTTACCTTATCGTGCTGATTGGAAAATTGTCTTTCCGAAAAAAATTCTTGAAATTAAACTCTCGCAAGATAACTCCACTTGGCCATGATTCTGATCTAGACAATTCCGAAAACAAATTATCAGAGGGTACTCCAACACTGAACGCGGAATTGTTACCCTTTGTGGGAAGTTTTTTCACCTCTAAATTACTGCATCCTGTGGAATTTTGAAGGAAATCCATTATATCTGCCTCAACCACGGCATTTCCATGTATTCTTCCGACGTATAACCATTTTCTTCTAAGTGCTCCTCTGAACCTTGGAGTCACTTCTTTGGATCCTTTGCATATCATCGGAGGTTTTTGATTTTTCTTTTTAACAACAGTGGTCCACTGAAATTCATCTTGTTGTGTATTACTCATCATCTGATAAATACATATTTTTGCAAAGATATTCAAAAGGAGATGAAGGTATATTATTGATGAGTCGATATCTTGAACACAAACATGATTGTGGTGATAATTTTGCACCTACAGAAAATTGTCTTCAGCAGTAGCATAATGCTTCCTGAACCTCATGCATAGGTAAGAAATTTGTGCTATTAGCTAGAAAACTAATATGCATTTGCTTCATGGTAATCATAACTTTTTTAGAAAGGTTCAAGATTAGGGTTGCCAACCGTCCTTTATTTCAAAGGACAGTCCTTTATTTTGAAAATATGTCTTTTGTCCTTTTGAAAGATGTCAAAGGATGGCAAATGTCCTTTGAAATCATTGGAAAATATGAATAAAAACAATATTGTAATAACCCCAAAAAAACTTTCATTGTGGGAACAGAATGATCAGCTGCTTTTGGATGATATTGTCATGGAAATTGAATACCATAAAATAGTTATGAAGTGGTTACCGAAACGACAATTTACTTCTGGAAGCAAAATTGTAACTAAAAGCACTTCTATAAAACTGTTTCGTTAGGTTATACAGAACATCTTTGAAATGGTTTTTTAATATATTTGAAATAAAATTATAAATATCCACAGAATTAATAAAGAAACCATTAAAAAGCAATTCATTTTTATAAGCAGAATTGTTGTATAAGTTAGTTATAAACCTCTTAACAAATGGTTAAGTAACAGTTTTATAACATATTTCATAATTCTGCTGTATAGACGTTTTCACGATAAATTTATAAAGTATTTCGATTATCCACAACAGAATGATGTTTATGTAGCTTCAATAAAATGAATTGATATTTTGGAAGCCCTAATATGATACTCATGAAATATATTAGTCGTGAATCATTGGAGTTATAACACAACTTTGCTGGTTGGGATATGTCCTATAATGACTTGAAATGTCATATCATTTCGAGATGAGACACCCTGTGAAAATTCACAATCTCAGCTAATACCTAACGTAGCTGGAAATGAGATCAATATTACGGTGCATAATTTCGAAGTAATTACTATTCGTTTCGCCCAAAACAGGTATAAGTTTTCGCGAAATTACCATAAAAAAAGTAATGTTTTTGACCGATTATACTTATAATGGTTAGGTACATTTATTTGCGTTATTGCGTTTCTAAATCACGGGTCGTTGGAACTAGTAAGAGAGTAATAAATATTACTCTTTTCATGAAAATTTTTAAGGCTTATTCAAATCGCTCGAGCGTTTTCGATTCCAGATATTATTCCGCGTAAATACAGGGTGAGTCTTTGACCACTGAATTAATTTTAACCAAAGATTCCTCTCATCAAATGAAACACTTTTTTTATATAACATTTTTCCAAATTCAGTTCAGGTGAAAAGATACAGGCTGTTGAAATTTTGAAAAAAAAATCAGTTTTTATTTTGTAGCTTTGACATCCTTTTTTCGAATAAAATGAATGTTGGCGTAAAGTTTCCTATAACTAAGATACATATTTTCCAAATATTAGTTATTTTCTACTTCTACTGGTTTTCTAGTTATGGACTCGTGGATTCATAAAACTAAACGGAATTAGCATAAAGAAAGCATATAAAGTTTTTCTTGGGTCATTTCAAGAATATTCCATCGTTTTAGAACATTATATTATTCTTCATCATTTCTCCTTAAACGCACCGTTTTCGAGATATTCTTCATTGAATGTTTTAAAATGGAAAACTCCAGAAATTTCAATACTTTATGGATCCGTCCCTGAGCGTTGGAATCCCGAATCAAGCTGTAAACCACGTTACCATGCCTTATTCTCGTCCGCCAACAATGTCATAGATAATGTATATGCGGGAGTGTATTAGCACATTGTGAAATCTTTAAACGCTTGTAACTTTTTACCTGAGCCGAATCTGGAATAATGGTAAATGAAAAAAGTGTTTCATTTGATGAGAGGAATCTTTGGTTAAAATTAATGCAGTGGTCAAAGACTCACCCTGTATATAGAATTTTCTGGTACCGGAGGAACTTTGCTGCACCACTAGCATTCGCATTTCCGCGAACAATAGTATAGATATCATATTAATAGTTGGAAAATAATTGTGGACAGGAGCTTTGCACGCTGTTCAAGTTTATAGCCAGAGTGGTACCCATTCAGGTACTGAACTAGCCCAAAGCTGCTTAGCTCCAGGAAAAAATAATATTCCCAATATTTCTTAGAATATAAATCCGACTGTGAACACAAACGTCCAAAAAAAGCTGGTCCAGATTTTGGCCAAGAAAGTTTTCAAACAGTTTGGAATACGTACCATGCCGCAAGAACACACTCAAATACGTCATTACAGAGCTGTGCCGAGCACTGAAGAAAAGTGCTTCAAGCCCTAAGCACTAAGCACTCAATAAAAATGATCACGAGCCTCGAGCACAAAGCACCGCGTTTTCACAAAAGGCTTGCGATTACTAAGCACTTTATAAAAGTAATTCGATTTTTAGAGCACTAAGCACTTTTAGAAATCTGTTGGAAATGACGATATTTACTGCGAATGGTTATATAAAATTGTATTCTATTTGAGAAATATGTAAACTAGCATCATTGCCGGATGAGCAATTGAGCATTGAAAATTTAAATATAAATATATCGGATGAATCTGTGAATTCACACAATAATTTACTAAAATAATTCACTTATATCTTCTTGATATAGGATCCACCTAATAATGCTTTGATACTGAATAATTTTCAGGAGTTGGTAATATTCACATATCCACTTCCCATTCCATGAATCAATAACCAACAACTGATAATTACAAGATTTACAAGTTCCGTTCATGCCTCAATTGATCTTCCTGGTACACATTAACTGTGTACGACCTCAGCGCGTCAGCGTCTATTAGTGTTACGACATGATTTCGGAAAGGCTTAGTGCTTAGTAATTCTCGGAAGTGGTCGGGAGCACTTAAGGGATTACTAAGCACTAACCTTTTTCAGGAAGTGCTTGAATTACTAAGCACTAAGCACTGGTTTTAAAAAATGCTCGGAAGCACAGTACTCGGGAGCACAAAAAGGCCTCAAGCACTAAGCACAATGCTTTGGCCCAGCTCTGACGTCATACATTCACTGTTGGATCAAAAATAAAAAGAAATGTGTTTGTGGTGGAGTAAGGGCACAAATCAATTTAATCGTATAATTGTGCCATGATATGAACAAGTCTATATAGCAGTGGTTTGTTTTCAATGATTTATTCCAAGAAATATTACTATGATTTGAATCAGGTCATGTACGCTTGTGTCATGAGGAACTATGAATTGACACTTCATCAAAACGCCATTTATAGCAGTAATTCCTTTGTAATCTAATAATATCCGAAAATGCTCATGTAATTTTATGCTAATATTAACTAAATTCCATCAATGAACCTTTTTCCAGAGTTATTATTCCGATAGAATTGGAAAAAAAATTGAAAGGATCAATAGTTTCAGCTACTGGAATCGATCCTGGTAACTTTGCCAATAAGGCGAATCTCTACCACTAGGCCAGAGAAGCAGTTACTATTTAATGTCAATTCCGTAACTTGAACGTATACTTATTACTACTGACCTTCGATATCTTGTTCCGAAACTTCCTATTTCAGAAAAATTTCATGATGTTACATATTATTCGATCAAGTTTAAATCGAGAACTTGACTGTAAAATAAGTTACATATCATAGACAAGATATACCAATTCTCACCTGAACGAATGTTATTACTGACGTATCAACGTGCCAAATTTGACTTCGGCCTATCCAATTCATTAAATGTGAATTTCGAAAAGTGTGGGAAATGAGAAAAATCTTGGAATCTTGTTTCGAAATTGGTTTCTTATATTTCGATATAGAACACGAAGTAAGAGATCAGAGAGAAGTGAAACTGCTTTGCATCAGCCATACTTGTCTCACTTAAAGGTGAGAGCGAAAATTAAAACCTACAACATTTAAAATGCAGCTGTATTTTAGCGTGGACATATTCCAAATATATTTCAAAGGATTTGAAAAAGTCATATACTTACATGAGCTGCATGTTAAAAGAATTTCTTGAAAGATGTATGCTGTTGTTTGATCGATCACTGAGCGAAGACTTTTGACAAAACAATATCATGTGACCTCAAGATGTAGTGAGCAGAATGTAAGAATAGATTGTTCCTTTATACAAGTGAGCGGTGAACTGAGTATTCAATTTCTCACTTCGTGAGGTTGATCAAAATTTGGAATACACATTGAATTCTCTCCAAGCACGTTCAAAATCAAAATCTGTTATGAACTTCGTTGGTTGAGTGTAAAATCAGTGGACCTGTACATCTCGATCACTGGAATATTTCGGTATTTCGACAATATCTTCAGCAATATAGATCCGATCCTGTTCAAATCTAGAACTTTACTGAAATATAAGGTTTTGAAGGCACTCGCAGCAATTTCAACGATAAAAAATTTAATGCTTGTGGCTTTTACTTGATGCAAATCCATATTAACTCAATGAAAAATTATATACGATTTACACTTATTTATTCAATATTGTGACGCGTTTCGTCGACACAGCGACTTCATCAGACTACATCATACTTATGTACAGTATGATGTAGTCTGATGAAGTCGCTGTGTAAAAATGGAATATTCTATATTTTATCGAATAGATTTAAAACTCGCCACCCAGTCTAAAAAAGATTCAGAAACTTTATGAAGAGCCCTAAAACCCTCCATGAATCTATATATGCGACAATTATTAACTAAATGATCTATGCTTTCCTCTATTGCCCCCGCATTCACAACTAGGGCTCTAAACTGAGTTCCACCTGAAAAGCATACTGTTACATCGACCATGACCGGTTCTTAGACGATTCAGAATACACCATATTTTCCTTGGAAGATGAAACCCCGAAACTCTATTTGAAGGATCAGAAATTAAATCTTTGTTGAATAAATCGCAAGAATTCCATTCAGACCGCCAGACTTCCTTGTCACTTTTATTCGAATTAAGAAAACAGTTGGACCATAAAGGGTTTCGTTACTTCAATCTGGGAATCTTATTGTCTGGAATGTACGAGAGAATTGGAAATGAATTCGGAAAAGAATGAAATTTATTCGAAGATTTTGAAACAGCAGTCTGCCTGCTAATGTGGGGCGGGACAATGCTTGAAAGAACTGGCAACCAATAGATAGGTGTAGATCAAATAGTTCCAATCATGATCATCATAGATGAATTCAGCTGTGCATCAATTTTTTGAGTATGAGCACTATTAAACCAGACGGGGCAACAATATTCAGCGGCAGAAAAAACCAAGGCCTAGGCTGGTTTTCCTGTCACGCTGACGGTCGGCGCTGATGGGTCAATATGTATGTAGCTATAGGTAGCGTTTTCGAGTCACGCGGTGCTGACGGCCGTCAGCGCTGAGCTATATACGCGCACGTACGCGCCAGCGCGTCGGCGCCGCTGACTAGCTGGCGCCGACAAGCCTCCACATTCAGTGAGCCAGAGACAATAGCATCCTTCTATTTCTCAATGTGATCAGCGTAATGCTAAAAGGATACGAGCTGACCGATCAGCGCTAGCCGTCAGCGCCGACCGTCAGCGTGACAGGAAAACCAGCCTAAGGCTGCCGTTCGAAGAGTAGCTGCATCAGCACCCCATGAAGTACCAGCTAATTTCTGCAGAATATTATTTCTTGTTTTCGACTTCAGATGCAAGTCTTCCAAATGGGCTTTGAAATTCAAAGAGGAATCTAGTTCGAGATCTAGTTTCACTCCTAGATATTTTGGATACAAATTATGTCTCAAGAAAGAATCACCGAAAGTTACACTCAATGTTCTAAATTTTTGATGATTGTTCAAATGGAAGCAAGAAACCTGAGTTTCATTAGGATTCGGACACAAACGCCAATCAAATAGGTGCTTTTTCAGGATTTCTAAATCTGTAGATAGATATTTTCTATACTTTGGGAAATCAGAATGACGAAATGCAAGGCAATGTCATCAGCATATATGAATTTCTCAGAGGTAGAAGCAGGAATATCACACATATATGAATTGAAAAGAAGAGGTGCTAGAACTGAACCTTGTGGGAGACCATTATTCAAATTTTTGAATTTACTTTTTTCTTCCCGCTCGACAGGAAAAACCTTTTATAGGCCCTCCCTGAGAATTTACTACTATTATTATCAGCAAAAACACGAAACCTTCTATCCGTCAGCATATTTTCGAGTAAACGAACCATTTTTCCACACTTTACATGTTTATAAAGTTCAACCATCAAACCATCTTTCCATACCGTGTCATATGCTGCCGACAAATCTACAAATGCTGTTCCTGTTTTCATTTTACTATTGAAACCTGTCTCGATATAAGTAGTAAGACTATGAACCTGATGACAACAATTTCTATTTTTCCAGAAGCCCCCCTGGCAATTCTGTACAACGTCCTCTGCAGACGATCCAATCCTAAAGAGAATCAATCTTTCTAAATTTTTGAAAGGAACACTCAACAGGCTAATGGGTCGATAACTGCTAGGATCAGAAGAATTCTTTTCACGCTTTATAATTCCTATGACTTTCGCTTCGCGGAATTATTTTGGACTATTTCCAGTATTCAGAATATTATTATAAAATGATAATAACCAGGACGATGCCCTTTTACCCAAGGGTTTGATGAATTCAGGATAAATTCCATCAATTTCTGCTGCTTTTCGAGATTTAGTGCTGCTTTTAATTAATCCAAGTTGAATTGATTCGAGATACTGTCTATAGATTAAGATGATGTCCTAAATTTGTGCAAATTATACTTCATATTTTTATTTTTGATTTTGAGATATCAACCGAATTGGAAACATCAACTAGTCGACGAGCAATCAATTCACAATCAAATTTAGAAGATGACAATGTTAGAGGAGTAGCTTAATAATAATAATAATAATAATGATGTTTATTCAATCAAAAATACAAAATCATATAATATGGTTTAAATACAAACCTGAATGTATTTCTAACTTAACTAAGACTTAGCTGTTAAAACACGAAAAAAATTTATTTTCCGAAGGCAATTCCATTGGCAAGCCAGTGAAACTGTCTTGTGTGGAAAATATATAAACCAGTACAAAAACAAAACAAAAATCCAATGAAAGAATATGGAGGTGTACAACAAAAACAAAATAAAGTGGATACTTGGTGTATAAGCCATAATAATGTTCTCAAAACATCCCATGCCTACTCGAATGTGTGTAATTCATATCGGAAACTACACTATTCCACTTTTCCTTAAGACTTGCATTTATCGAATTTATAAGCTTTTCGCATTTTTCATTAGTTAGGGAATATTGATAATCCTTATATAATATATTGACAGAGAAGGGTTACTCACACAAAATTGAATATATCAACAAGTTCTTCACAGTATTCAATGAGATGGTTTGTGTTCAATTTCATCTAAAAATTCAATAAATGACAAGTTAATATGAGCTAAAAGAATACAATCCATTTCTCAGATTCGGTTGAGGGCAGGATTAGTGATGGTGCGTTTATTCTGAAAATAATGAATAAATTGCTTAAAATTCATTATGAATAATTTTTGGTAAATTTTGCTTTTTGGTCTTTCCTTAATCGGTAAGTCATTTAATTATTGAAAAATATAAATGTAAAATAAAGATCTCCAAGTAAGGAAAACAAGATTTTGGGAGTACTCAATGCCTTCCTTGTTTAATTAATTATCCAGAGTGGCAGGTTGATATTCCGGACGAAATCTCTCTGCTTGTCGAATTCTGTTTTGCGGAACCTTTGTAATAATTGACGATGATAATTTATCGTTGCGATATGCACCACTTGAACTTGTTTGTTTTTTTTTTGTGTTAGACCGATACCGTTTGAGCGAGTAACCTGTGCTGCAGCATAAAGAGGCTTATAGCACCTCGGTCGGCCTCCTATTAGCCCACAGGGTCTCATGGTTGATCCTCCTCAGCTCGGGTTGCTAACCTCCATAGGGTCCCTTAGTCGATCCCTGTTCAGGTTTACTTAACCTAGCTACTCCGAGTTCTACACCGCTGACATTATATGGGTCTCATGTAACATGTATTACAAAGGTGTATTACCTACATAAGATCCATTTTCTTAGCAATTCGGATCAGGCCCTTGACTAGGTTTCTGGCACGGTTTCTGGCAGTCAGGGTCGTGTTGTCGGCCTCATAGTGAAGTCTCCATTGTGTATTGTATTCGATCAAAGGTTTGTTTTCACGTCGCATATTATTCAGTTAACTTTGTCGGCATGTAGAATATATGGTTTTATTGTGCGAAATGCAAAATTGTTTGAAAATACGGCGACCATAGTACACTTATTTAATTCTTTAGTCAGAAGTAAGCTTGAGTATGGTTGTCTCATTTGGCACCCAATCTACAATTGCCATATTCAACATCTAGAGAATGTACAGAGAAGGTTTTTGAAATGGCTCTCATTTCGTGAAGACGGAATGTACCCGCCTAGGGGATACGATCATTTTATTATCAAGATTTAATTCAAAAAGCCTTGAATGCAGAAGAGGCTTGCATGCCATCAAATTCCTTCATGGACTTCTCGGTGGCAGGATTGACTGCGATGAGTTGCTGGGTAAACTGAATTTTCTCGTACCTCGTCCGAATGCCAGATCTAGATGCCTCTTTTATGTTAATACTCCTAGAACTAATTTGCTCTTGTAGTCACCGCTGATATTTGCCTGTTCCGTTGTCAATTCTATAGCGGATAGATGCGATCTGCATTCTCATTCTCTGAACTATGTCTGTGATTTATATTTGAGTGAAAACATTTGAACACTTTGTGATTGCCTATGATGTTATTCTACTGTTTTTTCAGTTATCTCATAGTTCTCTTATTATTATTTTTTATCTTATTATTATTATGTTTTTTATTTCATGGCCAAAAACACTGTCTGTTGAGGTTATATGGTCCGGCTATCTTTCGGGTTTTTATTGTACTGTAAGATTGCGTTCATGATGTAATATGTTGTTACTTTTCAATGTTAATTATTTTTAGTTTATTTTTGAATATTAATTTCCTGTAATTGGGTATCACACCTGTTGCAAATAAAGGCTTATTATTATTATTATTATTGTGTGTGGGTTGGACAGTCAAATATGACATGTGAGACAGTTTCGTCTGCTTCCCCTCATTTCCTACAAACAGGGTATTCTTAGAGAATCCCCATGTTGTTCAGGTGCTCTCTCAGGGTACAGTGTCCAATTAGTAGGACAGGTACTGCCCTAGGCTTACTTCCACTTGGTAGTAAGACTTCTTGAGTTAGTGAGGGGCAGGGCTGCGCCATCATTTACTTGCTGCGAGTGTACTGTGCAAGGATCCATTTTTCAATGACGCCTTTTGCAGCCGATTCGGTTACCCCCACTCCCGGTTCTTGCCAGAAGAAAAGGGGGATAGCTGAGCCCACTCCAGTAAGTGCGTCAGCTCTTTCATTCCCTTTACACACTGTGTGCCCCGGCACCCACCCGAGCTCATTTTAGTTTCTAGTAGCTAAGGCTTCCAGGTGCTGTCGGCATTCCAGCGTAAGCCTGGTGTTAATATTCCAACTGACTATTGCCATAAGTGCTACTTAACTGGCCCACACACACACTAGCTCCAGAGCGTCCGGCCATCACTGAACCGTCCGTAAACCATCTTAGTTAACTGTGCGGTCTCTTTTCCCCTCCACAGGGAACCTTAGCCCCGGCTTGAAGGAAGGTGAGAAAGTGACTTACTGGATTCCAGTCACTCTCCATGTTCAGAATCAGGTGACGAATGAGTCCCCCATTCCCAGCGTGCTCGTACGGCCGTTCTCTCCAGACAACGTTTAGCTGCAGCCTGTACGCTCACAGCCTCACTTCGGCCCACAGCAGAAGTTGTGAACTTTTCATTGTTCCAGTAACACAAAGCAAGTCCAGTCTCTGAACTTTCTCCAGCTCTTTGACGGTCCTGCTTTGGTTCAATTTTGTCCACCACACAGTACTAGCATAGGTGAGGGAGGGCGTCACTATAGCAGTGTAAATCCACCTAATGATTCCCGGGATCAATCCCCGTTGCCAATTCTCCTGCGAGCAATCATAAGGGTTTTCTTTCCCTTGGCAACTATTGCCGAGAGTTGTGTGTTCCAGGTTAGCTTGGTCGATCACCTAGTCAGCGTTTACCATATGCGTTAGGAAAGAGAAACCTCCAACATATTTTACGCAGACGGAAAATAAAGAAGAGGAAAAAACTCTTATAAACAAATCATAAATGACCTTTATTAAATATTCGATTCGAAGCCCAAAATGCAGAAAATTAAAAACATTCTTGATTAAATTGTAAGGAAAAAAAGAAAAGAAATTTTTAATGAGTGTCGCAGTAGCATGAGTTCACTCCGAAACATCTATCTATTATTTTCAGAGTAGAGGTTTGATAGTAGTCAGGTCCTGGTTTAAGTCTGCATTCTGGTCTCGGCCCTGGCTCTGTTCTTGGTGCTGGATCTGTACATGGTTTAGGTCCTGAACCAGGCGTTGGTTCAGGGTATGGTTTTGACTCTTGTTTGGGGTCTGGTCTAGACCCCTGTCCTTTCTTTGACCGTCTCTCGGGTCTAGAGCTTGACCTGAGATCTGAGATTGGTTTTGGCTATGGTTTTGTAGTAGGTTCTGGTCCTGTCCTACTTTCTGATCTCGGTTTGAATCTGGTATTGGAGTTGGCTCAGGTCCTGTCCCCAGCGTTAGCGTTGGTCTAGATTCTGGTTCTGGTCTAGGTTTGGGTTCCGGATTTAGCCCTGGTCCGGGTATTGATATATGTTCTGGATTGGACCCCGGTTTTGAGTCTGAGTTTGGCCTTGGTCCTAATTCTGTCTTCGATAATATTTCAGGTCTAGCACTTGACTTTAGTTTTGGCATTGGCTTAGGCTCTGTTATTTTTCTAGGTTCAGGTCCTGGTCTAGGTTTTGGTATTGTTTTTGGTGCTGAAGATGGTTCAGGTCCTGGTCCTTGTCTGAGTTCTGGTTTTGGGCCTACCTTTGGCCTTGGTTTTAGCCCTGGTCTCGATACTGATCTAACTTCCGGTCCTGGCCTTGGTCTAGGCTCTCGCCATTGTTTGGGATCATGTCTTGTTTTAGGATTAGGATTTGGCCTTGGTGCCAGTCCTGATCTTGATCTTGGTTCTGGTGACGTTCTTGGTTTAGGGCCTGCCGTTGCAATAGGTTTGAGCCGTGGTTTGGGTTCGGGACTAGCTTTAGATTTCGGTGTACTTGGACGTTTTGTCCTGGGAGTAGTCCTTGGCTCCCGCTTAGTTCTTGTTCCAGGAGTTAACTCAATAAGTTTGTAATTCAAATCATAAATACCTCCGTCTTCATTGCTGTTCCACTCACTGAATGCATTGTTTGAGTCGCCTTCTTCTGCAGCTGAAACAGATAAATATGGGAAGAAGTTTTTCAGTTTGTGTTTTTGATATGGAAGTCATTTCGATTTTTTTCGAGAAAGTAATTGAATTCTGCGTAAATGTATCGTTAATTCGATTTCTACCAATAATTTGTTATTGAGATAATTATAATGACCCAAATAATGGATAGTCAAAATAAACTCACCTGCAAACATTAAAACGCATATGAAAATTAAGAGCTTGAACCACTTCATGGTTTTCTGATTTCTGATCTTCTTATCCTTTTGAGAAAACGTCTTCTTTCGTTTGAGAAAAGGTCACTTCTGCAATCACCATTGACCGAAGTGTGATTAAAGAAATGTCGCACTGTACTATTTCAAAGATAAATATTAATAGGAACATTAATAATCCACGAAATTCACATTGGAATCGAAGGAAAAGTACTTATGTGACGTCGTTTCTTTAATGATCAATATACTTCACTGATTTGTGATACCGTGCACTGAAATTTATGTGTATTATTCTCGATAAATGAAGAATACAATTCCGAGTGGGCGTCTTTTGGAAATTATTCAATTCTATGAATTTGAATACATACGCAAATACATTGAACATTCTAATTAAGTCACTTTTGGATCTAACCTAGATATTGCGTGCATGTTCTGGGAAACAGCATGCTATCTTTTTGGCCAAATGTAAGTAATATTAGAATTATTCGGCCATTTTGCCGAAAATGATCTCAAATCATTAGGCTCAACTCGCTGATGAAGAATTTGATTTAAAATTTGATATTGTCCGGCCAGCCGTTGTTGTGATAACTTCTGAATGGAATAAGATAGTGACTTGAAATTTTCAGGGTAGATTGCACGTCTAAATGCGAAGGACAAGTTGTTTAATGGACATAATCGGCCCAATGGTTTCCGAGTACTCACGATAACTTGAGAACCGAAAGGAATAGCAACTTCCAATTTTCAGGGCAGTTTGCGCATCCAAATGCAACGTTTGAGCTTGTGAATAGGCATAATCAGCCAAACGGTTAAGGTGTTATACCTACCTTTGTACAATTTTATTGTTTTTTCCTCAATAACTCAAAAAATCCGATTCAATTCAATCATGACAATTAATTGTAGAATGCCAACGCGAAATTCCATCAGAATCGTATCACCAAACAATTTCAAAAAAATTATCGATTATCATTAAAAAAAATCAAGTGTCCGTCCGAAATCACTGAAATTTTGCGATAGTCTTTAACACCTAACTCGACAGCCAAGTTTCAAATTTGAACATGATCGAATCTACAGTGCTTCCCAGCAACTCCGCACCAAGAGTGACTTTTCTTTTATATTAATATTTCCCAATTTTATTTTTTACAAAAACTCAGCCAACTGCGACTTCGGGTTCGAGCGGAAATTGCTATTTTTGAACTAAAATGTCGACAATCTCGGAAATTTGAACTTTTTGTATATAATGGTCTAAGTAGACTTGTTTGAAATTATAATTTGGATCAATTTTTGGTATTTTTGCTGATAACTCTCTTAAAAATTGAATAATTACAGAACGGAATTTCTTTAGAGGATAAGACAATATTAGTGTCAGCATGGAAATAATAGAAAATTTTGTTTGAACTCAGTTTTTCGACATGTGATCGAATTTTCACAAATCTGTGATCATAGAAAATAATCAACTGGCGTTGAAATTGAACTAACGATGGATATTCATGATAAAATTCTATTTCAATCAAAAATCTCAGTATAAATTGGCAATTTGTAGCATTCTCGGGATTCTCGGACGTGAATTGAATGTGAAATTGAAAGATTTTGATGACGAAAATAAGACTAGGAGCAACTTTGCACCAGAATGAAATTACTTTTGTGGGAAAATTTGAAAAATGTCTAGTTTCAATCATATTCATGCTGATACTAATGTCGTTTGGTCACCGAAAAAACATCCATTAGGTAACTATTCAATTTTCAAAAGAGTTATGAGCAAAAAAAGAAAAAAAATTGATGGTTTTCCGACCTGAAATTTGGCACATGGATCTAACTTGTTATTTCAAACAAGTTTACTTAAAGTGCTTCACAAAAACTTGGTTCAAGCCCTGTGGGCAGGAGCTTTTTGGCGCTCTTGTTCAAACAGACAAATTACATCTCCGAAAGAATTGATTTCTCAGAGTTGGGAATTGTATCAATGGATTCTTATGATAAAACTGCATCATGAATGAAATTAAATTTTAAAAAGTGTCCTTTAAAAAAAAAGCTTCAAAAATTATCATTAAAAAAAAAACATAGAAGTACGATTCATTAATGAAATTTCCGAAAATCATATCTCCGGAAGTATTAGATTGTTAGACTTCAAAATTATTTCAATGTATTTTCATGGTGAAACTGCAAATTTAAAAAAAAATAATTTGTAAGTTAACAAAAATGTTTTATTTTCGTTACTCCGAAACCATCCGGTCTATTCTGCCCAATAATGAACTTAGCCGAGATATTTATCTCTCAAACCTGCTCTGGAAATTTCAACTACCTAGCTCATTCTGTTCGAGAGTTGTTGTAGAAATAAAATTTTTTTACACTTTACGGCAAACCGATCAATAAAAAACCTCGCACGCGTATGAAGGTCATTATTTTACAATTTGTTGCTAAATTTCAGATAGATCGAGTGATCAGTTTCGGAAATATTCATTAAAAAATGTTTTTATTGAAAATGGTCATAACTCCGAAACCGCTTCGTGGATTTCACCCGTTAACGAACTCGTCCGAGATACTTACGCTCCAAACCTACCCTGGAAATTTCAATCCTCTAACTCTTTTCGTTCGAGTGTTATCGTGTTAACGGACGGACGGCCGAACAGAATCGATTTCGACCACGGATTCTTGATCAGTGAGTCGAACCAAATCGTTTGAGACCATTTTCAGCCAAAAATTCGAAAATTACAGACATTTGGGCAAATTGATAAGCACTCATATGTTCCGAGGAACCAGAGCACCAAAAAAGTTCGAATTTTCCATGATAATGGACATTTTTGCTCGAAGATGGTGATTTCCGCTCAAACCGGAAGTGTCAGTTGGCGAGTTTCATATCATTTTTGATGCACCAACTTTATGTAATTAATTAAATTCAGAAATATTAATACAAAAGAAAAGTCCCTCTTGGTGCAGAGTTGTAGGGAAGCACAGTATATTGGTGGAGATATTAGCAGCAATGGGTCACCGTTGCCACGATAACTTACGAACGGAAAGTGATAGCGACTTGCGATTTTCAGGTTTCATTGGTGGGCATAATCGGCTAAACGGTTTAGGAGTAATATCCATCCGGAATATTATTTTCCCGATAACTCAAAAAGTCCGATCAAATTGAAACTTAGTGACTAGTTGTAGGATACCGACGCAAAAACGTATGTGAAATTTTATTGGGATCAAATCACTAGAAAATCAAGAAAAAATTATGAAAAATATTATATATCACGATAACTTGAGAACGGAAAAAAATAGCGAATTGCAATTTTAGAGTAGGTTGTGCATCCTGATGCGACGTTTAATTTCGTTAAATGGGCAAAACGGCTTAGGAGATATATCATCTGGAATTTGGTTTGGAGAGATAAGTTCGTTGTTGGGAAAAATTGGCCCAACGATTTCGGAGTTATATCCATCTGGAATAATATTTTCTCGATAACTCAAAAAATATAAACCTGATCGAATTGAAACTTGTTAATTAGTTGTAGAATATTGACATAAAGACGTCTGTGAAATTTTGTGAAGACCATACCACCAGAAGATTAAAAAAAAAATTACGAAAAAATATTATGTATATCACGATACTCACTTGAGAACGGAAAGAGATAGCGACTTGCATTGCATTGCGCACCTGAATGCGATATTTAAGTTCGTTAATTTGTATAATCGGCCAAATGGTTATGGAGTTATACTCTTTTGAAAGTAATAGTCATATAACTCAATATATCCAATTAAAACTTGGTGATTACTTGAGGCGTAAGTTTTTTCGTATTTCTATTCCAATAGACTACATACGTCAGAATTAAAACGTCTCTTATCATAGATGATTCTTTCGTTACTGACGTCTGTCATTTAAATGAAATGAAATGTATTCATATATTATAAAAGCTGAGTAAACGCTATACAGGGTGTCCCAAGTTCGAGTGCCTATTAGACGTTTCTAAAGAACTGGACATATTTGAAATTTGAAAATTGGGATTATGATATTGCTTGAAATCCTCTACAGAGCTAAAATATTTTCAAAGCCCAATCACTTCCGGTTATACAGGGAGTGAAAATAAATTTGATGAAAACATTTTTTTTTCAAATTTTGCATTCCTAGTATGATCACGTATTCAATGCTGAATACATTTCCGTTCAAACCATTGTATTCATTCGAGTAGATTTCGAAATATCGAACAAAAACCGGAAAAAAGTCAAATATGTTTAGTCAGTATTATGTTCATTATTCTTATTTTAAACATCCTGTGCGTGAACCGTTTTCACAGAATCGAAGGAGAAGAATGTGGAAAGGTTATGCATCTTTTTAATTTCAGAAATATCATCACAGGGTGTTTCAAATTTTGTGTCGAAAATTGTGAAAAAATATTGGCCATAACTTCTGTTTTTCAAATTAGAACCCTATTTTTTTACGATTGCGTTGCATTCTGCGGTGAAAAATAATGATAGTTTTCTAACTTGATTATGCTCCTGAATAAAAAAAACTCAGAAATTATTTAATTTAGGAGCATAATCATGTGAGAAAACTATCATTATTTTTCACCGCAGAATCCAACGCAATCATAAAAAAATAGGATTGTAATTTGAAAAACAGAAGTTATGGCCAATTTTTTATCACAATTTTCGACACAAATTTTGAAACACCCTGTGATTATATTTCTGAAATTCAAAAGATGCATAACCTTTCCATATTCTTCCTCTTCGATGTTCTAAAAACGGTTCACGCTCTGGATGTTTAAAACAAGAATAATGAACATAATACTGACTAAACATATTTGACATTTTTTCCGGTTTTTTTTTTCGATATTTTGAAAAATATTCGAATCATTACAATGGTTTGAACAGAAATGTATTCAGCATTGCATACTTGATCATACCAGAAATGCAAAACTCGAAAAAAAAATTTAACATCAAATTTATTTTCACTCCCTGTATAACCGGAAGTGATTGGGATTCAAAAATATTTTACCTCTGCGGAGAATTTCAAGCCATATCATAATCCCAATTTCCAGTTCTCCAGAAACGTCTAATAGGCACTCGAACTTGGGACACCCTGTATATCGATGCTAAATTCGATTAGTAGTGCCCAATAGAAGTGAGTAGACAATAGAACATGCGCGCAGAAGCTCCTGACTTCACGTCAGTGGTTCAACCATTTTTTACTTGGAGATAAGCAGCTTTGAGCGAGTAAAGTACCTGAATGGGTGACTGCTCTAGCTATAAATTTGCCAGAAAACAAGCGTGTCAAATCTTCTGGGTAGAATGCTTTTCCAAATTTTATATGGAAGGATTGGTGAATATATTTCACAAATTAATCTTTAGATAAGTATTTAATTATTGCTTCATTTTAATTTTTATCAGCTATCGGAAGTACGTGACTGATTTTTGAGGAAATAGAAGAATATCATCCACGCGCGCCAAATACAGATTGACTTTACAATGGAAGAAAACGGCTAAAAAAGCATTGACGTGGAGTCAATCTGCTTTGACGCGCGTGCTATGAACATGATTATGATTATACTGACCCTCCCACGTCTTCCCCAAGGAGATCTCTCAAAAGCTCCTAGGAGCTCGTGCGACTAAGGAGAGTCAGTTGTGTTCTTTTTCAACTTTGTGACTCTATTCTTATGCCAGCTTACATACAGCACTGTTAATTTTTGAACCGACAGAGAATGGTGTCCACTACCCTTTGGGTAGATCTCCGGCTCGTTCTATCCGCTGAGCTTGAAACCCTCATCATTCAATTCAAGTTAGCCAACGTGAAATCGCGCGCCAAAGAGTACTGACTTCACGTCAGTGCTTTTTGGCGCTCTTGTTCCTTGGAACCAGAGCTGTGCCAAGCACTGAAGAAAAGTGCTTCAAGCCCTAAGCACTAAGCACTCAATAAAAATGATCAAGAGCCTCGAGCACAAAGCACCGCGGTTTCACAAAAGGCTTGTGATTACTAAGCACTTTATAAAAGTAATTCGATTTTTCGAGCACTAAGCACTAAGCACTTTTAGAAATCTGTTGGAAGTGAAGATATTTACTCCGAATGGTTATATAAAATTGTATTCTATTGTAGAACTAGCAAACCTGCATTCCCCATATGCATCATTGACGGATGAGGAATGGAGTGCAGCGAAACAAATTTCTATGAAACTAACGAACTCAAAATTAGCTCTATTCTCACACAGTTTGAAAAGTTCTTTATTATTTTAGTATATCACGATACAATTAATGGAAATATGAATTCTATAAGCGTCTCACTTTTTTATGCACATATAAAATGTCTTTCCCAAGATCAAAATGGATAATACCTGAAACATATATGACACCAACTTGTATTATATTATGAAACAGGCCAAGTGTTTTCTTTGCCTTACTAATAAAAAAACACTGACGTGAATTCAGTGCTTTTTGGGGACAGTTTTCCAATAATCCATAATTTAATTTGAATGGATCAAGATGACATAAATGCTTTTTTAAATTTTTCAAAATGTCAAAAATATAATCTGCAGAAACCGGATAACATTATTTTCTATTGTGATTGTATTCAAAAGCAATTTAGCATTGGAAATGAATATGAATATATCGGATAAATCTGTGAATTCACACGACAATTTTCTAAAATAATACACCTATATATTCTGTATAGACGATCCACGTAATAATGCTTTGAAACTGAATAATTTTCAGGAGTTGGTAATATTCACATATCCACTTCCCATTCCATGAATTGATAACCAACAACTAATAATTACAAGATTTACAAGTTCCGTTCATGCCTCAATTGATCTCCCTGGTACACATTAACTCCTACGACCTACGTTCACAGCGCGTCAGCGTCTATTCGTGTTACGACATGATTTCGGAAAGGCTTAGTGCTTAGTAATCCTCGGAAGTGCTCGGGAGCACTTGAGGGATTACTAAGCACTAAGCCTTTTCATGAAGTGCTTGAATTACTAAGCACTAAGCACTGGTTTCAAAAAGTGCTCGGGAGTACAGTACTCGGGAACACAAAAAGGCTTCAAGCACTTTCACAAGCACTAAGCACAATGCTTTGGCTCAGCTCTGCTCGGAACAGAGTGATTATCAGTCTGCCCAAATGCCTGTAATTTTCGAATTTTTGCCTGAAAACGGTCTTAAACGATTTGGTTCGACACTGATGAATAATCTTTGGTCCAAATCGATTCTGTCCGGCCGACAATTGAAATATTCAGAGTAGGTTTAGGACATAAATATCTCGGTTGAGTTCGTTATTGGGAAAAATCGTCCAGATGGTTTTGGAGTAACAAAAGCAAAACAATTTTTTTTACGTTATAAATTTCAAATTCAATTATTTTTCAGATGCAGTTTCATCATAAGAATCCATCGATATTATTCTCAATTCTAACAAGCTAATACTTTCGGAGATATAATTTTTCAAAATTTCAATAATACATCGTAGGTACTTCTATGCTCTCACAGAAAGCGAATTCTATCTGTCTGTGTTCTATCTGTTCGAGTTAGCTGGCGTTTGGTTCAGTTTCAGAGATAAACGTCATTAACGTCAAATGAAACCGAAACTGTATTTCTGGAGAGGTTGGTTGATGTAAGCATGTAAAAAATTAGAAATTTGGATTCGCTAAGTTCATAGACAGAGTTTTTTGGTTAGTGAGTCGAAGAAACTGAATTATGCAAGGAAGTCGAGCATAATTTACGAGGCATTGGCTGTAACAAGCAGATGGTAAATTGCGATTACGTCAGCCGTCATAGCAACGATTCAGAAGCGTTTCACCTCATTTGAATTTGCATCTTGATTTACCGATTTTCAATACCAAAATATTAAAATTTAATAAATTATGAAAGTCGAATTCACCATGGTAAATTCGATTAAGAGTGTCCAATACAGGAGAACAGACAATAGAATACGCTTTTGCGCGTATGTTCTATTGTCCATTCTCCTGTATTGAACACTCTTAATCGAATTAACCATGGTGAATTCTATTGTCTGTTCTCCTGTATTGGACACTCTTAATCGAATTAACCATGGTGAATTCGATTGAGAGTGTCCAATACAGGAGAATAGACAATAGAATTCACCATGGCAAATTCGATTTAAAGATTCCAATACAGGGAAATGGACAATAGAACATACGCGCAAAAGCTCCTGACTTCACGTCAGTGCTTGAACCAATTTTTTTTTTCGTGAAGTCAGAATAGAAAGCAATGATGAAAAAATTAACACATTATTGTCTACCTTCAATTCTTCTTTAGGAGAAGAATACATAATTATTCTAGAAAAATATTACTGGGATTAATGTCATATTTAAATAACCAAAGTAAAGAAAATTATAAGTTTAGTTACTATCATATTGAATGAAATTCAATTGAATTCCAGTAATATTAAATTACTTACTCTTAACCAATAAATGCCCATTGATAGATCTAAAGGTGTTGAGGTGAAACATAAAGATATATTCTCATTAGTGATAGAAAAACTGGCCTAAAATTCCTCTCTACCCATCACGAGATTTAAATCGACAAATGAGCCTCTCACCTTACAAGATCAGAAAGAGTGGTTAATTTAAAGTTAAGTTTTGAAGCCTTCAGCAAAATGTCAGCGATATCATATTAAAAATAATACATAACCTTTCAAAAGTCCCCTCTCACAAATATACTCCTCTGAAGGCACATGGATCTCTTGAAGAAGAATCGCCTTCTCTATTTCTCAAAGATATTCACTTTTGTTCATAGAAATCCCTTCAATATTTAGTTGCCTTCTCCTAAGGAGGATCGCTTTCAAAACCAGGTCTGACCGCTAATGTGGGGCTATCATCTCCTATAGATTTGTGATGAAATAACACGATTTTCCCAAGAACATACGCGCAAAAATATGTCATCATGACATTGATGCGTTTGAAGGTTCTCGCAAAAATACGACGATTCGCATCCAGCTATCGTTCTCACAAAAGGCTACTCGGTTCTCCAATATGGATCCGATTGTGTTAAAACTTGGAACTCTGCAGAAGTGTTATGTTCTGAAGGCTCTTCCAAAATTTCAGCTATGCCGGACGAATAGTTTATGATGTATAGAATTTTTTTCAATTATTTGCAATAATTTTTTTGAAATTTTCTAGTTATACCATCCTCACGAAATTCCGCAAGAATTTTCGCGTTCGCATTCTACAACTAATAACCATGTTTGAAATATATCGGTTTCGTATTTTTTGAGTTATTGAGAAAATAATAACCAAATTTCAGATGGGTATAATTCCAAAACCGTTTGGCCGATTATACCTATAGATAAATTCAAATGTCGCATTCAAAGGCACAATCTAACCTGAAAATGTCAAGCCGCTATCTCCTTCCGTTCTCAGGTTATCGTGTCATAAATAATATTTTTTAATAATTTTTTTAAAATTTTGTAGTGACACGATTCTCACAAAATTTCACAAACGTGCTTAGGCTTATATTCTCTAACTATTCACCAAGTTTAAATTCGATCGGATTTATTTTGGTTGAAAACCTAATTATTACTCGGAACCCATTGGTCCGATTATACCCATTAACGAACTTGTCCGTCGTATTGCGATGCGCCACCTACCCTGAAAATTTCAAGTTGCTAGCTCTTTCCGTTCTCCGTTCTCCGGACGGCACCACAGAATTAAATTTCACATTTGGGCCAAATGATAACGCGATGTTCCCCAGAACATACGCGCAAAAGAAATATATTGGAACCCCTAGAAAACTGCAACTTCAATGTTTTCTGAATAACCCCAACGAGGACGGATTTTTGCACATGATTTTTTGAGCGGATGTTCTGGGGAATAGCGTGCTATCGTTTTGCCCAAAAGTCTGTAGCATTTTTGTCGAAAATGGTCTCAAACGATTAGGTTAGACTCACTGATGAAGAATTCAGTGGCAGATTTGATTCTGTCCTGCCAGTCGTTGCCACGATAACTTGGAAGTGGAAACAGAAATCCGCTTAAATATTTCAGGGTTGGTAGCGCGTCCACCTACGACGGGCAGGTTCGTTAATGGGCATAATCGGCCCAACGGTTTTCGAGTACTAATTTTGTCTTCAACCAATACAGATCAGATCAAATTCAAACTCCGTAGCGTGTTGTAGAATACTGATACACAAGGCGTTTGTGAAAGTTTGTAAGAATCGTATTTCTAGAAAATTTTAAAAAAATTATTAAAAACAATTATTTCAGAACATTCCAGAATAGTGGGCAGTTGCTAAGCAATTAGGAAATACCAGTGCAGTAATATTCTTACCGCACTGCTGTAGCGTGCGGTAATGTTACAAATGGATTATTACAATAAAATGAAACAAAGTATGGTTTTGATTTTTATATTATTTTAATCAAAAATTGTATATTTATTTCGTATTTTACGCATTTTAAGTAATACTATTTTATCTATCTACTTACTTTCGTCGATAAAAAGATGTCATCTGGGGCCTCTAAAATGAATTTCTGAACTTGTCCCTGGGTTGGAATTTTGGATCTTTTCAGTTTGTATTCTATAGCTTGACGTTTTAATAGTTATTTACGATACGAGTTGGATACAGATATCATTAAAGCACGAATGTCAAAATTGAACAACGAGGCCGTAGGCCGAGTTGTTTAATTTAACATGAGTGCTTTAATGATATAGTATCCTAAGAGTTATGTACAAAATTTTATCTACAACTGCTTGTTTTCATCCTTTCGAGAAATATTCTGAAATGATCAATTAATTCGTACTCTCAATTAAATATTCAACATGAAGCCATAGATAAAACGTTCAGTTTGTCTATGCATGGAGCAAGTCGCGTTGTGCGTTGCTATGGCTTCACACATGTAACAATAACAACAGATATAAATGCCGCTTCTTCAAATTTTCATTTTATCTGAATTATATATTAAGTTTCAAAATGAGTTCAAGTGATGAACTTCCTTCTGATATAGAAAACGAAGCGCATAATGTCATAACGGATCTGGTGCCATCTACATCAAAAAAGAAATATGAAGATGCATTTGATCGATATGAAAAATGGTGTAGTGAGAAGAATGTCAAAAATATAACAAGCGAAAAGGTTTTGTTGGTTTATTTCAAGGAAATGAGCGAAACACAAAAGCCCACATCACTTTGGTGTTATTATTCAATGTTGAGGACAATAATATCCATAAAAAAGAATGTCGATATCAAGAAATATTTCAATTTAATTGCATTCTTAAAACGAAAATCAGAAGGGTACAAGCCTAGAAAATCCAGGGTATTTATCAAGGAGGAAATAGCAAGATTTTTATTGGAGGCTCCTGACGAGAGATTTCTATGCATGAAGGTAACTTATCGACATTCTTCCGAGAAAATAATTATGATGCAATAATTATTTCAGGTCATTTTGATTATTGGTCTGGCAGGGGCGTATCAGCGGGCCGAAATCACAAACTTACTTGTAGAAAATGTAAAAGACGAAGGATCATGTTTTCATATCATCATCCCAACTTGCAAGACAAAGACGAGAAGAGAGTTTTTTGTAACGTCAGGGAACAATGAAGGGTTGAATCACGTGGAAACTATCCGAAAATATATCAAATTTAGACCAGAAAATTGCGATCATGAACGATATTTCATTTTTTATAAAGCAGGAAAATGCACGAAGCAGCCCGTTGGTGTGAATACCATAGGTAGTGTTCCAAGCCTAATCGCACAATTTCTGCAATTGCCTAATTCAAAGGAATATACTGGGCATTGCTTTCGGAGGTCTTCAAGTTCTCTCTTGGCTGATACAGGAGCTGATCTTTTAACAGTGAAACGACACGGTGGATGGAAATCAAATACTGTCGCTGAAGGGTATATTGAAACTTCTGAAGCAAACAAAAACGTACCGCAACGGCAATTCTAGGTCTTAACAAGAAAGTCTTTCTCGAACCAAAGAATATTGCCTCTACTTCTAAGGACATAAGTCCAGCGACATGCACAGATGATGTTTATACTCAAAATATTTCTAGTGGAGTGTTAGGCCAGTCATCGTTCCCTATTTCGATTTCAAATTGCAAAGATTTTGTTATTAATGTGTATAATAATAATGATAATAAATAATTCCAATAATCGTAACCTGGATAATTTTCGTTTTGCAATTCTGATATACTTTGATAGGATTGTTATTTCTGTGGTTCTCATTACAATACAAGAGTTGTAATGAATTCATTACAGCACTAGTGTGTTAATGAAGAATGTTATGACATTTTTATGAGTGTCAAATCACAGTCATTATCTGACAGTTGTAGATAAAAATGCTTTCAGTTTTTGATACTGGGCAATATTAATATTATTTTTAACAGACGAAGTTCGATGCATGGAATAATGTGCCCACAACGTCGAAGATTTCTTTGTTTTAGCCAATTCAGCATTTCAATATCAGTACATTCTCAGGAAAGGATACACTGTTGTTTTTTCTGCAAAAATCCATGAAGCGTTGGTACGCAAGTTCATACTTCTCTCTGGATTTCGCCAGAAGTAAATTAAGTGAAGCCGCGTTCGCGAATTCTGCTTGTTCAGGAGGCGTGCAAGTTAACAATTAATCACTATCAGTGTTCATATTTATTAATTCTTCTTCAATTCCTTATAAAATATAACGAATCAAACAAATCCATCTTGAAAATTATTTTACTTTTGTCATAACAAAGTAATTTCCATGGCTACCACTTCTATATTTCAATATGAACATAGAGAAACCTATTCAAACTTACTTGATTACATCTTGAATGAAATATTTTTTAATTAATTTTTTAAATGTGAATCAACGATCGAAGAAAAAATAGTATGTATAATTCGTGGGAAAAGCATATTCCCAAACTCCTGTGTTACCAGACTCGTCGCTACGCTCCTCGTCTGGTAATTATCACAGTCGTTTGGGAATATTATGCTTTTCCCACTAATTATACAATATACTATTATCTCACGATAACCTGAGAACAGAAGGAGATGGCTTTTGCAATTTTTTGGGTAGGTTGCGTATCCGAATGCGACATTTGAATATGTTCATAGGCATAATCGGCCGAATTGTTTTAGAGTTATTCCCATCTGAAATTTGGTTGTTATTTCCTCAATAACTCGAAAAATACGAATCCTTTCCAATTCAAGCATGGTTAATGATAGAACGCCGACGCAAAAATTGTTTGCAAAATTTCGTGAGCATCGTATCACTAGAAAATTTTATGAAATTGATTGGAAATCATTGAAAAAAATTCTGTATATCAGAAACCATTGCATTGCTGCAATTTTGCGAGAGCCTAACTCTACAGCCGAGGTCTATGTTAGAACACCATAGGTTCTATATTGTTGGAGATGACTTGAAATTTTTAGGGTAGGTTGCGCATCCGAATGGGAGAGTTGAGGGGTTAGGTGTAGTCAGCTTTCTTTGAAAT
The DNA here is from genome assembly GCA_937662695.2 of Halyzia sedecimguttata. Lineage (NCBI taxonomy): Eukaryota > Metazoa > Arthropoda > Insecta > Coleoptera > Coccinellidae > Halyzia > Halyzia sedecimguttata. The sequence continues at coordinate 17,327,339 of OW569418.2, forward strand.
TCTTTTTTGCTTTTTTTGCATTTTCTTACAGCATAATATCTCAGAAATATTCTCTGAAAATTTGAAGTAAATCCGACATACGCTTTTCGAGTAATTCGATAATTAGCAACGGGCTCTCGGGCGTTCTGGGCGAGAGCTGGTAGCTAACAGCAGGTAGCTAGCAGCCAGCGTGCTAACGACAACACTCCAGAAGGTAGAATGATAGGTAGACAACATTAAATAGATATTTTGGAGGCTGCCACACCGGCTGAAGAACTATTATATGGCTCAGGAATAGATGACTCTGTAAGTAATTTAATAATACGTAAATTGAGTGTAAAACTTAAAGTGCGTTTTTCTCAAAACTACGTTCTTTGAACTGGTGACCACTTTAGCTCGAAAACCGCTTGGTAGATTCTAATGAAATTTATATAGGATATTTTTTTGCGCGTATGTTCTGGGAAACATCGCGTTATAGTTTCGCCCAAATGTCTTTAACTTTCGAATTTTTTGAAAAAAATGGTCTCAAACGATTAAGTTCGACTCCCCAATGAAGAATTCGAGGTCAAATTTGATTCTGTCCGGCCGGCCGTTGCCACGATAACTTGAGAACGAAAAGAGAGCGACTTGAAATTTTCAGGGTAGGTGGCGCATCCCAATACGACGGACAAGTTCGTTAATGGGCATAATCCGGCCCAGCAGTTTCCGAGTAATAGTTTTGTTTTCAACCAATATAAATCCGATCGAATTGAAACTTGGTGAGTAGTTGTAGAATATGAAGCTAAGCACGTTTGTGAAAATTTGTGCGAATCGTATGGCTAGAAAATTTTAAAAAAATTATTAAAATATATTTTTGTTGTCACGATAACTTGAGAACGGAATGAGATAGCGGCTTGAAATTTTCAGGTTAGGACGTGCACCAGAACGCGACATTCCAGTTTTTTATGAGCATAATCGTCCAAACGTATTTAGAGTTATAGCCATCTGAAATTTTCTGAAATTTGGTGGTTTTTTGTTCCTCATTAACTCGAAAAATACTGAACCAATTGAATTGAAACATAGTTATTAGTTGTAGAATGCCAACGCGAAAATGTTTGCAAAATTTGGTGAGGATAGCATTCGTAGAAAATTTTTAATAAATCATTGAAAATAAAAAAAAAAATTCTATATATCAGTAACTATTCGTTTGAAATTGCTGAAATTTTGCAAGAACCTTCATAACCTAACTCTACTGCCAAATTTAAAGTTTTAATACGATCGGTTAAATATTGTTGGAGATTCGAGCATTCTTGTGCGAGTTCAGTAGATGGGTGACCGTTGCCTCGATAACTTTCGAACGGAAGGAGATAGGGACTTGCAATTTTCAGGGTAGGTTGCGTATCCGAAAGGGAGAATCGATTTCGTTTTTGGGCATAATCGGTCTAACGGTTTCCGAGTTATACCCACCTGGAATATTATTTCCTCGATAACTTAAAAAATATAGACTCGATCGAATTGAAGCTGGCCAATTAGTTGAAGAATATCGACTTGAAGACGTGTGTAGAATTTTGTGTGAACCGTATTGCTAGAAAATTAAAAAAAATATTATTTATGTCACGATAACCTGAGAAAGGAAAGAGATAGCGATTTGAAATTTTCAGGTTAGGTTGTGCATCTGAATGCGACATTTGAGTTTGTTCATGAGCATAATCGGTCAAACGTTTTTGGAGTTATATTCATCTGTTATTTGATTGTTATTTTCTCAATAACTCGAAAAATATAGAACCAATCCAATTCAAACTTAGTTATTAGTTGTAGTCCAAGTTTGTATGTCGTCCATTCTCCTGTATTGGACACTCTTAATTCGATTAAGGGTGTCCAATACAGAAGTATGGACCATAGAACATACGCGCAAAAGCTTCTGACTTCACGTCAGTGCTTGAAACAATTTTTTTCTTTTAAGTTCGAATTTTTATAAATAATTAACTGTTGGTTTTTTCCCGAAAATATGGAAAAAATTTTCCTCAGGCTGCCATTTAGTTGATTTGAAAGAAAGAAAAAGCTTCGATCAGGCACAAGATTATCTATTAATACAACATTTTTTTTTTTCGATTGATTTTTGATGAATCTCCAAGGAAGGATAAGTGATGGTCACCGCAAGGAGCTTCGGTCGGAACTGGATCAACACAAACAGCCATTACTTTCATAATTATTAATATTTTTTCTGAAATTTCTGTCAAATCAAGTCGGAACCTTATTTGATGATACCATATTTTTACTTTCATAAAATAAAATAATTTACTGGCAAAAAAAAATTATTTAAAATTGTCATGTTTTGACGCTTCTGACTATACCTAAACCTTTAAGTTCTCTGTTCGTTGTTGGGCATAATATGACCAAGGTTTTCGGAGTTATACCAATCTGAAATATTTTTCCAATAATGAGGACCATACCACATGGAAATTAAAAAAAAATTATAACAAAATTTTATGTATCTCAGGATGACTTGAGCACGGAAAGAGATAGCGACTGGCAATTCTCAGGGTATGCGACATTTGAGTTCATTAATAGACATGACCAGCCAACCATATATATAATATATATACAAATCTGATCCAATTAAATCTCGGCAATTACTTGTAGAATGCCGACGCTGGATATCGTATCCTGAATTAATCGGAATCGGAATCAATTTTTTTCGTATATTATTAGATATTCATTGAATTTCAATTCCGATAGAATACATATGTCAGAATTCGATATTGTGTGATCATAGACAATTCTCTCGTGACTCAAATATGTCATCAAAATGGTACGAATTGTGTTCATATCTTATAAAAGCTGAAAAAACGTTATATATCGATGGTAAATTCGATTAGGAGTGCTCAATAGAGGTTAAAAGACAATAGATCATACGCGCAAAGTTCCTGACTTCACGTCAGTGCTTTAATCAATTTTCATGTGATTTTGGGGATCATGTCGTACACATTTCTATTATTTGATGCGAATTGAAAGAATGAATTGTTGAAACTATAATATATATATTAGGGTGTCCCTTATTTTTCAAAGTTTTAATTTCACAACGCATAGGCTCTTGTTTTGTTCATTTGGACCCAAAACACTCGAAAACCATTTTTTACCTCATTTGGAATAGAACTAACCGTGCCGACTTGCACGTAAAGAAGTTCATACAAGTTCAGTCTTCAGTCACAGAAGCGGCGCATGCCTTCTGCTATTGTCAGTTTATTTCGGCTTGTCGAGTAACGATTCGGTATTATTTCGATTTTGAGGATGTCAGTAGAAATAAGAAACAAACAAAAAATTTTTTATTGGTGAAATAAGTCGCCTAATAACAGGTGCAAAATTACCGTTAATTTCTTATGTATTTATTTTTCAATATACGCGAAGCTTAGTTGGCTGCTAATGACAGTGCAAATCATCTGGAGTGTATTATATTCTGTGAAAAGGCTAGAATACCTACCAAAGCTGTTCGTAATGATGTTAAAAAGTTATCAAGTCTGGCGTGAGCTTCAAAAGGATAGTAAGAAGATTCAGGATGTTTATAGGCACCACAGTAAAAACTTTCAATTTGAGTTATGTAGATAATTTATTGGATATCGCACATGCTGATACTCTCGAAAGAATCAAATTAAGAAAAGAAAAAGATAAGATATTCTTGCAAAAACAAAGCGAGCCAAGACGTCCGGGATACTTAGCATGTGTTGACAAAAAGTTGGCTGAAATTGAACAAACGGCAGCGCTGAGTAAACTGGCAGAAGAGAAAAAGAAATGAAGGCAAATGATTTCCGAGAGATTATTGATTCTTCACACAGCTTTGAAACACAGGGAGAAATAGAGGAACAATCTACAATCTTTGAAGAAAGTCTGGAAGAACCTCAGGCTGCCACATCTCAATATGTAAGTTGTCAAGAAGGGGAAGAAAAGGTTTTGTGACCTCAAAATTAGTTGCAACTTTAGACAGATGTCCACTAAGCATCAAGCGAAAGCTGTAATAAATGCACTTAAAGGCCGGGTTCTCAAAACTGCGTTTGATCCAAGATCCAGCTAGTTACTAGTAGTCCTGATATTACACTGTTCAAAAAGTTTAGAGACAACTGGATGGACATTAATCCTAGTGCCATCAAACCATGTACCGATTTTGTTTAACAACACCTCTGGGGAACAAATAAATTGATGACGTTTTTCAACAATGAACTGACAAAATCGATAATATAAGATCCCTATCGTAAATCAATCGAACTTGCTGTTCCTTTTCTGGATAAAGATAATGATAATGAACTAAAAATCAGACATTCTGGCGCAATGCATCAAGCTGTTTGGGTGGCAAAACCCAAAATAAAACACTTAAAAAAGCTGTTAGTTGCAATCTCATGAAATGGGTGCCAATAAGGAACAAGCTCTACGTGATTCGTGTTTTTTTATTGTGGCAGTATATGAGAAGCCCTAGCTGGTATGCAGTTTGGCAGAAAATCACCTCATCAACATTGTTGTTTTATACAAACCTTAGAAGATTATGAAAGGGTTGATAAATTAATTTCTAAGGCGACTCTAAACGAGTTCTGTCAACACTTGTAGTACTTATCAGAGGAAATAGTCGTTATTTAAAATTTTGATGATATGTTTGATGAGCGGACGACAACGAACATTGTAGAAAATTTACAGCAAAGGCTTTGAAGCTTCTGAAAAGAGATATGTACCATCCAGGGAAGAAATGTCTGGTTCTCTTCACGTTTGGTAAAAAGTAGTTTAATCAGTTCATTGAAACTCACTCTTTCATTCATACTACCCCAAGTAGTTTAACTTTTTTCAGGGAAATTTTTGATTGAGTTCGTATCAGTGACAAGCAAAGATTTATTCCCCTGTTTGAAACTTGACAGTATTTACCTGCAAGAGAATGTGTTATTGTGGAATGAAAACTCTGCGAAGTACGAGTATGTATATTGAAGCAAAAAAAAAAGTTTTAGATTAAAAACAGTTAATGACACAGCTGAACGAGATGCTAAATTAGTGTTGGAGGTTGATTTTTTGATTACTGCAGATGAAGAACAGTAAAATGGAAAAAATCTGAATTAATAATTAGATATATTGTACTATTTTTATTAGTTGCAGAAAGTTTATCATATAGATTTGTGTTTTGATCATAATTTATCTAATAGAATGTATTTAAGTGATGGTCTACGGGCAGAGTTAGGAAATGGGTTTAACAGCTATTTTCGAAAACTTCAAAGTTAAGTCGGCACGGGATAAAATCAACGTAGGAGGTTGAAATTCTGTATCTGGGTAACTAATAGACTAATAAATATAATAAGAGGGTATGCGTTTCAAAATCTAACAAAAATTTTTTTTTAACATATAAGGACACCCTAATATATATTATACATTACCAATTGAAATTATCATTGAAGTAGAGAACAGATAATAGTATATGATACATAAGTCATCTGAAATGATCATTATTTAGTACTCTCTTCCTTGAGTAGTGTCCCGTTGAGGTTTTGGTTCTGGCCCTGGCCTTGGTCTCGGTTCTGGTCTGGGCTCTAGTCCTGGCCTCGATCTAGGTTCTGGTCCGGGCCTTGGTCTGGGTTCAGGTCTTGGCTTTGGTCCTGGCCTTGGTCTGGGTTCTGGTCTTGGTCCTGGTCCTGGCCTTGGTCTTGGTGCTGGCTTTGGTTCTGGTCCTGGCCTTGGTCTTGGTTCAGGTCTCGGCTTTGGTCCTGGCCTTGGTCTAGGTTCAGGTCTAGGCTCTGGTCTTGGACCTGGTCCTGGCCTTGGTCTGGGTTCTGGTCTTGGTCCTGGTCCTGGTCTTGGTCTTGGTGCTGGATTTGGTCCAGGTCTTGGCCTAGGTCTGGGTTCAGGTCTTGGATTTGGTCCTGGCCTTGGTCCAGGTTCGGGTCTAGGCTCTGGTCTTGGCCTTGGTCCTGGCCTTGGTCTGGGTTCAGGTCTTGGCCTTGGTCCTGGTCTTGGTCTGGGTTCTGGTCTTGGTCCTGGTCCTGGCCTTGGTCTTGGTGCTGGCTTTGGTCCAGGCCCTGGCCTAGGTTTGGGTTCAGGTCTAGGCTTTGGTCCTGGCCTTGGTCTGGGTTCTGGTCTTGGTCTTGGTCCTGGCCTTGGTCCAGGTCCTGGCCTAGGTCTGGGTTCTGGCCTTGGCTTTGGTCCTGGCCTTGGTCTTGGCCCTGGTACTGGCCTTGGTCTAGGTTCTGGTCTAGGCTCTGGTCTAGGCCTTGGTCCTGGTCGTTGCGTAGGTCTGGGATTTGGTCTTGGCTTCGGTCCTGGTCTTGGTCTAGGCCTAGGTTCTGGTCTTGGTTTTGGTCCTGGCCTTGGACTTGGTTCTGGTCTTGGCTCTGGTGTTGGTTTTTGTGTGGATTGAGGAGGTGGTGTTGGTCCTATTTCTGGTGTTGGTTCCGATGTTGGTTCGGGTCCCGGTCTGTGTTTCGGTTCTGGTTTGGGCTTTGGTCCTGGATTTGGTTTAGGTCCTGGTCCTGGTCGTGGTCTAGGCTCTGGCCTTGGTTCTGGATCGGGTTTTGGTTCAGGTTTGGGTTCTGGCCCAGGTTGCGGTCTTGGCTCTGGTCCTGGATTTGGATTAGGACCTGGTCCTGGCCTTGGTCTAGGCTCTGGCCTTGGTTCATGATAGGGATTTGGTTGTGGTCCTGGTTTTGGTCTGGGTTGCGTTTGGGGAGATGGAAAAAGAGGTATCTCATTCAAGTCATAGTCATATTCATCGTCGTCGGAATCCCAATCTTCAGCTGAGTATTCATCATAGTCTCCTTTTGCAGCTGAAACAGCTAAGTACACAAATATGATTCGTATGAATTTAACAATAAAAAAATGATCATCTTCGTATCTAAGAAAATTGAACATAGGTCATGATAACAAAATGTGTGCTAGTTAAATATTAGAAGTATATCTAAAAATATTCAGCATCTTCCATGAATTTCCACGAGTAATTTTATTATTTCAAATGTATACGTATTAAAAAGTTTCTTACCTGCAACTATAAGGACGCTTATAAGGAATAAAAGTTTGATCCACCTTATGGTGATTTGATCTGAGATATTCTCGTTCTCCTCTTATATACAGTATATTGTGAAGTCATCACTTGAATATATCTAGAGATAAGAATTAACTGATTTCATTCAATTTCAATCAGATAAAGACAATAGGAAATCAACTGTGAATTTATATACACAGAAAAATAGATCTCGATAACAATTACATTTTGAGGCAATCTGAAGATGGTTTCATTATACATTTCAACACATTTTTAAACGATATCATCGTTAAATTTTTCGTTGTGATATTTCGAACATGTTGCTTCTGGATCATCTCTTGGACGAACAGCAGCCCCATGAAAGTGTTGTGTTTCTAAAAACGCCTCAAATTCTACATAATAGCATGTTATTTCTCATCCACAATATGCTGGATTGTGTCTGTATATCCTTATTACCTTAACATTTTCTACGTAACTCTCGAACCACAGATCGTAGAACATGGCAGCAAAAATTTCATGATTAAATATTAAAATGTACATGTACATTTCAAATCATAGCTCTTGAGAATTGTTTTTCAATTCAAACCTCAGCCTCAACCAATCTGGATCAGCCTAAACCAATCTAGAAATTTAATAATTCCAATCTTCTTTTCAATGTATAACTCGAAAGATTTATTGAGGAGAGAAATCAATTATAGTTGGTTACGCACTTGCCTAAAGTCAGTATGCTTTGACACGCTTGTTTAAATTTATAGCAAGAGTAGTGTGGTTGGCTCAGTGGGAGAGCATTTGACTTGGGAGCGGAAGCCCCAAGTTCAATTCCGAGGCTAGGAAAGAAATTTTCTAGGCACGGTAATCGCAACCATTCACTGTTGGGTCAAAAAATAACAGTGCTTTGCCTAAGATGGCGTAATAACACAGTAACCAAGCCTACACAGAACACAACTGGTTCTCCTCACTCGCTCAAGCTCTTCGAGAACTTATGAGGGATCTCCTTGTGGAAGACCTAGGAGGATCAGTATAATAATATAATAAAAATATAACACTGTTGCAGCACTTCAACACTGGAACATCCGTAAGGAAAATAAAATATCAGTCACCGAGCTATGGTACAAACACTCTCCAGATCCTGTCATGGATACACCTGATGTTACCATCATATGGAACTATCAGGTGCAAACTGATCGTACCATCCTTGCAAACAAACCAGACATCATCATCATGAATAAAAAACAGAGAACCTGCCTACTTATAGATGTAGCTGTACCTTCTGACTCCAACATCATTCAGAAAGAGGCTGAAAAACGTGTCAAATATAAAGATCTGCATATTGAGATACAGAGATTATGGAATATTAAAGCGAGAGTAATACCCATTGTGATCGGAGCAACAGGATTCATATCCTCTACAACCTGCGATGCTATTAAAGACCTACCCGGCACTCATAACCTTCAATCCCTACAGAAAGCTGTGGTATTGAGTACTACACATATAATCAGAAAAGTGTTATAAAAGACCAATATGCATGAAATACCTTAGGTGCATGGTGTGTACCCGGTGTTTCAACCAAAAGCATCCGTAGCACAAAGCTATTAGACAGTGTAGAAAAAATAAAAATAATAATAATAATAGCAAGAGTAGTCACCCATCAGATAAGGCAGACCTTAGCACATTTCTCATATTTGGACTCAACAAATCGATTGTAAATAAAAATTGAAACAACTTATTTCTCTCAGATTTCATGGTCTTTGATTAATATGAAAAAATGAGTTCAAGCACTGAGGTGAAGTCAGGAGCTTTTGCGCGTATGTTCTATTGTCCATTCTCCTGTATTGGACACTCTTAATCGAATTTACCATGGTGAATTATATTGTCCGTTCTCTAGGAGAATGGACAATAGAACTTACGCGCAAAAGCTCCTGACTTCACGACAGTGCTTGAAACATTTGTTTTTGTAATTTTTTAAAAATTTTCTAGGGCTATGGATCCCACAAAATTTTACACACGTTTTATGTCGATATTCTACAACTAGTTCCCAAGCTTCAATTCGATCGAGTCTATTTTTGGTGCTCTTGTTCCTCGGAACAGAGTGCTTATCAATTTGCCCAAATGTCTGTAATTTTCGAATTTTCCGATGAAAATGGTCTTAAACGATTTGATTCGACTCACTGATCAAGAATCCGTGGTCGAAATTCATTATGTCCGGCCGTTCCGGCCGGCTGGCCTGCCGTAGGCACGAAAACTCTCGAACGGAATGAGTTAGACAGTTGAAATTTTCAGAGTTGGTTTGGGAGATAAATATCTCGGCTAATTTCGTTATTTGGCAAAATCGGACAGATAGTTTCGGAGAAAAAAAATTTTTTTTTCAATAAGCAGTTTTACCATAAGAATCCATTGATATCATTTTTAACTCTAACGAGCTAATACTCTCGGAGATACGATTTTTCAAAATTTCAATAATAAATCGTATTCCTACGTTTTCACAGAATGATATAATTATTCTATGTATGAATTGTTATAATGTCAACTTATTTTCCTGAGACATGACATTGTCTAATTCATTTCAGCAATCGTACAATTATGAGAATTATAATATGATATCATAATTTTAGTTGGTTGATATTTTCATGCCGATGGTCAATCCATATGATGATAGGAATGGTAATGGTAAGTTAATAATATTGTGTTCAGAATATCACCAGTAAAAACATAACTAGAATATTGGTGTATTGGGGTATTGGAGTGGATTTGAGGAAAGAATATATATTATCGTTCATGATACAATTGAGGATGAGTTCGTTGTTGGGTAGAGTTTGTCTATTGGTTTTGGATTGATAATTTTTGGCACTCTTGTTAAATTTAAATTTCTTTATGATATTTGAATTCAATTATTGCTAAGATGAAGTTCCTTCATAAGAATCCATTTATATAATTCCCAACTCTGAGAAACCAATACTTTCGTAGATATAATTTGTCTGTTTGAACAAGAGCGCCAGAAAGCTTGTCCACAGGGCTTGAACCATTTTTTTTGAGTTATCGAGGAAATAATATTCCAGATGGATATAACCCTGAAAAGACAAGAGGAGAGAAACGAACAAATAAAAAATAATAAATAACCGCATAGATCTCTTGAAGAAGAATCACCTCCGCTAGTTTTCAAAGATATTCACTATTGTTCTTAGAAATCCCTTCAATATTTGGCCAGGACTCTTACAAAACTAGGTCTGACCAATCCAAACGATGATTATTCAGAACTTGGAATGTTCGAACACCGCTACAGGACCCTAATGTTGTAGGGCGATCATCTCCCATAAATACATGCTTCGCCCTCTATTGTGTTATGAAAAAATCGACCTGAAAATTTATGTTATAATTCAATATGTCATCAGGACATTCATGGTGTTGAAAGTTCTCGCAAAATTTCGGCGATGTCGGATAAGTGCTTTCTATTATACAAATTTGTTTTGATAATTTTTTTTTTAATTTTCTAGTAATACGATCTTCACGAAATTTTGTGAACATTTTTGAGCCGGCATTCTAAAACTAATTACCCTTTTTGAATTCAAGGGGCATCGTATTCTTCGGGGTATTGAAGAAATAATAACCAAATTTCAGATTGATACAACTCCAAAACCATTTGGTCGATTATGCTAATTAACGAACTTAAATGTCGCATTCAGATGCTCAATCTAAATTCGTATTAAGGGTGTCCAATACAGGAGAATGGACAATAGAACATACGCGCAAAAGCTCCTGACTTCACGTCAGTGCTTGAATCAATTTTTATTTTCGTAATTTTTTTGAAATTTTCTAGGGGTACGGTTCTTACAAAATTTTTTTTTCGTAATTTTTTTCGAATTTTCTAGTAGTACGGTTCTTTAAAATTTTTGAACACGTCTTTATGTTGATTTTCTACTGAATGTTACTAAGCTTCAATTCGATCGAATATTTATTTTTTGAGTTATCGAGGAAATAATATTCCAGGTTGGTATAACTCGGAAACCGTTAAACCGATTATGCCCAAAAACTAACTTAACTCTCTCATTCGGATACGCAACCTACCTGGAAAATTGCAAGTCCCTAACTCCTTTTGTTCGAAAGTTATCGAGGCAACGGTCACCCATCTACTGAACTCACACAAGGCTGCTCGATTCTCCATCAATATTTATCTGATCGTGTTAAAACTTTAAACTTGACAGTAGAGTTGGGTTCTAAAGGCTCTTGCAAAATTCAGACGAATAGTTACTGATATATAGATTTTTTTTTTAATTTTCAATGATTTCTTAAAAATTTTCCATAAATACTATCCTCACCAAATTTTGCAAGAATTCGTGTTGGCATTCTACAACTAATAAGCATGTTTCAATTCAATCGGTTCAGTATTCTTGGAGTTAATGAGGAGAAAAACAACCAAATTTCAGATGGCTATAACTCTAAAACCGATAGGCCGATTATGCTTATAAACAAAATCGAATGTCGTGTTCAGATGCACATCCTAACCTGAAAACTTCGAGCCGCTATCTTTTTCCGTCCTCAAGTTATCGTGACAACAAAAATAAGTTTAAATAATTTTCTAGTCATACGATTCGCACAAAATTTCGCAAATGTGCTTAGGTTCATATTCAACAACTACTCGCCAAGTTTCAATTCGATCGGATTTATATTGGTTGAAAACAAAATTATTACTCGGAAACCATTGGGCCGATTATGCCCATTAACTAATTCGTCCGTCCTATTGGGATCCGCCACCTACCCTGAAAATTTCAAGTCGCTAGTTCTTTCTGTTCTCAAGTTATCGTGGCAACGGCCGGACGTCTGGCCAGACAGAATCAAATTTGACCTCGAATTCTTCATTGGGAAGTCGAACCAAATCGTTTGAGACCATTTTCGTCAAAAAAATCGAAAGTTACAGACATTTGGGCAAAATGATAACGCGATGTTCCTCAGAACATACGCGCAAAAATCAAAAACTTTTTATACCAGATCTATGAAACTCTAACGGTGGATTTCACAAAGCTTGGACTGCTCTTAATTGCCAAATCAGTGTGATTCTATGTCAATTTCCAGTTCATTTTCGATGCAACCACCGAATTATATCCACAATTAAGCTAATCAGAGTTTCGTGAAACCCACCATCAATATGATAACCTAACATATCAGTTGGATCTGGATATCCTTTGGATAGAAAATAAACAGTTTTTCCGAAAGGCCTTGATGACTTGCATTTACCACTAGGCTATGATTAACCACCCTGAAGAGCTACAAGATATCATTAGGGTTAAACAGATCCAAATCATATTGCAATGTTTACGTCTTGCACGTTTAACACTTCAAACTTAAAGGAGAACGAGTACCTGGATTAAAGCAAAACCTACCAAAAACATGCGACAATGCAAGAATCAACCGAAATATTTGTATATATTCATGATGCCATAAAATCGATGTTACGTGTTTAAAAAGCATGAAATAAACTTGATCTTTGAAGATAAGGTTATATTTGCTTATATCGTTTGTGGTCCTTGAATGAAACTTCCAATTTTCTGATTATGAATGAATGAAGTACCTACATGATACAATTCCAATCACCATTGCATACGCCACTTCTGAGTGGAGCAGCTGTGAGAATTGATAATTTTTTCCATTGTAAATAATCGATGAACGATGGAATTACTCAATATAAAATTGATGAATTGCAAAAGTTTAGATTTTATATATAGATTTGAAGTAGTCATTTGTTTCAGGAAAAAATCACGTCAGTGCTTGAACCAATTTTTTTTTGTAATTTAAAAAATAAAATCTAGGAGTATTGCACTCACACGGTTTACACACGCCTTTATGTCGATATTCTACAACTAGTTACTAAGCTTCAATTCAATCGAGTCCATATTTTTTGAGTTATCGAGGAAATAATATTCCGGGTGGGTATAACTCCGAAACCGATGGACTGATTATGCTCTTAAACGAACTCAACTCTTCCATCAGCATGTGCAACCTACCCTCAAAATTGCAATTTCCAATCTCCTTTCGCTCCGAGGTTATCGACACAACAATCACCCATCCAGCTACTGAACTAACACAAGGCTGCTCGGATATCCAACAACATAGATCCTATCGTGTTTAAACTTGAAACTTGGCACTATAGGTTAGGTTAGGTTGGGTTAGGTTAGGTTAGTTTGAAAGATTAGTTTGAAAGATCTCGCAAAATCTCAGCGATGGCGGACGAATAGTCTCTGATATATAGAACTTTTTTCAATAATTTTCTATTATTCTTTTAAATAATTTCTAGTGATTCGATCCTCACGAAATTTTGCAAGAATTTTCGCGTTGGCATTCTACAACTGATAACTTTGTTTGAATTGGATGGATTCTGTATTTGTCTAGTTATTGAGGAAATAACAACCAAATTTGAGATGGGTATAACTCCAAACAGTTTGGCCAACTCAAATGTCCCATTCAGATGCAGAACCTTACCCGAAAACTTCAAGTCCCTATCCCTTTCCGTTCTCAGGATAACGTGACATAAATAATATTTTTTGATCATTTTTTTAAATTATCTAGTGATACGATTCTCACAAAATATTACAATCGTCCTTAGTTTTGCATTCTACAACTACTCACCAAGTTTCAATTCAATCGGACTTGTATTGGTTGAAAACAAAATTATTACTCGGAAACTATTGAGGCGATTATGCCCATTAACGAGCATGTCCACCGTAATGGGATGCGCCACCTATCCTGAAAATTTTAAGTCTCTATCTCTTTGCGTTTTAAAGTTATCGTGGCAAAGGACGGCCGGCTGGCCGGTCAAAATGAAGTTTGGCTTCGAATTCTTCATCAGGGCATTGAACATAATCATTTGAGACCGTTTTCGGTAAAAAAAATCGAAAATTACAGACATTTGGGCAGAACAATAACGCGATGTTCACTAGAACATACGCGCAAAAATAGTGCTTTACTTACCGAATATCTCAGAAAATAAGCTTTTAAGAGCAGTACCTAGTATGTATTATAAAAAAAAGCACTGACGTGAAGTCAGTACTCTTTGGCGCGCATGTTCACGGTGGCTAATTTGAATTGAGTGATGAGTACTACCTTTTGGGTAGATCTCCGGCTCGCTCTATCCACTGAGCTTGAAGTACTCATCATTCAATTCAAATTAGCCACCTTGAACACGCGCGCCAAAGAGTACTGACTTCACGCCAGTGCTTTTTTTTTCAAGTTCCTTCAACAAATATGTGTAGGTATCGATACAGTTTGGCTGTTAGCTTTACCGTAGATCGAAAAAAACTGCGGATATGGGACCTCCGTTAGGAAAGCAATTGTCTCTTCTCCAAATCCGAACGTATTTTTATATAGTTATTTATAAATTTGCCTCTGGGCCACCATACAGACATTTCAACTCGGAAACAACGCTATTTCCCCTGAACAGACTTGGGTCCGTGCACTGAATTGACATGAATATTCTTTTAAAACCTCACAATATCGGCTCATTACTCCCAACATAACCCATACAGACCAAAAACACTCACTTCTCGTCTGCGCATGCGCAATATACTCGTGGCTGCAAGTCCTCCCAAAATTACACACCTCACAAAAAACTCCGATCCTCCAACACTAGTGGTTCAGGAGATATCGCTTCTTGAATCCACGCATGCGCAGACACTCACAAGGGGATTCTATGGAGGAATAACATCCGCCCCCCCAAAACACCAATCCTCTTTCACGGAAACACCACCAGTTGAATCACTGATGGTCTGCTCATGCCCATAACGAAAAATGCATGTTAGGGGTAACATCGATTTCAAAATTAGCCCCAGGGCCACGTTATGGACACTTTAACTCGGAAACAACGCTACATCCCCCAAACTGACTTAACCGTACACTAAATTGCCATGAATATCCTTTTAAAACCTCACAATATTAGCTCAGCACTCCCGACATAACCCGTACAACCCAAAAACAGTCACTTCTCTTCTGCGCATGTGCAATGTTTTTGCGGCTGAAATTCCTCCCAAAATCACACACCTTACAAAAAAATCCGATTCTTCAGCACTAGTGGTTCAGGAGATATCGTATCTTGAATCCACGCATGCGCAGACCCTCACCAGGGGATTCTATGGAGGAATAACATCCGCGACCCCAAAACCCCAATCCTCTCTGACGAAAACACCACCAGATAAATCAATGATGGTCTGCCCATGCGCATAACGAAAAATGCCTGTAAGGGGTAACATCAATTTCAAAATTAGCCCCAGGGCCACGGTACGCAAACTTCAACTCGGAAACAACGCTACATCCACCAAACTGACTTGTCCTTGCACTGAATTGCCATGAATAATCTTTTAAAACCTCACAATATCTCTGACGAAAACTACAGCAGTTGAATGACTTCTCATCTGCGCATGCGCAATACGAAAAATGCCCGGAAATGGCAGCATGAACCTCAAAAACATCGGTTTCGGCATTAAAAGCGAAGTATTCCGCAAAATAGTAGTAATTTTTTGATTTTTTTCATGTCACGTGATCTTCACGAAATTTTGTAAAAGTTTTTGCTTTGGTCTTTTGCATCTAACTACTGAGTTTCAATTTAATCAGATCAGTATTATTCGAGTTTTCGTGAAAACAAAATTTTTAAATTTTTGATTTTTTTTTTTGCCACTTTAGGGCGGTCTGTTCAACACAAAACTTCACAGGCATATGAAGGTCATGATTCTACAAATTGATGTCAAATTTTAAAAAGATCGAGTAATCGGTTCCGGAAATATTCATTAAAAACATTTTTGCTAAAAACGGCCTTAACTCCGAAACCGCTCGGTCGATTTCGCCCGTTTATGAACTTGTCCGAGATATTTATGCTACGAAACTACCCTGTAAATTTCAACGCTCTAAGTCGTTTCATTCGAGAGTTATCGTGCTAACAGCCGGACCGACCGGCCGGCCGGACCGGAGGGACAGAATTGAATTTGACCTCGAATTCATCAGTCGACTCAATCGTTTGAGACCATTTTCGAAAAAAAAATCGAAAAATACAGACATTGTGACGAAATGATAGCACGCTGTTCCTTGCGGAACACGCGCGCAAAAATACATTATTTTTGGCGCTCTAGTTCCTCGGAACTGAGTGCTTATCAATTTGCCCTCACTGATTGACTCACTGATTGGTTCGACTCACTGATCAAGAATCCGTGGTCGAAATTCATTCTGTCCGGCCGGCCGGCCGTAGGCACGATAACTCTCGAACGGAATGAGCTTGAGTGTTGTAATTTTCAGAGTAGGTTTGGGGGATAAATATCTCGGCTAAGTTCGTTATTGGGCAAAATCGGACAGATGGTTTCGGAGTAAAAAAGAAAAATTATTTTTTTACAAAACAAATTCCAAATAATTTTTTTTTTAATAAGCAGTTTTATCATAAGAATCCATTCATATCATTTTTATTTCTAACAAGCTAATACTTTCGGAGACATGATTTTTCAAAATTTCAATAATGAATCGTATTTCAACGTTGTCACAGAATGATATAATTCTATGTATGAATTGTCCTAATGTCAACTTATGTTCCTGTGACATTACATTATCTAATCAATCGAAGAATTGTGAGTGAAGTGAGAAAAATCTCAGTTCTTTGCTCCGAAATTAGTTTTTCTCAGAAAAGTCTTACATTTCGGAACGGAACATGAAGTTAGTAAGAGATCTAAGAGTAGTGAGACTGCTTTTCATCCATAGACATAGATATAACTCTCGAACGGAATGAGGTAGGTAGTTGAAATTTTCAAAGTAGATTAGGGAGATGAATATCTCGGTTAAGTTCGTTATTAGGCAAATTTGGCCAGATTTAATTTGATTTCTTCCATGGTGCAGTTCTCATTCTCATGATTGCTCATTTAATCTTGATAAATAAACTATTATTTGAATTGAATTTCCTTTATGATGCGGTTATATCATATGAATCCATTGATATAATTCCCAACTCTGAGACACCAATACTTTCGGAGATATAACTTGTCTGTTTGAACTAGAGCGCCAGAAAGCTCCTGTCCACAGGGCTTTAACCCATTTTTGCGCGCTTGTTCCGCAAGGAACAGCGTGCTATCATTTCGTCACAAAGTCTGTATTTTTCGAATTTTTTTGCGAAAATGGTCTCAAACGATTGGGTTCGACTCCCTGATGAAGAATCCGAGGTCAAATTCAATTCTGTCCGTCCGGTCCGGCCGGCCGGCCGTTAGCACGATAACTTTCGACCCGAGCAAGTTAGAGCGTTGAAATTTGCAGGGCGTGTTTGGAGCGTAAATATCTCGGACAAGTTCGTTAATGGGTAAAATCCATCGAGCCGTTTCGGAGTTACGGCCATTTTTAGTTAAATCGTTTTTCGAAAATATTTCCGAAACCGATCACTCGATCGATCTGAAATTTAGCATCAAAGTGTATAATCATGACCTTTATATGCCCGCGAAGTCTCATAATGATCGGATGGCTGTAAACTAGAAAAAAAAAGTTAAATATTCGAAAATGAAATTGAAATTTTGTTTTCACTATAACTCAAAAAAAACTGATCCGATTGAGTTGAAGCTCGGTAGTTATATGCGAAGTACCAACGAAAACACTTATGCAAAATTTCGTGGGGGTAGCATGAGTAGAGAAAATTTAAAAAATGTTTAACTATCAGCGGAATATTTTGCTGAAAATTCCGAAACCAAATATCGGAATGAGTTCAGTTTTGGCACTTCGGTGACCAATAATGACCTCTTGGGGTGTGCAAAATTTCACTGCGGACAGATCACTAGGAGCCTCGAAAAAAAATTATAATTTTGAACTTCTGAACTGGACAAATTATATTAATTTCATTTCGAATTCCTACATGGAATATCTCCAACATCTGGTGATTTCGTTCCGACGTATTTTTTGCGCGTTTATCTGAATGATTGCGATATGTACGAGGGCAACTGATTAAAATATGGACTTCTTACTAGCATGGCAATTGAATTAATGCGTAAACGATGTGTGGAATTTTAAATTGGTTTTCAATATTAGTCTGAACGGTGAACGACTGGGGTGTAACTGCCTCTTTTGGGCATTTTTTGTTATTCGCATAAGCAGACGAGAAATAATTTAACTGTTCGAGTTTTCTTCTCAGAAGATTGGGGTTTTGGGGTGGAGTATGTTATTCCTCCATAGAATCCCCCGGTGCCGGTCTGCGCATGCGTGGATTCAAGATGCGATATCTCCTGAACCACTAGTGTTGGAGAATCGCAGTTTCTTGTGACTGACAGGATGGCCATAAAGTGACAAAAAAAAATTTCAAAAATTTTAAAATTTTGTTTCCACGATAACTCGTAAAATACTGATCTGATTGAATAGAAACTCAGAAGTTAGATGCAAAAGACCAAAGCGTACACTTTTACAAAATTTCGTGAAGATCACGTGACATGAAAAAATTTAAAAAATTACTCTATTTTGCTTGAAATTCCGAAAAATATTTATTTGAAATTCATGCTGCCTTTTCCGGGCATTTTTCGTTATGCGCATGCGCAGATGGGAAGTCATTCAACTGTTGTAGTTTTCGTCAGAGAGGATTGGGGTTTTGGGGTGGCGGATGCTTTTACTCCATAGAATCCCCTGGAGAAGGTCTGCGCAGGCGTGGATAAGGGATGCGATATCTCCTGTACCACTGGTGTTGGATAATCGGAGTTTTTTGTGAGGTGTGTAATTTTGGGAGGACTTGCAGCCATGAGTATATTGCGCATGCGCAGACGAGAAGTGAATGGTTTTGGATTGTATGGGTTATGTTGGGAGTAATGAGCCGATATTGTGAGGTTTTAAAAGAATATTCATGTCAATTCAGTGCACGGACACAAGTCAGTTTGGGGGAAATAGCGATGTTTCCGAGTTGAAGTGTCTGTATGGTGTCCCTGAGGCGAATTTATAAATAACTATATTCGGTAGATCTTTCCTAAAATACGTTCGGATTTGGAGAAGAGGTAATTGCGTTCTTAACGGAGGTCCCATAACCGCAATTTTTTTCGATCTACGGTAAAGCTAACAGCGAAAATGTATCGATAGCTATATTTGTTGAAGGAACTTGAAAAAAAAAAAAGCACTGACGTGAAGTCAGTACTCTTTGGCGCGCGTGTTCACGGTGGCTAATTGGAATTGAATAATGAGTACTTCAAGCTCAGTGGATAGAGCGAGCCGAAGATATTCCCAAAGGATAGGGGACACCATTCACTGTCGGTTCAAAAATTAACAGTGCTGTATCTAAGCTTTCATCAGGATAGAGTAACAAAGATGGAAAAGAACACAACTGACTCTCCTTAGTCGCACAAGCGAAGATTATGGAGGGTCATTATAATCCTAATCATGTTTATCGCACGCGCGCCAAAGCAGATTGACTTAACAATGAAAGAAATAGTGTAAAAAGTTAATATGATTTGGCGCGCGTGCGATAAACATGATTAGGATTATAGATTCCAGCTGAAAAGAAAACAGAAAATGGGTTCAAGCCCTGTGGACAGGAGCTTTCTGGCGCTCTAGTTCAAACAGACAAATTATATCTCTGAAAGTATTGGTTCCTCTGAGTTGGGAATTATATCAATGTGTACATATGATAGAGCTGCATCATAAAGGAAATTCAAATAATAGTTTATTTATCAAGATTAAATGAGCAATCATGAGAATGAGAACTGCACCATGGAAGAAATCGAATTAAAACTGGCCAATTTTGCCCAATAACAAACTTAACCGAGATATTCATCTCCCTAACCTACTCTGAAAATTTCAACTACCTAGCTCATTCCGTTCGAGAGTTATTGTGGAAAAACTTTTTTAAAATTAAAAAAAATTTTTTTTTACACTTTGCGGTAGGTAATCTGGTCAATACAAAACTTCACATGCGTATAAAGGTCATGATTCTACAATAAGATGCTAAATTTCAGATACATCGAACGAACTTGTCAGAGATATTTACGCTCCAAAACCACCTTGCAATTTTCAATCCGCTAACTCCTTTCGTTCGAGAGTTATCGTGCCTACGGCCGGTCGGCCGGCTGGACAGAATCGATTTCGCACTCGGATTCTTGATCAGTGAGTCAAACCAAATCGTTTGAGACCATTTTCAGCCAAAAATTCCAAAATTACAGACACTTGGGCAAATTGATAAGCACTCTGTTCCGAGGAACTAGAGCGCCAAAAAAACAAGTTTCGTATGACAATTGCCCAAAACAGGTTTAAAGTACCTACAAATAGTAGGTATTTCATAAAACATGTATGAAAGAAGATGAGTAATAAAAAAAAAATTACCTTGTAATCGATCAAAAATTTTCTGATCTACGTTCACCAAATTTTCTCCTCTCTCGAACTACAGAATTATGCTTTCAATATTTACGTAATATTTTCAAACATTTTCGGGTGAGGTCCCCGTTGCATCGCTAAAATACGAGTATTTCAACCCCAATATTTTTGAAGTTACAATATTCCCTTCTGTCAAGTTGACATTATGACAATTCATACATAGAATAATTATATCAATGTGTGAAATACGATTTATATTGAAATTTTGAAGAATCATATCTCCGAAAGTATTAGCTTGTTAGAGTTAAAAATGATATGAACGGATTCTTATGATAAAACTTCTTATTAAAAAAAAATTAATTTGGAATTTGTTTCGTAAAAAAAAAATTTTTTTTTGTTACTCCGAAACCATCTGTCCGATTCTGCCCAATAACAAACTTAGCTGAGATATTTATCCCCCACACCTACTCTGAAAATTTCAACTCTCTAGCTCATTCCGTTCGAGAGTTATCGTGCCTACGTCCGGCCGGACATAATGAATTTCGACCACGGATTATTGATCAGTGAGTCGAACCAAATCTTTTAAGACCATTTTCATCGAAATATTCGAAAATTACAGACATTTGGGCAAATTGATAAGCACTCAGTTTCGAGGAACTAGGGCGCCAAAAATGAGTTTTGAAGTTTTTGTCATGACTGATTTTGACATTGTTATAGAAACATAACATATGCTTAATTGAATTTTTAATTAAACAACTCGAAGCATTGCTATGTCTTCTGATAGAAACTAGAAAATTAGCAACTTCTGTTCAAAAATCTACAAGTTATTAACATTGGAATTAAGTCCTATTTGAGAAAAATTTAAGTTTTCTTTCAGATTTCACGAGACTTTTCTGAGAATAAAATCTAAATGACACATTGAAACAATGTATAATTCAATGAGTAATCTGACTATCAATTGAAAAACTGGGTATTATATCAAAAAAATTGGTTCAAGCCCTGTGAACAGGAGCTTCTTTGGCGCTCTTGTTCAAACCGTTAAATTATATCTCCGAAAGTATTGGTTTCTCAGAGTTGGGATTATATCAATGGATTCCTATGATAGATATGCATCATGAAAGAAATCTAATTACAAAAAAGTGTTGTTTAAATAAATGCTTCAAAAATTATCTTATAAAAAACTAGATCAAGAGGTGTAGGTACCAGAAATCATTTTGACATTTATCTCTCATAGGAAAATAAGATGACATGTAAGAACACAGATCATATAATAATTCATAGATACAATAATTGAGTACAGCATTCTATGAAAACAAACGAAGTACAGAAGTACGATTCATTATTGAAATTTCGAAGAATCATATCTCCGAAAGTATTAGCTTGTTAGAGTTGAAAATGATATCAATGGATTTGTATGGTGAAATTGCATCTTAAAAGTAGTTCAATTTGATATTTGTGTTAAAAAAAAATTGTTCTTTCGTTTCTCCGAAACCAATGTTTTTACTAAAAAGGACTATAACTCCGAAACCACTTGGTGGATTTCGCACGTTAACGAACTCTTTCGAGATATTTACGCTACAAACCTACTCTGCAAATTTCAATCCTCTAACTCCTTTCGTTCGAGACTTATCGTGCCTACGGCCGGACGGACCGGCCGGACAGAATTGATTTCGACCACGGATTCTTGATCGGTGAGTAGAACCACATCGTTTAAGACCATTTTCAGCCAAAAATTCGAAAATTACAGACATTTAGGCAAATTAATAAGCACTCTGTTCCCAGGAACAAGAGTGACAGAAATGACAGCTGCCAAAATAGCAGGATATTCGAAATAAAACCTGTAATTGGAGAACCTCGTATTTAGTTGATCTGTAATATTGTTGAATTCTCGCATAAAAATGGGTTCAAGCCCTGTGGACAGGAGCTTTCTGGCGCTCTAGTTCAAACAGACAAATTATATCTGCGAAAGTATTGGTTTCTCTGAGTTGGGAATTATATCAATGTATGCATATGATAGAGCTGCATCATAAAGGAAATTCAATTCAAATAATAGTTTATTTATCAAGATTAAATGAGCAATCATGAGAATGAGAACTGCACCATGGGAGAAATCGAATTAAAATTGGCCAATTTTGCCCAATATCGAACTTAACCGAGATATTCATCTCCCTAACTTACTCTGAAAATTGCAACTACCTAGCTCATTCCGTTCGAGAGTTATTGTGGTAAAAACTTTTTTTAAATTTTCAAATTTTTGGGCGTATGTTCTAGGGGAACATCGTCCTATCATTTCGTCCAAATGTCTGTAATTTTCGAATTTCGAGCTGAAAATTGGCTAATAGACTAATTCGGACTCCCTGATCACGAATCCGGTGTCAGATCTTAGGGTGCCGTCCGGCCGGCCGGCCGGCAGGCCGGCCGGTTGTCCGGCCGTGTGCACGATAACAGGAGCACCGAAGGTCCTATCGACTTCAAACTTTCAGGGTAGGTTTCTGATCAAAATGCGACGGTTAAGTTCGTTAACGGGCAAAATCGGCCGGACGGTTTAGGAGTTATAGACATTTAAAATTTTGAGGTTATTTCCCTGATATTTCAGGAACTAAAGAAGATGTTGAATCGAAACTTTGTAGTCAGTTCGAGGATATAAACGCGCAACTTTTGGCAAAATTCTGTTATGATCGAAATGTTGGTAATTTTTAAAAAAATATTTCTTTTAATTTTTTCGAAAAAAAAATTTTTTTTTCGTGAACTATTCATCAGATTGCAACAAAAACTTGTACTAACGTCAATTGTAGTATTTTGCAACATTGTGCAAAATTTTGGCTCTATAAGATTTCAATTTCTGGAGATATAAGACAAAATGTGTCAAATTTCCTGGGTCTCTCTCAGTATTTTCATCGATTATTCTATGAACTCTTTGAATTCCACCGAAAACAAATTCAAAGACATAAACATAAAGAATCAAGTCATAGTTTAGACGTCGAAAGAAGGACGATGTTGATCGACTTGAAAAGGTACCTATTTCAAGAAATGCAATAATGAAATGCTTAATTTTTTTTATGGTCACAGAAAATCGTCACAAAAATCTATTTACCTCATTTGACGGCTGTTTGTCAAATCAATTAATTCCAATGATTGATGTCAGATTTCCTACATACCAAGTTCAAACACATTTTATTATATGGAAAACACTTATTATGATCACGTTCTACAGGAATTGATACTAAATAGAAGCTAGATGAAGATTATTGTAATGGAAAATTTGTGTTCCAGAATAATATTAAGGTATTCAACATGATACTGCTTTTTTTCTTTATTTTTTTTACACTTTGCGGTAATCTGGTCAATACAAAACTTCACATGCGTATAAAGGTCATGATTCTAAAATTTGATGCTAAATTTCAGTTAGATCGAACGAACTTGTCCGAGATATTTACGCTCCAAAACCACCTTGCAATTTTCAATCCGCTAACTCCTTTCGTTCGAGAGTTATCGTGCCTACGGCCGGTCGGCCGGCCGGACAGAATCGATTTCGCACTCGGATTCTTGATCAGTGAGTCGAACCAAATCGTTTTAGACCATTTTCAGCCAAAAATTTCAAAATTACAGACACTTGGGCAAATTGATAAGCACACTGTTCCGAGAAACTAGAGCGCCAAAAAAACAAGTTTCGTATGACAATTGCCCAAAACAGGTTTAAAGTACCTACAAATAGTAGGTATTCCATAAAACAAATATGAAAGAAGATAAGTAATAATAAAAAATTACCTTGTAATCGATCAAAAATTTCCTGATCTACGTTCACCAAACTACAGAATTATGCTTTCAATATTTACGTAATATCTTCAAACATTTTCGGGTGAGGTCCCCGTTGCATCGCTAAAATACGAGTATTTCAACCACAATATTTTTGAAGTTACAAGATTTCCTTCTGTCAAGTTGACATTATGAAAATTCATACATAGAATAATAATTATATCAATCTGTGAAATACGATTTACATTGAAATTTTAAAAAATCATATCTGCGAAAGTATTAGCTTGTTAGAGTTGAAAATGATATGAATGGATTCTTATGATAAAACTGCTTACTAAAAAATTTTATTTGGAATTTGTTTCGTAAAAAAAAAATTTTTTTTGTTACTCCGAAACCATCAGTCTGATTTTGCCCAATAACGAACTTATCCGAGATATTCATCCCCCAAACCTACTCTGAAAATTTCAACTCTCTAGCTCATTCCGTTCGAGAGTTATCGAGCCTGCGGCCGGCCAGACAGAATGAATTTCGACCACGGATTCTTGATCAGGAGTCGAACCAAATCGTTTAAGACCATTTTCATCAAAAAATTCGAAAATTACAGACATTTGGGCAAATTGATAAGCCCTCAGTTCCGAGGAACTAGAGCGCCAAAAATGGGTTCAAGCCCTGTGGACAGTAGGTTTCTAGCGCTCTAGTTCAAACAGACAAATTATATCTCCGAAAGTATTGGTTTCTCAGAATTGGGAATTAAATCAATGTATTCTTATGAAAGAACTGCATCTTAAAGGAAATTAAATTCAAATAATAGTTTATTTATCAAGATTAAATGAGCAAACTGAGAATGAGAACTGCACCATGGAAGAAATCAAATCAAAATAGCTGAAACGAATTTGACTCTTTCTTATAAAACAGGATGGAATGTACAAGTATGAACACAGATCATATAATAAAGCTTAGATAGAATAATTATAGCATTCTTTGTTAACATAGAAGTACGTACGATTCATTATTGAAATTTAGAAAAATCATATCTCCTAAAGTATTAGCTTGTTGGAGTTGAAAATGATATCGATGGATTTTAATGGTGAAACTGCATCTTGAATAAAAATTACAGACATTTGGGCAAATTGATAAGCACTCAGTTCCGAGGAACTAGAGCGCCAAAAAGTGTTATTCCCTTTCCGGGAATTGAGCCCGCCTTCTCTCGTTCCGAAATCGAAAACCCGACTGACTAGACGAACCCGCTATCGGGCACCTCGTACGATCTTGTCAATCTCCGGTATTAGAATAAAACGTCGGTACTTACCTGGGATATATATTCTTAATTTTCAATTTTCGACATAAAATCGCCACATGGGGGTATATTTGTCGGTTTTTTACCCTTGTCTCTCTAAGTCGATTTTGACGTTTCTCGAACCAACTATTAGCAAGGAATTAGACAATGTCATTTCTCAGGAAAATAAGTTGACATTATGACAATTCATACATAGAATAATTATATAATTCTATGAAAACGTAGAAATACGATTTATTATTGAAATTTTGGAAAATCATATCTCCGAAAGTATTAGTTTTTCAGATGATATCAGTGGATTCTTATGGAAAAACTGCTTATTGAAAAAAATTTAATTTGGAATTTGTTACGTAAAGAAATTTTTTTTGTTTTACTCCGAAACCATCTGTCCGATTTTGCCCAATAACGAACTTAGCCGAGATATTTATCTGCCAAACCTACTCTGAATATTTCACCTCTCTAGCTCATTCCGTTCGAGAGTTATCGTAGCTACGGCCGGCCGGACAGAATGAATTTCGACCACGGATTCTTGATCAGGAGTCGAACCAAATCGTTTAAGACCATTTTCATCAAAAAATTCGAAAATTACAGACATTTGGGCAAATTGATAAGCCCTCAGTTCCGAGGAACTAGAGCGCCAAAAATGGGTTCAAGCCCTGTGGACAGGAGCTTGTTCAAACTTTGACAAATCATATCTACGAAGTATTGCTTTCTCAGAGTTGGTAATGATATTAATGGATTCTTATTATAGAAATGCAATATAAAGGAAATTCAATTCCAACAATAATTTATTTATCAGTTTTAAACGAGCAATATTCATGCTTTAATACTTCAAAAATTATAATTTAAAATAATAAGGAAATTATCATCGAAATGTCTAGAGCAAGGCTGGATACAAATATAGCAGATTGTCCATTTATTCCTGATATTCGAGTAGGCAGAGGGTGACGAACAAATTATTATCTTTTCCTAATTTGATAGTTCATACCACTTACACATTCATTCTGTATTATGATCCTTAACTCAAGAAAAAATAATTGATACACAGATGTAGTATATATTTCAGCATTTTGTTGCTAGCAACATCAAGAAAATACTGTATAAAGGAACATGTCTCACTACTTAACGAAGTGGAAGATAATATTTACCTCAGTGGTCAACGAACAGTAACTTTTTTTGATGATTCCATTATGTTTTTCTTTCCTATAGCCTGCATAAACTACATCATTAAGACGATTCAATTCCAAATCTTTCGAAACATTATCTCGAATTCATACATAAATTATATGCAACCAGTCAGTGGCGTAACCAGACCTTTGACTTGGGGGGGATATGAAACAAATAATATATTTTTTTTAAATGTCATGAACTCTCTAAATCCCTTGGATTTTACCGTTAATTTGAGAATTCGCACTTTTTTACCTAACAATGGATCTTTCTAGGGGGGATATATCCCCCTTATCCGCCACCCGTGAATACGCCACTGCAACCAGTCAATATTATTTTCGGTTTCAAAACAGTCTTGTATATATTCAAACAATTTTTTTTCCAGTTTTCCAGCAGATAATATTTTCTAAGTACGAATTGACATGTCTCTCTTAGCTAGATGACATTTATGAACAGTGAACACAGACAGTTATAATTCGCATTCTGTAAATACATAGAACTACGATGTATAATAGAAATTTTGAAAAATCATATCTCCGAAAGTATAAGCTTGTTAGAGTTGAAAATATATCAATGGATTTTTATGATGAATTTGCAAATAAACTAAAAAGTTGCAATGTAAAAAAAATGTGTTACTCCGAAACCATCAGTTATATCAGACGATTTTGCCCAATATCGAACTCAACCGAGGTATTTATCCCTCAAACCTACTCTGAAAATTTCAATTGTCTGTACTGATACGGGAAGGTTGACCAATTGAAGGGAGAATGAAAGAATCCAAATTTTATTGCTACAAGATTGAAAGATGTTAAATTAAAAATTAAGCATTAGTCACATTAAATTCACCTACCTACAATATTGAAAGATGACCGATTTCAATGCCCTGAATATCATAAAATGATATTTAAACATAAAATAATCTGTAAGGTTCACCAGTCTTCCATTTAGCAACGTAATAATTTCAGATCGAATAATCTTTATCTCGCTTCACATTACGATAATTCGAATTCAAGAACAGAAAAAAAATTGGTTCAAGCCCTGTGGACAGGAGCTATTGGGCGCATGTTCATCTTCCTTGTGGCCCGTACTGACCAGTAAAGAAAAAAGCAGTATCATGTTGAATACCTTAATATTATTGATTATTATATAATAATCGATGAAAATACTGAGAGAGACCCAGGAAATTTGACACATTTTGTCTTATATCTCCAGAAATTGAAATCGTATAGAGCCAAAATTTTGCACAATGTTGCAAAATACTACAATTGACGTTAGTACAAGTTTTTGTTGCAATCTGATGAATAGTTCACGAAAAAAAAATTTTTTTTTCGAAAAAATTAAAAGAAATATTTTTTTAAAAATTACCAACATTTCGATCATAACAGAATTTTGCCAAAAGTTGCGCGTTTATATCCTCGAACTGACTACCAAGCTTCGATTCAACATCTTCTTTAGTTCCTGAAATATCAGGGAAATAACCTCACAATTTTAAATGTCTATAACTCCTAAACCGTCCGATCGATTTTGCCCGTTAACGAACTTAACCGTCGCATTTTGATCAGAAACCTACCCTGAAAGTTTGAAGTCGATAGGACCTTCGGTGCTCCTGTTATCGTGCCTATGGCCGGAAAACCGGCCGGCCGGCCGGACGGCACCCAAAAATCTGACACCGGATTCGTGATCAGGGAGTCCGAATTATTCTATTAGCCAATTTTCAGCTCGAAATTCGAAAATTACAGACATTTGGACGAAATGATAGGACGATGTTCCCCTAGAACATGCGCCCAAAAAAGCAGTATCATGTTGAATACCTTAATATTATTGATTATTATATAATAATCGATGAAAATACTGAGAGAGACCCAGGAAATTTGACACATTTTGTCTTATATCTCCGGAAATTGAAATCGTATAGAGCCAAAATTTTGCACAATGTTGCAAAATACTACAATTGACGTTAGTACAAGTTTTTGTTGCAATCTGATGAATAGTTCACGAAAAAAATAAAAGAAATATTTTTTTAAAAATTACCTTCATTTCGATCATAACAGAATTTTGCCAAAAGTTGCGCGTTTATATCCTCGAACTGACTACCAAGTTTCGATTCAACATCTTCTTTAGTTCCTGAAATATCAGGGAAATAACCTGAAAGTTTGAAGTCGATAGGACCTTCGGTGCTCCTGTTATCGTGCCTACGGCCGGAAAACCGGCCGGCCGTCCGGACGGCACCCAAAAATCTGACACCGGATTCGTGATCAGGGAGTCCGAATTAGTCTATTAGCCAATTTTCAGCTCGAAATTCGAAAATTACAGACATTTGGACGAAATGATAGGACGATGTTCCCCTAGAACATGCGCCCAAAAACCAATGAAAAACTTGTACCTAAATATTCAACAAACGCGCACCTAGGAAATTGACAATACGCAAGATAAGTATTGTTGGTTGCCGATGTATACATTCAAGGCGTAGGTATGAGAAAATTGACAGTACAACTTGCCCCCAAAACTTTTGAGAGGTGAAAGTGATGTGCCAAGAAAGTGAAACCAAACTAGGTTGTGAGCAACAGAAGGATAGACTCCAGAGTCATCGCCTTGAAACCGCTATGTTCCCGCCTTGAAAAATGAATCAACTGAAAAGGAAAAGGTAATAACTCATAAATAGGAGCATATTTAACCACTCGAATCAAAAGTTGAAACATGGTACGGCTTCAAATGGGACACATGAAAAATCCCTCTTTCCACATAATCTTTTGTGTTACAGAGAAGGTAAGTATGGTCACGAATTTTTGTTTTTATCACATACGGTCCCTCAAACAATAAAAGAAATTTCTTTACTTCAGCTTTAAGTGAAGAAGAAGTGTTATTTGCCTTCAGCAAAACAAGATCACCCTCCTTAAGTGATACAAATTTGCCGCCAGGACGTCGGAAGGCCCTTCTTACAGCTCTCCTTTCTAGAGTAGCCTCAGCAAGACGGAGTTTTACTTCAAGAGGAGGTTCAGGTTTAGCAGAACCATCAGAAATATGTAAGGACTTGGGTAATGATCTTACTCGTTCAGTATCACACTGGATTTCATTCGGGGAATAGCCAGTGGACTCATGGATTATTTCATTCATAAAAAATTCATAAAATCTTGTATATTACCCACTTGAAAAGCCCATCTTGAATGTTTTTCGGAACAAAAGGTACTAAATAATCGGCCCAGTTCACGCATAACTCTCGCTGATAGATTTGCTTGTGGGTACCTCACTGACGAATACACAGCCTGTATATTATGCTGCTCTAAAGACCTTTTCCATAGATGAGATGAAAACGGCGTGGTCCTGTCACTCAAAATTCGGCTAACAGGACCATACTTAGGTAGGTAGTCCCTCACCATCCGCGTTAGGAGAGATCTTGTTGTAGCCTTTTTCAAAGGAAAAAGAGCTACATGCTTGGTAAATAAATTTAACACTACGAATAAGTATTGAGCACCTCATCTAGATCGTATTAGCAGCCCATATATGTCCACAGCTATTATATCAAACTTATTCAAGGCTAAAATATTACTCTGGGGTGGCGAAGAAAGAGCAGATGTTTTGGTATATTGACAAATTTGACAAGCTTTTACTACACGTTTTGTGTTACGATGCAGGTTTGTTACCCATATTTCAGACTTTGTATGTACCCATGTCTTATAGACACCAAAATGCCCCAAAGCAGTGTGATATGCCATAATGCAGCAATCCAGAATTTCAGAAGGAATACACAGTAATATTCGGTCACTGTTACTGTCATTTTTATACAGTACATTATTGTGAAGACAAAATTGTGACTGGAGCTGTTTATCAGTATTCAGAGATTTTTTAACTGAACTAAGCTTGGGGTCATCTTCCTGGTACTTTGATATGTTCTTAAGCAAGTCAAGAAATTCTGTCGACAAACTGAGCGTACTAACTATTCTGACACAAGAGAAGCGCGAGAGAGCGTCAGCTTGAACGTTTTTAGGTCCGGAAATGTGCTTGATATCGAAGGAGAACTCTTGTAGGGCTAATTCCCACCTTGTGGTACCGGGTGATAATAGTCTGCAAGTCTTCACGTATGTTAATGCCCTGCAATCAGTATACAGGGTGAAGTGATTTCCAAGCAAATATATTCTCCACTTTTGGAGCACCCAAAGGGCAGCAAGCATTTCCTTTTCATATGCGCAATACCGCCTTTCTCTATCAAGTAAAATGCGAGAGACACAGGAAACAAGTTTCCTTTCCCCGTTTGAGATTTGAAACAATACTCCGGCAATTTCGACATCACTAGCGTCAGTCTCAACATGCATTTGAAGCTTAGGATCCGGGTGATACAACATGGTAGCATTTTTCAGCTCTTCTTTGAGGCAGTTGAATGAATTCTCTTCAGCCTCTGTCCAATTCCATGCAGATTTTTTCCGCAGGAGTTTTGTCAATGGAGCTGTCAATGGAGAACCTGGAAGTAAATATTCGGTCATACTGGCAGAGACCAAGAAATTTTTGCAGTTCCTTGACATTACAAGGAGGTTGATAATCCGAAATTGCCTGGACTCTACATGAATCAGGTTTAATCCCGGATGAGGTTAATACATACCCCAAATAGGGCATTTGATCTCTAAAGAATTTGCATTTTTCGAACCTGAGAGAGAGCCTAGCATCCCTTAGGCGTTGAAAAACTTTTGTAAGATGCAACATATGTTCCTCAACTGTCTCCGACATAACCAGAATATCATCAACATAGACAACGACGAATTCCTCGAAGGCTGATCCCAAGACAGTATCAACACATCGTGTGAATGAGCTCGAAGCGTTTTTTATTCCGAAAGGTAGCACACAAAATTAATATGTCTTGGTTCCCACCATGAAACCTGCGTATTTTTTGGATTCTGGTGTAAATGGGCACTACCAATAACCATGGGTGAAATCTAAACTTGACATAAATCTTTTACCAGACATCAACTTTATTATTTCATTTATTGGTTTGGGCAACTGGGATTCCATTACCTTGTTCAGATATCTGGCATCTAGGCAGACACAAACTGACCCATCCTTTTTCACAGTACTCATTATGGGGGAACCATATTTAGGCGAAGCACGTTCAATGACACCCCATTCAATCATCTGATTTATGGTGTGCTCTACAGCTGGACGATGAGCACCAGGTATTGGATACGGTTTTATAAAAAAATCGGTATTATCTATCAGCTTTATTTCATGATAGTATTCACGAGTACGACCAGGTTTGTTTGAAAATAAAGGATCGAATTCCTTCAAAATGTCAAAGAAATTCTTCTCTTGGCTTTTAGTCATAAACAAATTATCAAATTATTGGTTGCATACTCGACCGTCATCACCTCTTTCAAGATTAAAATTTGTTAATGTTGGTGAAAACGCTAAACGAATAGTTTTATTGATAAAGATATGCGAAGGCGGAACATTATGAACCAAGTTTGCTTCAGGAACGCGAACTTGTTTGCTGTTATGATTTATTAAAATGCATCTTTGTGAAAGCAAAATGTCTACTTTGAAATATCTCAAAAAATCACATCCCCAATATTTTTGAAGTTACAATATTCCCTTCTGTCAAGTTGACATTATGACAATTCATACATAGAATAATTATATCAATGTGTGAAATACGATTTATATTGAAATTTTGAAGAATCATATCTCCGAAAGTATTAGCTTGTTAGAGTTAAAAATGATATGAACGGATTCTTATGATAAAACTTCTTATTAAAAAAAAATTAATTTGGAATTTGTTTCGTAAAAAAAAAATTTTTTTTTGTTACTCCGAAACCATCTGTCCGATTCTGCCCAATAACAAACTTAGCTGAGATATTTATCCCCCACACCTACTCTGAAAATTTCAACTCTCTAGCTCATTCCGTTCGAGAGTTATCGTGCCTACGTCCGGCCGGCCGGCCGGACCGGCCGGACAGAATGAATTTCGACCACGGATTCTTGATCAGTGAGTCGAACCAAATCTTTTAAGACCATTTTCATCGAAATATTCGAAAATTACAGACATTTGGGCAAATTGATAAGCACTCAGTTTCGAGGAACTAGGGCGCCAAAAATGAGTTTTGAAGTTTTTGTCATGACTGATTTTGACATTGTTATAGAAACATAACATATGCTTAATTGAATTTTTAATTAAACAACTAGAAGCATTGCTATGTCTTCTGATAGAAACTAGAAAATAAGCAACTTCTGTTCAAAAATCTACAAGTTATTAACATTGGAATTAAGTCCTATTTGAGAAAAATTTAAGTTTTCTTTCAGATTTCACGAGACTTTTCTGAGAATAAAATCTAAATGACACATATAAACAATGTATAATTCAATGAGTAATCTGACTATCAATTGAAAAACTGGGTATTATATCAAAAAAATTGGTTCAAGCCCTGTGAACAGGAGCTTCTTTGGCGCTCTTGTTCAAACCGTTAAATTATATCTCCGAAAGTATTGGTTTCTCAGAGTTGGGATTATATCAATGGATTCCTATGATAGAAATGCATCATGAAAGAAATCTAATTACAAAAAAGTGTTGTTTAAAAAAATGCTTCAAAAATTATCTTATAAAAAACTAGATCAAGAGGTGTAGGTACCAGAAATCATTTTGACATTTATCTCTCATAGGAAAATAAGATGACATGTAAGAACACAGATCATATAATAATTCATAGATACAATAATTGAGTACAGCATTCTATGAAAACAAACGAAGTACAGAAGTACGATTCATTATTGAAATTTCGAAGAATCATATCTCCGAAAGTATTAGCTTGTTAGAGTTGAAAATGATATCAATGGATTTGTATGGTGAAATTGCATCTTAAAAGTAGTTCAATTTGATATTTGTGTTAAAAAAAAATTGTTCTTTCGTTTCTCCGAAACCAATGTTTTTACTAAAAACAGAAGTACGATTCATTATTGAAATTTAGAACTTCATCTAAGCAGAAATTGAATTCAAACATCATAGAAGAATTTAAATTCAACAAGAGTGCCAAAAATTATCAATCCAAAACCAATAATAGACGAATTCTACCCAACAACGAACTCATCCGAGATATTCATTCCTCAATAATTCTAGTTTTGTTTTTAGTGAAGATATTCTGAACTCAATATTATTAACTTACCATTACCATTCCCATCATCATATGGATTGACCATCGGCATGAAAATATCAACCAACAAAAGTATGATAATATTCTAATTCTCATATTGATACCATTACTGGAATGAATTACAATGAGACAACGTCAAAGTTGACATTATAACAATTCATAGAATAGCCACAGAATAATTCTATCATTGAAATTTTGAAAAATCATATCTCCGAAAGTATTAGTTTGTTAGAGTTAAAAATGATATGAATGGATTCTTATGGTAAAACTGCTTATTGAAAAATATTTAATTTGGAATTTGTTCTGTAAAAAAAAAATTTTTTTTTTGTTACTCTGAAACCATCTGTCCGATTTTGCCCAATAACGAACTTAGCCGAGATATTTATCCCCCAAACATACTCTGAAAATTTCAACTGTCTAGCTCATTCCGTTCAAGAGTTATCGTGCCTACGGCCGGACAGAATGAATTTCGACCACGGATTCTTGATCAGTGAGTCGAACCAAATCGTTTAAGACCATTTTCATCGAAAAATTCGAAAATTACAGACATTTGGGCAAATTGATAAGCACTCAGTTCCGAGGAACTAGAGCGCCAAAAAGGACTATAACTCCGAAACCACTTGGTGGATTTCGCACGTTAACGAACTCTTTCGAGATATTTACGCTACAAACCTACTCTGCAAATTTCAATCCTCTAACTCCTTTCGTTCGAGACTTATCGTGCCTACGGCCGGACGGACCGGCCGGACAGAATTGATTTCGACCACGGATTCTTGATCGGTGAGTAGAACCACATCGTTTAAGACCATTTTCAGCCAAAAATTCGAAAATTACAGACATTTAGGCAAATTAATAAGCACTCTGTTCCCAGGAACAAGAGTGACAGAAATGACAGCTGCCAAAATAGCAGGATATTCGAAATAAAACCTGTAATTGGAGAACCTCGTATTTAGTTGATCTGTAATATTGTTGAATTCTCGCATAAAAATGGGTTCAAGCCCTGTGGACAGGAGCTTTCTGGCGCTCTAGTTCAAACAGACAAATTATATCTGCGAAAGTATTGGTTTCTCTGAGTTGGGAATTATATCAATGTATACATATGATAGAGCTGCATCATAAAGGAAATTCAATTCAAATAATAGTTTATTTATCAAGATTAAATGAGCAATCATGAGAATGAGAACTGCACCATGGGAGAAATCGAATTAAAATTGGCCAATTTTGCCCAATAACGAACTTAACCGAGATATTCATCTCCCTAACTTACTCTGAAAATTGCAACTACCTAGCTCATTCCGTTCGAGAGTTATTGTGGTAAAAACTTTTTTTAAATTTTCAAATTTTTTTTTTTACACTTTGCGGTAATCTGGTCAATACAAAACTTCACATGCGTATAAAGGTCATGATTCTAAAATTTGATGCTAAATTTCAGTTAGATCGAACGAACTTGTCCGAGATATTTACGCTCCAAAACCACCTTGCAATTTTCAATCCGCTAACTCCTTTCGTTCGAGAGTTATCGTGCCTACGGCCGGTCGGCCGGCCGGACAGAATCGATTTCGCACTCGGATTCTTGATCAGTGAGTCGAACCAAATCGTTTTAGACCATTTTCAGCCAAAAATTTCAAAATTACAGACACTTGGGCAAATTGATAAGCACACTGTTCCGAGAAACTAGAGCGCCAAAAAAACAAGTTTCGTATGACAATTGCCCAAAACAGGTTTAAAGTACCTACAAATAGTAGGTATTCCATAAAACAAATATGAAAGAAGATAAGTAATAATAAAAAATTACCTTGTAATCGATCAAAAATTTCCTGATCTACGTTCACCAAACTACAGAATTATGCTTTCAATATTTACGTAATATCTTCAAACATTTTCGGGTGAGGTCCCCGTTGCATCGCTAAAATACGAGTATTTCAACCACAATATTTTTGAAGTTACAAGATTTCCTTCTGTCAAGTTGACATTATGAAAATTCATACATAGAATAATAATTATATCAATCTGTGAAATACGATTTACATTGAAATTTTAAAAAATCATATCTGCGAAAGTATTAGCTTGTTAGAGTTGAAAATGATATGAATGGATTCTTATGATAAAACTGCTTACTAAAAAATTTTATTTGGAATTTGTTTCGTAAAAAAAAAATTTTTTTTGTTACTCCGAAACCATCAGTCTGATTTTGCCCAATAACGAACTTATCCGAGATATTCATCCCCCAAACCTACTCTGAAAATTTCAACTCTCTAGCTCATTCCGTTCGAGAGTTATCGAGCCTGCGGCCGGCCAGACAGAATGAATTTCGACCACGGATTCTTGATCAGGAGTCGAACCAAATCGTTTAAGACCATTTTCATCAAAAAATTCGAAAATTACAGACATTTGGGCAAATTGATAAGCCCTCAGTTCCGAGGAACTAGAGCGCCAAAAATGGGTTCAAGCCCTGTGGACAGTAGGTTTCTAGCGCTCTAGTTCAAACAGACAAATTATATCTCCGAAAGTATTGGTTTCTCAGAATTGGGAATTAAATCAATGTATTCTTATGAAAGAACTGCATCTTAAAGGAAATTAAATTCAAATAATAGTTTATTTATCAAGATTAAATGAGCAAACTGAGAATGAGAACTGCACCATGGAAGAAATCAAATCAAAATAGCTGAAACGAATTTGACTCTTTCTTATAAAACAGGATGGAATGTACAAGTATGAACACAGATCATATAATAAAGCTTAGATAGAATAATTATAGCATTCTTTGTTAACATAGAAGTACGTACGATGCATTTTTGAAATTTAGAAAAATCATATCTCCTAAAGTATTAGCTTGTTGGAGTTGAAAATGATATCGATGGATTTTAATGGTGAAACTGCATCTTGAATAAAAATTACAGACATTTGGGCAAATTGATAAGCACTCAGTTCCGAGGAACTAGAGCGCCAAAAAGTGTTATTCCCTTTCCGGGAATTGAGCCCACCTTCTCTCGTTCCGAAATCGAAAACCCGACTGACTAGACGAACCCGCTATCGGGCACCTCGTACGATCTTGTCAATCTCCGGTATTAGAATAAAACGTCGGTACTTACCTGGGATATATATTCTTAATTTTCAATTTTCGACATAAAATCGCCACATGGGGGTATATTTGTCGGTTTTTTACCCTTGTCTCTCTAAGTCGATTTTGACGTTTCTCGAACCAACTATTAGCAAGGAATTAGACAATGTCATTTCTCAGGAAAATAAGTTGACATTATGACAATTCATACATAGAATAATTATATAATTCTATGAAAACGTAGAAATACGATTTATTATTGAAATTTTGGAAAATCATATCTCCGAAAGTATTAGTTTTTCAGATGATATCAGTGGATTCTTATGGAAAAACTGCTTATTGAAAAAAATTTAATTTGGAATTTGTTACGTAAAGAAATTTTTTTTGTTTTACTCCGAAACCATCTGTCCGATTTTGCCCAATAACGAACTTAGCCGAGATATTTATCTGCCAAACCTACTCTGAATATTTCACCTCTCTAGCTCATTCCGTTCGAGAGTTATCGTAGCTACGGCCGGCCGGACAGAATGAATTTCGACCACGGATTCTTGATCAGGAGTCGAACCAAATCGTTTAAGACCATTTTCATCAAAAATTCGAAAATTACAGACATTTGGGCAAATTGATAAGCCCTCAGTTCCGAGGAACTAGAGCGCCAAAAATGGGTTCAAGCCCTGTGGACAGGAGCTTGTTCAAACTTTGACAAATCATATCTACGAAGTATTGCTTTCTCAGAGTTGGTAATGATATTAATGGATTCTTATTATAGAAATGCAATATAAAGGAAATTCAATTCCAATAATAATTTATTTATCAGTTTTAAACGAGCAATATTCATGCTTTAATACTTCAAAAATTATAATTTAAAATAATAAGGAAATTATCATCGAAATGTCTAGAGCAAGGCTGGAGACAAATATAGCAGATTGTCCATTTATTCCTGATATTCGAGTAGGCAGAGGGTGACGAACAAATTATTATCTTTTCCTAATTTGATAGTTCATACCACTTACACATTCATTCTGTATTATGATCCTTAACTCAAGAAAAAATAATTGATACACAGATGTAGTATATATTTCAGCATTTTGTTGCTAGCAACATCAAGAAAATACTGTATAAAGGAACATGTCTCACTACTTAACGAAGTGGAAGATAATATTTACCTCAGTGGTCAACGAACAGTAACTTTTTTTGATGATTCCATTATGTTTTTCTTTCCTATAGCCTGCATAAACTACATCATTAAGACGATTCAATTCCAAATCTTTCGAAACATTATCTCGAATTCATACATAAATTATATGCAACCAGTCAGTGGCGTAACCAGACCTTTGACTTGGGGGGGATATGAAACAAATAATATATTTTTTTTAAATGTCATGAACTCTCTAAATCCCTTGGATTTTACCGTTAATTTGAGAATTCGCACTTTTTTACCTAACAATGGATCTTTCTAGGGGGGATATATCCCCCTTATCCGCCACCCGTGAATACGTCACTGCAACCAGTCAATATTATTTTCGGTTTCAAAACAGTCTTGTATATATTCAAACAATTTTTTTTCCAGTTTTCCAGCAGATAATATTTTCTAAGTACGAATTGACATGTCTCTCTTAGCTAGATGACATTTATGAACAGTGAACACAGACAGTTATAATTCGCATTCTGTAAATACATAGAACTACGATGTATAATAGAAATTTTGAAAAATCATATCTCCGAAAGTATAAGCTTGTTAGAGTTGAAAATATATCAATGGATTTTTATGATGAATTTGCAAATAAACTAAAAAGTTGCAATGTAAAAAAAATGTGTTACTCCGAAACCATCAGTTATATCAGACGATTTTGCCCAATAACGAACTCAACCGAGGTATTTATCCCTCAAACCTACTCTGAAAATTTCAATTGTCTGTACTGATACGGGAAGGTTGACCAATTGAAGGGAGAATGAAAGAATCCAAATTTTATTGCTACAAGATTGAAAGATGTTAAATTAAAAATTAAGCATTAGTCACATTAAATTCACCTACCTACAATATTGAAAGATGACCGATTTCAATGCCCTGAATATCATAAAATGATATTTAAACATAAAATAATCTGTAAGGTTCACCAGTCTTCCATTTAGCAACGTAATAATTTCAGATCGAATAATCTTTATCTCGCTTCACATTACGATAATTCGAATTCAAGAACAGAAAAAAAATTGGTTCAAGCCCTGTGGACAGGAGCTATTGGGCGCATGTTCATCTTCCTTGTGGCCCGTACTGACCAGTAAAGAAAAAAAGCAGTATCATGTTGAATACCTTAATATTATTGATTATTATATAATAATCGATGAAAATACTGAGAGAGACCCAGGAAATTTGACACATTTTGTCTTATATCTCCAGAAATTGAAATCGTATAGAGCCAAAATTTTGCACAATGTTGCAAAATACTACAATTGACGTTAGTACAAGTTTTTGTTGCAATCTGATGAATAGTTCACGAAAAAAAAATTTTTTTTTCGAAAAAATTAAAAGAAATATTTTTTTAAAAATTACCAACATTTCGATCATAACAGAATTTTGCCAAAAGTTGCGCGTTTATATCCTCGAACTGACTACCAAGCTTCGATTCAACATCTTCTTTAGTTCCTGAAATATCAGGGAAATAACCTCAAAATTTTAAATGTCTATAACTCCTAAACCGTCCGATCGATTTTGCCCGTTAACGAACTTAACCGTCGCATTTTGATCAGAAACCTACCCTGAAAGTTTGAAGTCGATAGGACCTTCGGTGCTCCTGTTATCGTGCCTATGGCCGGAAAACCGGCCGGCCGGCCGGACGGCACCCAAAAATCTGACACCGGATTCGTGATCAGGGAGTCCGAATTATTCTATTAGCCAATTTTCAGCTCGAAATTCGAAAATTACAGACATTTGGACGAAATGATAGGACGATGTTCCCCTAGAACATGCGCCCAAAAAAGCAGTATCATGTTGAATACCTTAATATTATTGATTATTATATAATAATCGATGAAAATACTGAGAGAGACCCAGGAAATTTGACACATTTTGTCTTATATCTCCGGAAATTGAAATCGTATAGAGCCAAAATTTTGCACAATGTTGCAAAATACTACAATTGACGTTAGTACAAGTTTTTGTTGCAATCTGATGAATAGTTCACGAAAAAAAAATTTTTTTTTCGAAAAAATTAAAAGAAATATTTTTTTAAAAATTACCTTCATTTCGATCATAACAGAATTTTGCCAAAAGTTGCGCGTTTATATCCTCGAACTGACTACCAAGTTTCGATTCAACATCTTCTTTAGTTCCTGAAATATCAGGGAAATAACCTCAAAATTTCAAATGTCTATAACTCCTCAACCGTCCGGCCGATTTTGCCCGTTAACGAACTTAACCGTCGCATTTTGATCAGAAACCTACCCTGAAAGTTTGAAGTCGATAGGACCTTCGGTGCTCCTGTTATCGTGCCTACGGCCGGAAAACCGGCCGGCCGGCACCCAAAAATCTGACACCGGATTCGTGATCAGGGAGTCCAAATTAGTCTATTAGCCAATTTTCAGCTCGAAATTCGAAAATTACAGACATTTGGACGAAATGATAGGACGATGTTCCCCTAGAACATGCGCCCAAAAACCAATGAAAAACTTGTACCTAAATATTCAACAAACGCGCACCTAGGAAATTGACAATACGCAAGATAAGTATTGTTGGTTGCCGATGTATACATTCAAGGCGTAGGTATGAGAAAATTGACAGTACAACTTGCCCCCAAAACTTTTGAGAGGTGAAAGTGATGTGCCAAGAAAGTGAAACCAAACTAGGTTGTGAGCAACAGAAGGATAGACTCCAGAGTCATCGCCTTGAAACCGCTATGTTCCCGCCTTGAAAAATGAATCAACTGAAAAGGAAAAGGTAATAACTCATAAATAGGAGCATATTTAACCACTCGAATCAAAAGTTGAAACATGGTACGGCTTCAAATGGGACACATGAAAAATCCCTCTTTCCACATAATCTTTTGTGTTACAGAGAAGGTAAGTATGGTCACGAATTTTTGTTTTTATCACATACGGTCCCTCAAACAATAAAAGAAATTTCTTTACTTCAGCTTTAAGTGAAGAAGAAGTGTTATTTGCCTTCAGCAAAACAAGATCACCCTCCTTAAGTGATACAAATTTGCCGCCAGGACGTCGGAAGGCCCTTCTTACAGCTCTCCTTTCTAGAGTAGCCTCAGCAAGACGGAGTTTTACTTCAAGAGGAGGTTCAGGTTTAGCAGAACCATCAGAAATATGTAAGGACTTGGGTAATGATCTTACTCGTTCAGTATCACACTGGATTTCATTCGGGGAATAGCCAGTGGACTCATGGATTATTTCATTCATAAAAAATTCATAAAATCTTGTATATTACCCACTTGAAAAGCCCATCTTGAATGTTTTTCGGAACAAAAGGTACTAAATAATCGGCCCAGTTCACGCATAACTCTCTCTGATAGATTTGCTTGTGGGTACCTCACTGACGAATACACAGCCTGTATATTATGCTGCTCTAAAGACCTTTTCCATAGATGAGATGTAAACGGCGTGGCCCTGTCACTCAAAATTCGGCTAACAGGACCATACTTAGGTAGGTAATCCCTCACCATCCGCGTTAGGAGAGATCTTGTTGTAGCCTTTTTCAAAGGAAAAAGAGCTACATGCTTGGTAAATAAATTTAACAGTACGAATAAGTATTGAGCACCTCATCTAGATCGTATTAGCAGCCCATATGTGTCCACAGCTATTATATCAAACTTATTCAAGGCTAAAATATTACTCTGGGGTGGCGAAGAAAGAGCAGATGTTTTGGTATATTGACAAATATGACAAGCTTTTACTACACGTTTTATGTTACGATGCAGGTTTGTTACCCATATTTCAGACTTTGTATGTACCCATGACTTATAGACACAAAAATGTCCCAAAGCAGTGTGATATGCCATAATGCAGCAATCCAGAATTTCAGAAGGAATACACAGTAATATTCGGTCACTGTTACTGTCATTTTTATACAGTACATTATTGTGAAGACAAAATTGTGACTGGAGCTGTTTATCAGTATTCAGAGATTTTTTAACTGAACTAAGCTTGGGGTCATCTTCCTGGTACTTTGTTATGTTCTTAAGCAAGTCAAGAAATTCTGTCGACAAACTGAGCGTACTAACTATTCTGACACAAGAGAAGCGCGAGAGAGCGTCAGCTTGAACGTTTTTACGTCCGGAAATGTGCTTGATATCGAAGGAGAATTCTTGTAGGGCTAATTCCCACCTTGTGATACCGGGTGATAATAGTCTGCATGTCTTCACGTATGTTAATGCCCTGCAATCAGTATACAGGGTGAAGTGATTTCCAAGCAAATATATTCTCCACTTTTGGAGCACCCAAAGGGCAGCAAGCACTTCCTTTTCATATGCGCAATACCGCTTTTCTCTATCAAGTAAAATGCGAGAGACACAGGAAACAAGTTTCCTTTCCCCGTTTGAGATTTGAAACAATACTCCGGCAATTCCGACATCACTAGCGTCAGTCTCAACATGCATTTGAAGCTTAGGATCCGGGTGATACAACATGGTAGCATTTTTCAGCTCTTCTTTGAGGCAGTTGAATGAAGTCTCTTCAGCCTCTGTCCAATTCCATGCAGATTTTTTCCGCAGGAGTTTTGTCAATGGAGCTGACAACTCTGAGAACCTGGAAGTAAATATTCGGTCATACTGGCTGAGAGGAAATTTTTGCAGTTCCTTGACAGTACAAGGAGGTTGATAATCCGAAATTGCCTGGACTCTGCATGAATCAGGTTTAATCCCGAATGAGGTTAATACATACCCCAAAAAGGGCATTTGATCTCTAAAGAATTTGCATTTTTCGAACCTGAGAGTGAGCCCAGCATCCCTTAGGCGTTGAAAAACTTTTGTAAGATGCAACATATGTTCCTCAACTGTCTCCGACATAACCAGAATATCAACAACATAGGCAACGACGAATTCCTCGAAGGCTGATCCCAAGACAGTATCAACACATCGTGTGAATGAGCTCGTAGCATTTTTTATTCCGAAAGGTAGCACACAAAATTGATATGTCTTGGTTCCCACCATGAAACCTGCGTATTGTTTGGATTCTGGTGTAAATGGGCACTACCAATAACCATGGGTGAGATCTAAACTTGACATAAATCTTTTACCAGACATCAACTTTATTATTTCATTTATTGGTTTGGGCAACTCAAACTGGGATTCCATTACCTTGTTCAGATATCTGGCATTTAGGCAGACACAAACTGACCCATCCTTTTTCACAGTACTCATTATGGGGGAAACATATTTAGGCGAAGCACGTTCAATGACACCCCATTCAATCATCTTATTTATGGTGTGCTCTACAGCTGGACGATGAGCAACAGGTATTGGATACGG
The DNA here is from genome assembly GCA_937662695.2 of Halyzia sedecimguttata. Classification (NCBI taxonomy): domain Eukaryota; kingdom Metazoa; phylum Arthropoda; class Insecta; order Coleoptera; family Coccinellidae; genus Halyzia; species Halyzia sedecimguttata. Next base: position 17,370,465 of record OW569418.2, read on the forward strand.
TTTTATGAAAAAATCGGTATTATCTATCAGCTTTATTTCATGATAGTATTCACGAGTACGACCAGGTTTGTTTGAAAATAAAGGATCGAATTCCTTCAAAATGTCAAAGAAATTCTTCTCTTGGCTTTTAGTCATAAACAAATTATCAAACTATTGGTTGCATACTCGACCGTCATCACCTCTTTCAAGATTAAAATTTGTTAATGTTGGTGAAAACGCTAAACGAATAGTTTTATTGATAAAGATATGCGAAGGCGCAACATTATGAAGCAAGTTTGCTTCAGGAACGCGAACTTGTTTGCTGTTATGATTTATTAAAAGGCATCTTTGTGAAAGCAAAATGTCTACTTTGAAATATCTCAAAAAATCACATCCCAATATTATTGGATAAATCAAGCTCAGGATTACCAAGACTTCAAAAGAAAAGTCCATTTCATCTATTCTGAATGTCAAATGTGCCTGAGCTGTGACCTTTTGAAATTTGGTATGAAACGCACCAACTACACGAATTCCCGTCAATGGAAAGTACGGAATTATGACACATCCTTGAATTTAACTCCACACCCCATTAGAAATTGCAGTCACCTTACTTCCGCTATCGATAAGAGCGAAGAATTTAAAATTATAAAGGTTAACCAAAACTGATGGACAGTGATCCTCGGATGGAGAATGATCAAAATCACACTCCTCCATTAGAAGGTCTATCAGAGGATTGTTATTTTGGAGAAAATCAAATTGCACCCCCACATCTAAGAGTGGGGACGACCTCGTTGCCCTGACTTACATCAGATGGAAATATTTGGTTATCTAGGACATTTATACTCTTCACGTTTTGATTTCATTCAAAATATTTCTGTTTATTTTGGTAAGTATTAGTTTTGTGGTTGTCATCTCTTTGATTAGGGTAAACATTTTTCTTGAAACTTTGGCGACTTATACGTAGGTTCATTTCTCAGGTATTCATCAGCCTGTCGTAGACGAGAAACTGCCTCCGACAGAGTCCAACAACCGAGTAAAGAGCAAGAAATATTTGGGGGGAAATGAGGAGCTATTGCCCCTATAAATTCTTTGACGGTATAAGGTGGTTGCAAGTGTTTAGTGGCAGCAACCTAGTAATTAAAATGATCTACCAACATACCTTCTCTGTATTCAACTCTTTCTAATTATTGGTCCCTTATTTTGATCTGTTTTTTCTTATTCCAAAAATGCAATAAAAATTCAGTTTTAAATCGTGCATAATCCCCAAAGTAACCAGAATAGGCCTCTCACCATAGCTGAGCTGAATCCTTGAAACAGTTCCTGAAAATTATTTTTATATTACAAAAAGGAATGTGATTGACTGAAACTCCATTTTCTAGAAATTTCAAAAATTCAGGTGCTTGGAGGATACCTTCACCATCAAAATCCGGAAGAAGCTTACCGAAATCACCTGAAGTCGAAAGAGATGTATTTAAGCTTAAGTTGGAAAATTGTGATTGCAGATTATTTAGACCACTCTTTATATTATTAGAATAACTTGGGTGACGGCCATTTCTATATGAGTTTGATTGATTATGGGGCAAGTTACTTCGGTCACCTTGTACATTATTATTATTATAAAAAACATTTTTTATAGATTCATTTACAGCCCTTGAAATAAACTGAGCAAGATTTTCTGAAATAGGATTATTATGTTCATTTCATGATCATGTTAACTATATGTTGAAGGATGTATGTCAAATCGATGTGGATGTGCCCCCAGATCATCAGTATAATTATCTGGTCCAGACTGATAACGAGGTCTTCTAATGAAGTTAAAACCAATGTTACCTGGCTGATTTGTCTTAATATTGTCTTTATTAGGAGTTTCGTATGTTGAGATGTTAGTTCGTTTTGGAATCGCACCCAAACTGACTGATTTAGGAGGTTGAGCAGCATCCACTTCTTCCCTTGAAATATTGGGGAGAGCGTCTGCCACTTCGCACTTTCCACCTGATTCTTCTTCTGACTTCTCAAATTATACATTTCATTCTGTGTTGGATTATTTTCCCTTATTGGTCCTATTGTTGAGCGCCAAGATGTACTGATACGAGGGGGTTGACCAATTGAAGGGAGAATGAAAGTATCCAAATTTTATTGCTACAATATTGAAAGATTTTAAATTAAAAATTAAGCATTAGTCACATTAAATTCACCTACCTACAATATTGAAAGATGACCGATTTCAATGCCCTGAATATCATAAAATGTTATTTAAACATAAAATAATCTGTAAGGTTCACCAGTCTTCCATTTAGCAACGTAATAATTTCAGATCGAATAATCTTTATCTCGCTTCACATTACGATAATTCGAATTCAAGAACAGAAAAAAAAACCAATGAAAAACTGGTACCTAAATATTCAACAAACGCTAACCTAGGAAATTGACAATACGCAAGATAAGTATTGTTGGTTGCCGATGTATACATTCAAGGCGTAGATATGAGAAAATTGAACAAATTTCAGTACCTACATGTCTAGTAGCTCATTCCGTTCGGGAGTTATCGTGTCAACGGATGGCCGGTCGGACAGAATTGATTTTGACCATGGATTCTTGATCAGTGAGTCAAGTCAAATCGTTTAAGACCATTTTCAGCCAAAAATTCGAAAATTACAGACATTTGGGCATATTGATAAGCACTCTTTTCCGATTAATAAGAGCGCCAAAAACGAAAGTTGGGTATCACATCCGATGAAACCGCAAGTCAAACGAATCCGAAATTTGGGGATTTGCAATGTTCAGGGTATTGTGCGTATCCGAATGGGAGAGTTGAGTTCGTTGACGGACTTAATCGATCCAACGGTTTCGGGGTTATACCCACCTAGAATATTACTTCCTCGATAACTGGAAAAACTTTGACTCGATCGAATTGAAGCTTGGTAAGTAGTTGTGGAATATCGACATAAAGACGTGTTTAAAACTTTGTAAGGACCGTTCCCCTAGAGAAATTTAAAAAAAATTCGAAAATGAAAATTGGTTCAAGAGCTGACGTGTAGTCAGGAGCTTTTGCACGTATGTTCTATTGTCCATTCTCCTGTATTGGACACTCTTAATAGAATATACCATGGTATATTCGATTAAGAGCTTTTGCGCGAATTTAACACGGGAAATTCGATTAAGAGTGGAGAATGGACAATAGAACATACGCGCAAAAGCCTCTGACTTCATGTTAGTGCTTGATCCAATTTTTTTCGATAATAAATATATCTCCTAAAATACCCCTCAGTGATTACTTAAAATTGTGTAAAGTTATGTAGGTTTTGAAGCGTGATAAATTGTGAGTACCCACAACCTCTTGGCTGTCCAGCATTTCGAAGCAGTGTTGCCAGATTCTTTTTATCAAATTTCTTCAATTTATCCTCAAAAATTCTTCATATTTCTGCAGTGGTGTGTAACGTCATTTTGGAGTACCTACCTACCCACTGTTAGTAAAGTTAAAAACTTCCTCATTCGGGCCAATCCCCAGTTTGACCTGTTTCACACTGCAATATTTTTATTTTGCTACTGCAAGCACCATCTCGAGGCCGATAATTTCAAGTCGCAGCTAAACCATTTTACCGAAAATGTCAGAACGCATACGAAATGAGTAAAATTGTTCCAAAAATATGTGAATACTGTTGAAATTTCATGAAAAATTCTGGTTATACATCCTAGCGATTTTTGTATTGTATCTTGGCAGTTGATGGTGTGACTGTTACTAAAGTTGACATATTACGGAATTTGAATTTGAATCGTACGTAGGGCATGGAGATCAGATATGAAAAAGTTCCCTAATAACATGAATCCTTTAAAATTAGCAAGAAGGAAACCTGTATTTACCATATTTTTTAATGAGAATAAAACTTTTCCTCTCAACAATTATTTCACTATATCCAGATTATTTAAATGTCAGAACGCATACGAAATGAGTAAAATTGTTCCAAAAATATGTGAATTTCAAAAATTCTTCATATTTTAATGGTTTCCCTGAAATATTCTTATTTTCTTCATCAGCTCTTTTTGGAGGCTAAAATTCTGCATATTGAAGAAAATTCTGCATTTCTGGCAACACTGTTTCGAAGTAATGCCTCCAGTGCGGCACTTCGAGTTCAATGCGTCACGCACAGTAGTGACGAGTGTTCGTTTAGACGAGGCGACATCTACTGGCGTCAACGGCGAAGAAGCAGAAGGATCGGTGGGAAGAATGTAGTTCCCTACAATTATTTAGTTGGTTTATATCCACCAGCAGAAGTTCGAAACATTTTGATTAATGTTTAAAACTTGTATCACCCCTTTCAGTGAATAATTGTTGCAGTAGTCGGGTTTTTTGTAAATTTCGTAATCTATTTCAATGTTATCAGTGTAGGATTTCAATTATGTCTCTAAGGAGGTCGGGGTAAACTGGATATCTGTATCTGGATTTTATAACCCGAAGAGCTTTTGACGTGTAACATTAACAACGACTAGATACAAGGAATTGCCTTAAAACCATGGGATAGTTCCCAGGGAATCCTATTCGTCTAAAGCGGGGTAGTTCGGCCAGAGAATCACCAATTACTGCAGTAACTTGTGAGATCGAGGGCAAGCCAAGTGAGGGGAGGTAAACAGACTAGGTACCTAGGGTAGGAGGAATCGGAAAACGGCCAAAGTGTGTTCTGAGGAGGGATTAGACGAAGACGGTAGAAGTTAGACGGTTTTCGAGTACGAGTTTTTATCGACTTAAAATGGTTTCAGTGAATTATGACTTAGACGAATCTAGAGTATACCGCGATATTGACGAACTTCAGTAAATGCGGAAGTAAATACTGTCAGAGTTGTGAATATGTCTTCCTGTTGAATTATAAATAAAGAGTGCAAATAGCAAAAAAAATTGATTTTTGATAACTGTGTTTTTTTAATGACTGTGTAAACTTCATATATGGTGTTAAAAAATCTAAAGTTTAAGATCCGTATCAGATTGCCAATTGTTTCAATGAATATTCTTGGAATGTTGGCAGACAACTTCGACAACCTAGTGTGACCCGGATTGGTCTTCCCCTGGTTAATCCTCATTCTATATTCTTGTCACCATCAGATTAGTATGAGGTAATTAATATAATTAAGAAGATGAAAATGAAGAGCGGTGGAGTTGATAACATAAAAGTAAAAACTATTGTTGCTTTGGTAGACTTCATTGCGGAACCTCTTGTTCATATAATAAATTCGAGTATTGAAAGAGCAATACGGCTACATACGTTCAAGGAGGCTGTTATCAAACCAGTTCATAAAACTGGGGACAATGTCCAATTATAGGCCGATATCATTGATACCCAATATGGCGAAAATTTGCGAAAAAATAATTTACTTCAGGGTTTCAAACTCTGTCAATAAACACAATTCAATATCAAATGGACAGTACACTTTTAGGGAAAAATTGGGTACCAAGGACGCATTGACTTAATTGACCAACCTAGTATACCAAAGACTTGACAACACTGCACCAGGGAATCAGAGGTATAGCACACCAGCTTATTTTATCATTTTTGGACAAAATATTCCAACGGGTGAAATTTGGCGGCTTTGTGGGGGACCATTGTGAGGTAAATACAGGCGTTCCCCAGGGCACTGTTTTGGGACCATTGTTGTTTCTCTTGTTTGGAACACTTTACCTGGCGCTACAGTTATTTCTTTTGCATACGACACAGCTGCTGTGTCGACTGGTAATAATTGGATTTAAGTTGAACAAAAAAATTGGAAAAACTATTCGAAAGAAATAAGGGCTTGGTTGTCATCTAACGAACTCTCTATGGACATCGATAAGACCGTCCATATGGCATTCGGGAAATACTGTAATAGCGTTCCAGAGTTTTTAAATATTCATATAGATGGGAGATTAATAGCCAGAGTGGACACATTAAGGTACTTGGGGATAACCTTCGATAGTAACATGATATGGGAAAAGCATATTGAATATTTACTTAAAAAAACAAAATACTTGGTTTATATTTTCCACAAACTTGCTGAAGCCTGGTGTTGTTCTTCGAATGCTGTATTATGCACTCTTTAATAGTATTGTAAGTTATGGAGCTGTTGCGTGGGGTGGAGCTTACTCTTACTGTCTGAATCTGTTGAAAAAGCGACAAAAAAGAATTTTGAAAATAGTTAATAAAAATTAAACTCTTCACTTTGACTATGGAGCAGCTTTTTGCACTTGAGTCATTGAAATACCATTATAACGTACTAAAGAGCGAATATGTGGGATCAAAAAGCATCACTAGGAGCGAAAGTATTCAAATGCCTTTAAGATTCAGGGCAGTTAGTCGTAAGAGTAGTATTGTGAAGGCTATTAGTGTGTTTAACTTGCTTCCTAATGAACTAAAGATTTTGAATATGTGGGATCAAAAAGCATCACTAGGAGCGAAAGTATTCAAATGCCTTTAAGATTCAGGGCAGTTAGTCGTAAGAGTAGTATTGTGAAGGCTATTAGTGTGTTTAACTTGCTTCCTAATGAACTAAAGATTTTGAATATGTGGGATCAAAAAGCATCACTAGGAGCGAAAGTATTCAAATGCCTTTAAGATTCAGGGCAGTTAGTCGTAAGAGTAGTATTGTGAAGGCTATTAGTGTGTTTAACTTGCTTCCTAATGAACTAAAGATTTTGAACATTCGGTGTTCTAGAAAGATTAAATTGAAGAAATGGGTTTAATCAAATTTCGTATTATTATTATTGATAATTATAGATTGTAGGGGTGGGGTTCGAATATGTTCATTTTCTGTTGATTTGTAGGCTTTTCAATTCTGATTTGGTTTCATTGATTTTGAATATGGAAATATATGTGATTGACTTTCTACACCGAGCTCACAAACAGGTAACTTGATTGCCTCTGTGAGTTAGACATATTGTAATAATTGAACCTTGTGTATATTTTCGGTAATAAATAAATAAATAAATAAATAAACCAAGACGTTAAAGACGAATGTTAGGAAAGTAACTCAATCAACCCCTAGGCGATTTATATAAAAATCCTACATTATTGAGATTCTGTGAAATGGCCCTTTGAGGATCGAACTCACTGAAGCTCCTGATCTTACCCAGTGATTCCAACATCATTTCAAATTCTTCTCTATTCATGATCGTTATAATTCATATTCTCCACCTCGAATAACAATTCCAATAATGTGTCCAACTCTACTTCACTGGACGATTCGGAATTCGTTATGGAATGCTCGGAAATATGCTCCTTTCTCTGGTCACCCCATCTGATGTTTGTGGTTGAATTCCTTCTGTCGGTCTGTCGATCGCCACTATTGTGTTTGTTAAATCGAGCAGCATCCGGAAAGAAAGGAAGCGACAATGCGACTGCCCGAAAATCAGGAAGATCCAATTGCTTTTCATATCTCGCGCGGAAGAAAAGATGAGGCAGACCCGAAAGGCTTCCATATCAGACCATTCATCTTCGTCTCCCGGACATTTATTGCATTTTATTGTGAACATTCGATTAAACGGAGAAAAGCGTCGAAGCTTTTCAAAGAAACCAACATACGTCTGTCAAATGCCGGTGCTATCATTCTGAATGGTGGACAGGTAAACACCTGATATCCTCCTGGAGCGTCATGTACAGGATTCTTTTATTGACGCTCTATCTTGTGAGTGTTTAATGATACATTGCTTTCCTTCACATTTTTATTTTATTTTTCCACACTTGTTCCATCTGGTAGAGCGTGCTAACGTTTCGCCCAAATATCCGTATTTTCAGAAATTTTGCCCGAATAATATGGCCTCGAACTATTGAGTTCAACTAACTGATGAATAATCCGGCGTCAAATCAAATTCAGTCTATCCGGCCATCTTGAAGATAATGGATATCCGAGGCAATTCATTAATATATCAATCATGAATTTAGATAGAATAGCAAATAATCTAGTACAACAGAATAATCGTCAAGAACGGCAACCCAATCTGCTGAATTTGATTATGTTCTATTAACAAAGACAAAACCCATTTATGAAAAAACAAAAAAACTGTGTATTACTGATTAACTATTGTATTTGTGGTAAATCGTACACAGGAGAAACATCAAGACCACTAGAAGTAAGAAAGTTGGAACATAAAAACAACTTGAGGAACAGAGACATACAGAGATCAAAAATAGCAGGACATGCATGTACAATCCAAGGAGATCACATGATGGATTGGAGTATTACAAAAATTCTGATGAAAGAACCTGATTATATTAAAAGGAAACTTAAGGAGTCAACTTGTATTTTGTTGAACAGAGAATGCAATTTTGCGAATTGCTCAATTGGTATTGACCATATTTGGCTGAATTTCTTAAACAAGCACTGACGTGAAGTCAGGAGCTTTTGCGCGTATGTTCTATTGTCCATTCTCCTGCATTGGACACCCTTTATCGGATTTACCATGGTAAATTATGTTGTCCATTCTCCTGTATTAGAGACCCTTAATTCGAATTTACCATTATAAATTCGAATTGAGTGTCCAATACAGGAGAATAGACAACATAATTTACCATGGTAAATTCGATAAAGGGTGTCCAATGCAGGAGCATGGACAATAGAATATACGCGCAAAAGCTCCTGACTTCACGTCAGTGCTTGAACCAATTTTTTTTTCGTAATTTTTTTCAAATTTGCTAGGGGTAGGTACGGTTATTACAAAATTTTGAACACGTCTTAATGTTTATTTTCTACTACTAGTTACCAAGCTTCAATTCGACCGAATCTTTATTTTTTGAGTTATCGAGGAAATAATATTCCAGGTGGGTATAACTCGGAAACCGTTAGACCGATTATGCCCAAAATCGAACTCAACTCTCCCATTCGGATACGCAACCTACCCTGATAATTGTAAGTCCCTATCTCCTTTCGTTCGAAAGTTATCGAGGCAAAGGTCACCCATCTACTGAACTCGCACAAGGCTGCTCGAATCTCAAACAATATTTAACCGTTCGTGTTAAAACTTGAAACTTGGCAGTATAGTTAGGTTCTTAAGGCTCTTAAAAAGTTTCAGCAATTTCAGACGAATAGATATATAGAATTTTTCTTTACAATTTTCAATGATTTCTTAAAAATGTTCTACAAATACTATCCTCACGAAATTTTGCAAGAATTTTCGCGTTGGCATTCTACAACTAACAACCATGTTTGAATACATTCGTTGTATTTTTCGAGTTAATGAGGAACAAAAAACAACCACATTTCAGATGGCTATAACTCTAAAACCGTTTGGCCGATTATGCTTATAAAGAAACTCAAATGTTGCATTCAGATGCACAACCTATCCTGAAAACTTCAAGCCGCTATCTCTTTCCGTTCTCAGGTTATCGTGACAACAAAAATATTTTTAATAATTTTCTAGCGATTCTCACAAAATTTCACAAACGTGCTTAGGTTTATGCTCTACAACTATTCACCAAGTTTCAATTCGATCGGACTTATATTGGTTGAAAACAAAATTATTATTATTATTATTATTACAGACATTTGGGCAAAATGATAACGTGATGTTCCCCAGAACATACGCGCACAAAGGAGTTGGAACTTGGAAATTTCTATGCAAAGTAAAACAATGTTACTATGATTTGTCAATGTGACAATTCTCGAATTTCAGATAACTATCAACAAATCAAGTCCAGAGCGTTCCTGCCAATAGGTTCTTCATAATGGCTTCGTATAATTATACTTTTGCATATCTTTCACAAGTCAAATAAACCCCAGGGGATTTCATTGATTTGCCGAGAAGCAAGAGCAGACGCGTTTCTGGCTTCTTGGGATTCATCAGTAATCTGTAGCTTCCCAACAAATTAAACTAAACTGAACCGCGTTAAGCCTCTCACAGCCGGCATGAGCAGTTATACATAAATGCCCACGCTACCTAGGAGACAAAACAAGGAATTCAGCCTTTCTCCACCAGTGAAATTTGAAGCGTGAAATAGTATGCCACCATTCGCTCGATTTTAATCGAGAAACGAGTCCCGCAGAGCTCAGACGGTCCGAAAATTTCAACTGTCCAGCTCATTCCGTTCGAGAGTTATAGTGTTAGCGGCCGGACAGAATCGATTTCGACCACGGATTCTTGATCGATAAGTCGAACCAAATTGTTTAAGACCATTTTCAGCCAAAAATTCGAAAATTACAGACATTTGGGCAAATTGGCGGAAACCGAAAAGTGAGTGACTTTACATAGCATATTTGGCTATTTTTAGTTGATTAAATGACACAGAATAGCTCTATTCTGTGGTTTTGCAGTGCTAGTCCAGGGAAGTGTCAAACCCAAACGCTTCGCAGGTTCATTTAAACCAGGGGTCAGCAAGGAATTTGAAGTGGAGTCGGAATACTCTGAATAAATTGCTGCGACGTCCAGGCCTACACTATAATATTCCGATTCTAAATAAATAAATAAATAAATAAATAAATAATTACGTATCTCGACTATCTTTCGGTTGCTATTTTTGGCGCTCTTGTTCCTCGGAACAGAGTGCTTATCAATTTGCCCAAATGTCTGTAATTTTCGATTTTTTTTACGAAAATGGCCTTGAATGATTTGGTTTGACTCACTGATAAAGAATCCGTGGTCAAAATCGATTCTGTTCGGCCGGCTGGCCGGTCCGGCCCTCCGTTAACACGATAACTCTTAACGGATTGAGCTAGGCAGTTGAAATTTTCAGAGTAGGTTCAGGAGATAAATATCTCGGTTAAGTCCGTTGATGGGCAGAATCGTCATGATGGTTTCAGAGTGGCGAAAAAAATCATTTTCAAATCAAACAAGCTAATACTTCCGGAGATGATGATTTTTCAAATTTTCAAACATAAATCATACTTCTGTTTTCACATAATGCTCATAGAACTCTACTACGTTAGTATAGAGTTCATTGGCTCTACTTAATTATTCTATCTATGAATTATTAAATGATCTGTTTACATCTTATTTTGATATAAGTGACATTTCAAATTTTCTTTCTGGTTCGTTATTCTTGATATGAAATACCCTTCCTGTTATAGAGAACAAAGTATGATTGAATGGAAAATGACCAATGAAATAACCTCAGCTATCGTAGAATTAAGGGGATGAAATATTATACTTTTAAGATGATAATATAATGCCAGTGGATAATCCATATGATGATGGGGATATATTACTTTGGTGGATAAATTGGGTTCAGAATATTTCCAGTATGAACAAAGCTGGAATATTGGCTAAGTTTCAATTGATGTAATATAGTTTTCATAGAAGATTTGAGGAATGAATATCTCGGATAAGTTCGTTATTGGGTAAAATTGGTCAGTTGGTTTTGGATTAATGATTTTTGGCACTCTTGTTGAATTTGAATCGTTTTATTATTTTTAATTTAATTTATTTTATGATGGAGTTCTATCATAAGAAACCATTGATATAGTTCCTAACTCGGAAAACCAATACTTATCAAAGTTTTAACAAGAGCGCCAAAACTCCTATCCACAGGGCTTTCCCACTTTTTCTTCTTAAATACTAGAAACATTGACAAACATAGCACTGGAATATAATTATTTATCCGTTCAATATTTTTGCGCGTATGTTCTGGGAAACAATGTCTGTAATTTTCGAATTTTTTGCCGAAAATGGTCTCAAACGATTGGGTTCGACTCCCCGATCAAGAATTCGAGGTCAAATTTGATTCTGTCCGGCCAGCCGGACGTCCGGCCGTTGCCACTTAACTTGACAACGGAAAGTAGGTGACGCATCCCAATTTGACGAGCAAGTTCGTTAATGGGCGTAATCGACCCAATGGTGTCTGAGTAATAATATTGTTTTCAATCAATACAAACCCGATCGAATTTAAACTTTGTGAATAGTTGTAGAATATATACCTAAGCACTTATGTGAGAATCGTATTATTAGAAATTTTTAAAAAAATTAATAAATAAATATTTTGTATGTCTCGATAGCCTGAGAACGAAAAGAGATAGCGACTTAAAATTTCTAGGTTAGGTTGTGCATCTGAAAGTGGCATTGCAGTCTGTTGACAGGCATAATCGGCCAAACGGTTTTGGAGTTATAGACATCAGAAATTTGGTTGTTATTTCCTCAATAACTCGAAAAATACAAAATCGATTAACTTCAAACATGGTTATTAGTTGTAGAATGCCAACGCAAAAATGTTTGCAATATTACGTGAGGATCGTATTAATAGAAACATTTTAAAGAATCATCGAAAATTATTGAAAAAAATTATATATATCAGTAACTATTTGACGACTTCGCTGATTTTCCGAGAGCCTTTACAAACTAACTCTACTGCAAAGTTCCAAGTTTGCACACGATCGGAAATATATTGTTGGAGATTTGAGCAGCCTTGTGTGAGTTCAGTAGATGGATGGGTGACCGTTGCCTCGATAACTTTCGAACGAAAGGAGATAGGGACTTGCAATTTTCAGGGTATGTTGCGTATCCGAATGGGAGAGTTAAGTTCATTCACGGGCATAATCGGTGTCCAACGGTTCCGGAGTTATACCCACCTGGATTATTATTTCCTCGATAACTCAAAAAATATAGACTCGATCAAATTGAAGCTTCGTAACCAGCTGTAGAATATCGATATAAAGAAGTGTTCAAAATTTTGTAAGACCACTATGAAATTTTAAAAAAATTACGAAGAAAAAACTTGGTCAAGCACTGACGTAAAGCCAGGAGCTTTTGCGCGTATGTTCTATTGTCCATTCTTCTGTTTTGGACAATCTTAAACGAGTTAACCATGGTAAATTCGCGGTGCCCCAGTTGCCGACCCTTGATATAAACTCTGAATGAAAACGAGTCAACGAGATTGAATATCTTATATCTATTGATACAACATAATCAATATTTTATAGCAGCACCATTGGCTGCTATAACAGCTTCCCGGCGACTCCTCATTGATAAAACTAATGATCTCGTATCATACGTATCAGATATATGTTCCCAAACATTTTCTATGGATTCCCATAATTCTTGGGCATTTGCTGGTCTGAAATTTCGACTATACATTAATTTTCCCATATCCCCCAAATGTTTTCCATAGTGTTGATTTCCAGACTTCTTGTAGGCCAAGGTAATACGATTATATTTTTTTCCTGTATCCATTATCTTAGTATATTCAAAATGTGATTAGGAGAAATATAAAGTTTTCAGGGAACACCTGTGTAGCCGAAGGTATCATTACATTTTCTAATATTTATTTGTAATGTTCGCCTATTAAGCTTCCATCTATTTTCCAGTAGACACCTGTTCCATAGATGCTTACCCGCACGCACTGAAAAGCGACCACTATTTCTTACAGAGTGAACGTAATCCTCGTCATACCTTGGTTTCGAGGTCTATAAACCCAAAGTTGTCGACTGCTGCACGATTGAAAAGATTCTTCATCAGATAAAACTAGATACGGGGCCCAAAAATTGTCATCCATATTTAAATATTCATTTGCGAACTGCAATCTCATTTTATGGTCTTCTGTTAAGAATGCCTTCTTTGCTGCAGAATATTTTTTTTTTAATTACCTTCCTTGATTCTATTTCGCGCTGTTCTTACGGATCCAGGGAAATCAGTGAACTGACAAGCTTCAACAGCAGTTGAAAATGAATGCTACTTAGTATAATTGATCGTATGGTCTTCATTTTGATCAGATATTCTTCTAATTGTTTATCAGAACAAAATCGCACAAGCCGGCAACAGTTATAAAAAAATTTGGACGGTTATAAATGACATAACACGTAGTACAAAAAGGGCAAAGCAAATTGAAAATATATCCATAAAATCGGAAAATAATGAATACATCAACAACAACAAAGCCAAAGCTGAAATTTTTAATATGTTTTTTACAACATTGGGTGAAAACTTGGCAAATAAAATAAATGAAGTAGCGACTCCTGATAGTTTTCTTAAAAAGGATAAGGTTAAATCTAGTATATTTTTGAAACCCATAACAGAAAATGAAATAATTGTTTTAATGAGTAAATTAAGGAGCAACTCTGCTCCTAGGCTAGATAATTTAACAGCAACCACAATAAAAAAATGGGTTCAAGCCCTGTGGACAGGAGCTTTCTGGCGCTCTAGTTCAAACAGACAAATTATATCTGGTATTGGTTTCTCAGAGTTGGGAATTATATCAATGTATTCATATGATAGAACTGCATCAAAAAGGAAATTCAATTCAAATAATAGTTTATTTATGAAGATTAAATGAGCAATCATGAGAATGAGAACTGCACCACATTTTCAAATTTTTTTTTTGACACTTTGCGGTAATCCGGTCAATGCAAAACTTCACATGCGTATAAAGGTCATGATTCTACAATTTGGTGCTGAATTTCAGATAGATCGAGTGATCAGTTTCGGAAATATTCATAAAAAATATTTTTACTAAAATCGGCCATAACTCCGAAACCCCTTGATGGTTTTCGCCCATTAACGAACTTGTCCGAGATATTTACGCTCCAAAATCACCTTGCAATTTTCAATCCGCTAACTCCTTTCGTTCGAGAGTTATCGTGCCTACGGCCGGTCGGCCGGCCGGACAGAATCGATTTCGCACTCGGATTCTTGATCAGTGAGTCGAACCAAATCATTTGAGACCTTTTCAGCCAAAAATTCCAAAATTATAGACACTTGGGCAAATTGATAAGCAATCTGTTCCGAGGAACTAGAGCGCCAAAAAAACAAGTTTCGTATGACAATTGCCCAAAACAGGTTTAAAGTACCTACAAATAGTAGGTATTCCATAAAACATGTATAAAATAATAAATTACCTTGTAATCGATCAAAAATTTTCCTGATCTACGTTCACAAAATTTTCTCCTCTCTCGAACTTTGGAATTATGCTTTCAATATTAACGTAATATTTTCAAACATTTTCGGGTGAGGTCCCCGTTGCATCGCTAAAATACGAGTATTTCAACCCCAATATTCTTGAAGTTACAATATTCCCTTCTGTCAAGTTGACTTTATGGCAATTCATACATAGAATATACATAGAATAATTATATCAATCTGTGAAATACGATTTACATTGAAATTTTGAAAAATCATATCTCCGAAAGTATCAGCTTGTTAGAGTTAAAAATGATATGAATGGATTCCTATGATAAAACTGCTTATTAAAAAAAATTTTATTTGGAATTTGTTTTGTAAAAAAAAATTTTTTTTTTATTACTCCGAAACCTTCTGTCCGATTTTGCCCAGTAACAAACTTAGCCGAGATATTCATCCCCCAAACCTACTCTGAAAATTTCAACTCTCTAGCTCATTCCGTTCGAGAGTTATCGTGCCTACGGCCGGACGGCCGGACCGGCCGGACAGAATGAATTTTGACCACGGATTCTTGATCAGTGAGTCGAACCAAATCGTTTAAGACCATTTTCATCGAAATATTCGAAAATTACAGACATTTGGGCAAATTGATAAGCACTCAGTTCCGAGGAACTAGAGCGCCAAAAAGGTAAAGCTATTCTCTACAAAAAAACTATACGTCAAATCGGGTGTACTAAATATTAAACTACTCTTCGCTTATCAATGTATAATGAGAATATACAAGGGCGCCGAGACCTTCAATCACGATAATACCCGTCTAACTCGATCGGTTACAAATAGGCAGATGCCTCAAAAATTTTTCAAGAAATCAGCCAGTCAAAGGTCAGCTTCGTACTTCGGACCAAAACTTTTCAATGCAATCCCGTTACATCTCAGACAGATAAATACGTTAAAAAAGTTCAAAGTTGAGATTAAAAAATATCTGATCACTAATCAAAATATAGTTTACAATATGATGGCATAACAGCCTACAGCTGGTGCTTTCACCGTCATCTTCGTCCACTTTTTCCCTAGTGTTGATTTTAATGTGAAATATACTCTTCTCCGTCTCTAAACCATAAATTTTGAGTTGTGACTTGTATCACATTTCTGATTCTTTTCGTTGTTTTTTTTATGTGTGTATGTATCTATATATGTATATATGTCGGCTCATACAGGAAAGGGGCAACTGTGATTGAGCAGTAGCAAAACAGGCAGAAATGCCTAGGTTAAAAGTTCGATCAGGTGTCTTTCGACGTGTCTGTATGTTTCGGAATTATTACTGTTATAAAGGAAACTGTACTTTAATATTGAATATTGAATAAAGTGAATTCAATTGAGTTGAATTCCAATTCAGATCGGACGTTGAATGCGCCCTTCCTGTCAGCGTCGCTTCAAGTTGAAAATACAAGTTTTACTGACTTTAAAGACTTCTGCTGCCTCATTTAGCGACCAATTCTCCTCCAGTTCAGCAATTGCCCACATTTTCTCACCATCGTTTAGATGTCAGGGCAATTTATAATTATTTCCGTTCATTTGAATTTACCTCAATGGCCGCGTTCGACAGAACCAACAGTTGCGGAACAGTTGTCACATTTCTATGAACTGCCGAACGGTACACTCACTGTGGAACATGTTGAGTAGCGGTTGTCATTTTAAGGAGCGGAGTTTTTTTTGCTCAGCATCGGTAACATGTTGTAAGTTTGACAATCGTGACATTTATTTTAAAAATAAGGAGCGAAAAATGGATACTGGACATATATTTTCGACGAAAAGAATTACCTGCACTTCGGGGCATTCTAAAATGGTCTTTGATTAAATCACCCATATATATATATACACTTCCGGTGGGGCACCCTGTATAGTTTATCGGTAATCGGAATATCGGAAACCAGCTAATATCAGATCAAGCACTGACGTTTAGTCAGGAGCTTTTGCACGTATGTTCTATAGTCCATTCTCCTGTATTGGACACTCTGAATCGAATTCACCATGGTGAATTCTATTTTCTATTCTCCTGTAATGGACACTCCTAATCGAATTCCCACGGTAAATTCGATTGAGAGTGTCCAATACAGGAGAACAGACAATATAATAATTCACCATGGTAAATTCGATTAAGAGTGTCCAATACAGAAGAATGAACAATAGAACATACGCGCAAAAGCTCCTGACTTCATCTCAGTGCTTGAACCAATTTTTTTTCGTGAAGTCAGGAGCTTTTTCGCGTATGTTCTATTGTCCATCGTCCTGTATTGAACACTCTTAATCGAATTTACCATGGTGAACCCTATTGTCTGTTCTACTGTATTGGACACTCACAATCGAATTTACCGTGGGAATTCGACTGAGAGTATCCAATACAGGAGAATAGACAATAGAATTCACCGTGGTAAATTAGATTAAGAGAGTCCAATACAGGAGAATGGACAACAGAACATACGCGCAAAAGCTCCTGACTTCACGTAAGTGCTTGAACCAAATTTTTTTCGTCGAGTCAGGATAGAATGCAATGATCAAAAAATTAACACATTGTCTACCTTCAATTATTGTTTGGGAGAAGAATACATAACTATTGGAGAAAAATATTTCTAGAATTAATGTCATAATTAAATAATCAAAGTAAATAAAATTTAAAGTTTAGTTACTAACATATTGGATGGAATTCAATTGAATTCCAGTAATATTCAATTAAAAGTTAAGTTTTGAAGCAATTTAAAGTTAAGTTTTGAAGCATTCAGCAAAATTTCAGCGATATCATATTGAAAATAATGCATAACCTTTCAAAAGTCCCTCTCACAATTATACTCCTCTGCAGGCGCATGGATCTCTTGAAGAAGAATCGCCTTCTCTATTTCTTAAAGATATTCACTCTTGTTCATAGAAATCCCTTCAATATTTAGTTGCCTCCTCCTAAGGAAGATCTCTTTCAAAAGCAGGTCTGACCGCTACAGGACCCTAATGTAGGGCTATCATCTCCCATAGATTTGTGATGGAAGAATATGTCATCATGACATTCATGGTTATGAAGGTTCTCGCAAAAATACAACGACTGCCATCCAGCTACCGAACTCACAAAAGGCTGCTCGGTTTTCCAATAATATGGATCCGATCGTGTTCGAACTTGGAACTTTGCAGTAGAGTTAGGTTAGATAAGGTTAGGTTAGGTCTCACAAATGTGCTTAGGTTTATATTCTACAACTATTCACCAAGTTTCAATTCGATCTAATTTATAATGGTTGAAAACAAAATTATTACTCGGAAACCATTGGGCCGATTATGCCCATTAACGAACTTGTCTGTCGTATTGGGATGCGCCACCTACCCTGCAAATTTCAAGTCGTTAACTCTTTCCGTTCTCAGTTATCGTGGCAACGGCCGGACGGACATAATCAAATTTTACCTCGAATTCTTTATCAGGGAGTCGAACCCAATCGTTTGAGACCATTTTCGGAGAAAAATTCAAAAATTACAGATATTTGGGCAAAATGATAAAGCGATGTTCCCCAGAACATACGCGCAAAAAGTTTCCTTCGAGCCGGATTTGAACCAGCGACCTATGGATGCCTACTGTATTCAATCCTCTACAGTCCACCGCTCTACCAACTGAGCTATCGAAGGTTGTTGAAGAATAAGGAATTTTTCTATATTAAAAGTGATCAACTAGGTTGATATCATGAGAACGTGGAACTTTCACCCAGATTGCAGATTCGCATACGATAGAACGATACACCTCTCACCTTCTCGGACCCCACATGCAGATATTTAGATCAAAGGCATCAGATATCCAACATATACCGAACACATAACCTAGCAATTTTGCCATTGAATACGAACGCACCCTTATAGTTTTCCTGTGATCTGTCAACGTCAGTAGAGGTTAACATTTTTGCGCGCATGTTCTGGGGAACCTCGCTTTATAATTTTGCCCAAATGTCTGTATTTTCGAAGTTTTTACCGATAATGGTCTCAAACGATTGACTTCGACTCCCTGATGAAGAATTCGAGGTCAAAGTTGATTATGTCCGGAAGGCCGTCCTGCCGTTGCCACGAAAACTTGAGAATAGGAAGCGATAGTGACTTGAAATTTTCAGTGTAGGTGGCGCGTCCCAATACAACGGACAAGTTCTTTTATGGGTATAATCGGCCCAACGCATGTGCAATTTTGTGAAAATCGTATCACTAAAAAATTTTTAAAAAATTGTTAAAAAATATTATTCACTGCACAATAACTTCATAACAAAAAATTGGTTCAAGCACTGACGTGAAGTCAGGAGCTTTTGTGCGTATGTTATATGGTCCATTCTTCTGTATTGGACACTCTTAATCGAATTTACCATGGTGAATTTTATTGTCCGTTCTCCTGTATTTAACACAGGACGATGGACAATAGAACATACGCGCAAAAGCTGCTGACTTCACGTCAGTGCTTGAACCAATTTTTTTTTTCGTGGAGTCAGGAGCTTTTGCGCATATGTTCTATTGTCCATCGTCCTGTATTGGACACTCTTAATCGAATTTAGCATGATAAATTCGACTAATTATAATTTTTTTTTCGTAATTTTTTTGGAATTTTCTAGGGGTACCTACCTTTCTTATAACATTTTAAACACGTCTTTTTTCAGGTGGGTATAACTCTGAAACCGTTGGACCGATACGCAACATACCCTGAAAATTGTCCCTTTCTCCTTTCGTTTGAAAGTTATCGAGGCAATGGTCCCCCATCCATTCACTGAACTCATACATGGCTGCTCGATTCTCCAACAAAATATATCTATTTGTGTTCAAACTTCAAACTTCGTAGCACAGTTAGGATTTTGCGTTGGCATTATACAACTAATAGCCATATTTGAATTTAATCGGTTTTGGATTTTTCGAGTTATTGAGGAAATAACAAGCAAATTATAGATGGGTATAACTCCAAAACCGTTTGGTTATGCCTAGAGACAAACTCGAATGTCGCATTCAGATGCACAACCTAACCTGGAATCTTTTTCCGTTCTCAGGTTATCGTGACATAACAAATATTTTTCAAAAATTTTTTTAAAATTTTGGAGTGACACGATTCTCACAAAATTTCACAAACTTTTTCAGATTCATATTTTACAACTATTCACCAAGTTTCAATTCGATGGGCTTCATATTAGTTAAAAATAAAAGTATTACTCGGAAACCATAGTGCCATTTATGCCCATTAACAAATCAATCGTATTGGGATGCTCCACCTACCCTGAAAATTTCAAGAAGATGTCTCCTTCCTTTCTCAAGTTATCGTGGCAACGGACGGCTTGCCGACCAGACAGAATCAAATTAGTCCTCGAATTCTTCATCAGGTAGTCGAACTCAGTCGTTTGAGACCATTTTCGCCAAAAATTCGAAAATTACATACATTTGTGCAAAATGATAACGCGATGTTCCCGAAAACATACGCGCAAAAAGGTAGCAACTTTTCAGGGTAAGTTGAGCATCCGGATGCAACACTTGAGTTTGTTAATAGGTATCCATAATCGGCCAAACAGTTCTGGAGTTGTACCTATCTGAAATATTGTTTTTAGTTCCTCCTTAACTCACAAAATATGAAACCAATCCAATTCAAACAATTAGTGGTAGAATGCTAACGCGCAAATTTAGATATCACTGGAAAATTTAAAAAAAATCATTGAAAATATTTGAAAAAAATTCTATATCAAAGAAACTATCCGTCTGATATCGCTGAAATTTTGCGTAACATTTCAGCCAACTTCCAAATTAGAACACGATCGGATATATATTGTTGAAGATCTGAGCAGAATGAGTGAGTTCGGTAGCTGGATGTGTATCCGTTGCTATGATAACTTTCGAACGGAACTAGATAGCGACTTGCAATTTTCAGGGTGGGTTGCGCATACGGATGGAAAATTAATGTTCATTGTTGGATATAATCGGTCAAACGGTTTCAGAATTATAGTTTTCTGGAATATCGTTTTCTCGATAACTCAAAATTTAGATCTAGATTAATTCCAAATCTACTCTGAAAATGAAAAAATGGTTACGTGATGAAGTGGATCCATTTGAAATGCCGGATGATCAATTTGTAAGCTTCTTCAGATTGAATAAGCATTGCACTTTGGATTTGGTGAATTCCCAAGAACCATTCATACTAAAAAGAAATGCTAATGGAATTGCATTACCAAGAAAGGTATTATCCCTTTTTGGCTATCTTGTTCCTCGGAACAGAGTGGTTATCAATTTGCCCAAATGTCTGTAATTTTCGAATTTTTGACTGAAAATGGTATCAAACGATTTGGTTCGACTCACTGATCAAGAATCCGTGATCGAAATCGGTTCTGTCCGGCCGGCCATCCGTTAACACGATAACTCTCGAAAGAAAGAAGTTAGAGGATTGAAATTGCAGGGTAGGTTTGGAGCGTAAATATCTCGGACGAGTTCGGGCGAAATACATCAAGCGGTTTCGGAGTTATGGCCGTTTTTAGGTAAATATTTTTATGAATATTTCCGAAACCGATCACTCGATCTTTCTGAAATTTAGCATCGAATTGTAGAATGATGACCTTTAGACGCATGTGGAGTTTTGTATCAATCGGGTTACCTCAAAGTGTAAAAAAAAATTTGAAAATTTTTAAATTTTGTTTCTACAATAACTCTCGATCGGAATCAGCTAGGCAGTTGAAATTTTCAGAGTAGGTTAGGGAGATAAATATCTCTACTGAATTTGCCAAAATCACCAAAATAGGCCAGATCGTTTCGGAGAAACGAAGAAAAAATTTTTTTAACTTCCAAATTTCATTTTTTTTAAGATCCAGTTTCACCATAAAACTCCATTGATATCATTTTCAACTCTAACAAGCTAATGATTTCAGAGATATGATTTTTCGAAATCTCAATAATGAATCGTACTTCTATGTTTTCACAGAATGCTATAATTATTCTATCTATGATTTATTATATGATCTGTGTTCATACTCGTATATACCACCCTTTTCTAAAGGGAGAGTCTTATTAATTTCAGATATTTTAATTTGATTTTTTCCATGGTGTAGGTCTCATTCTCTGATTGCTCATTTAATCTTGATAATACTTTCGGAGATATAATTTGTCTGTTTGAACAAGAGCGCCAGAAAGCTCCTGTCCGCAGGGCTTGAACCAATTTTTTATAATATGGGGTGGATAATATTTTAGAAAAATGAAAATTGATCAATGCCTTATATATTTTAGGTGTTAATTACTCAACACTTTTTGGCCACAGGGTCCTTCCAGAATTGTGTTGGTTCAAATTATTGGTTGTCGGCAAGACAACCTGCAGTTAGTAGGGCAGTAACTGAGATATGCTCAGCCATTACCGAGCACTTATTGCCGATTTGGGTCCAATTTCCCACTACCAACAATTCAGTTAGAAATGTTAAACATGAGTAAGAAGGCATTTTCACATTATTTCCATAATTATTACATTCATACGAATATTCCATCATTTTAATCATATGTAGTCTCTGTATTTGTGGATTTTTCACAAAATATGGGTTCAGAGGTGTTTTGGGAGCTATAGATGGAACCCACGTGGAAATAATTGCACCTCCTGAAACTAATATTAATCATCCACCATATGTTTACATCAACAGAAAAGGAAAACATTCCATCAATGTCATGCTGGTATAAAGTTGAATATTTTCTGAAAAGCAGCCTACATGTTACATGTATTTATTAGAGATTTTTCAGATAGCTGATTCTGATTGTGAAATATTGGCTGTTAATGCTCGATTTCCTGGCTCCGTGCATGACTCTGCTATTTGGCAAACTAGTGCTATAAGATATCACTTGCGGGAACAGCACGACGCAGGTTATACTTATATCCATTTGATCGGTTGGGACAATAACTTATGTTTGTAAAGCAATATAAATAAAATTCTTTTTTAGGAGATAGCGGCTACCCTCTTGAACCATGGCTTTTTACTCCGATTTCTAATCCTAGAAATAATCAGGAGCAATTGTTCAATAATAATTTAAATTCGTTACGGAATACTATTGAAAGAACTAATGGAATTTTAAAAGGCAGGTTTCGATGCTTATCGAGATTAAGAACCCTAATGTACCATCCGATTCAGGCTGCAAATTATTCACATATGCTGTGTATTACATAATACTGCTAAAACATCAAATATTATTGATGAAGATATTGAAACACGAAGTGAAGGTGACAATCATTATGGCATGTATTTACAACTGCCTGAAGATTACAAATTTCAAAAATCCTAGGTTTCAGGCCCTGTTGTTGCCAGACGTGATAATAATATACATCAGATGGGAGTTGATGCAAGATATCAATATATGTAATATGTAAAGAAAAGCTATCAATAAAACTAATCTGAAGAATCTATTAGTACTCTTAATCCATTATCACAAAAAAAAATTAATACTTTCCAAAAAAACTTAAAATTAAATATCACATTTATCACAAAAACATAACAGAAACTTTTAGAACTAATCTGAAATATTAACTTAGGTTTTCCTCTATCACAATACCTAAATGAACTTTTTTATTAATTATTCACTCCATCGTGAAGTCTGGATGTAAATATTAAATTTTTTTAATTTTAAATTCTAAATTTTCTTTTTGTAATGAACAATAATCCTGAGCAACTGTTTGAATAATACTCATCATACAGTTTTGATTTTCAATGTTTTCATGTGTAATTTTGAGTAAGTTTTCGGCTAAAGAGGATAGCTGTTTATTGTATTTCATTTTTTCTCTGTTTCTAATTTTTTTAGTTTTATTTTCTTTCTGTACCTCCTCCGTGCTATCTGGTTGGTTTACAACTTGAATTACATCGGAAAAGTCTAAGGATATTCTTCGAAATGATTGGTTTTGCGTTAAATGAAAGAAAATTCGAGGAAATTATGTATAGATGTATTCAATAATTGTTTATATACTTCAAATAAAACGAAATGTTTATAATGAAAAAGTGCAAAACTGAAAAACATTGAAGTCTCTAAATTGCGAAAAACATAGTAATTATTCTTAGTAATTTTGTATCGAAAATCCATTCAAGTTTGGCATTTAATACAATGTGTGGCCTCCTCGTTGATTGATTACGGCTCTACACCTACGATTCATAGACAAAATCAGATTGTTTAGGTCTTCCTGATTTAAATTTGTCCATTCAGCTGTCAGAAGCTCCCTGAATTCTAAAACATTTTGGACGTTTCCATATTTGGCGTAATCCTTCTTTGAAGCATGTCCCATACATGTTCTATCGGATTCAGGTCCGGAGATTGTGCTGGCCATGGCAAAACATCAATTCCCTCATTATCCAACCATTGTGTCACAATACGAGCGGTATGGGGACGAGCATTGTCATGCATCAAATGGAAGTTTTCACCAACAGCTTCTGCATAAGGTTGTACAATTGGTTGCAGAATATTTTCCAAATATTGCTGAGCTCTTAGAAAACCATCAGGAAAAACGAGCTCTGTTCTACGTCCAATGGAAATTCCTCCCCACACCATAATTGTACCACCTCTATAACTGTGTACTTCCTGGACGTGTCTCAAGCGTTCTAAATTACCAGATCGTCTCCATAGTCTTATTCGACGAGAATCTGGATGAAATCCGAATCTTGATTCATCTGTGAATAAAACTGTGGACCACTCATTGACACCCCAATTTTGAAACTCACGACACCAATTCAATTTTGCAGCGCGATTTCCTCTGGAAAGTGGTGGACACCTAATGGGCCGTCGGGAATGAAGATCGGCTTCATGAAGACGATTCCTCACAGTATCTCGCCCAATGGTCAAATTATGAGCCCGTTGAAGTTCCATAACCAACTCAGGAGCCGTTATAGTGGGTTGCCTTCGGGCGGTCAAAACCAAAAATCTGTCTTGAATAGCAGTTGTACAACGTCCACGTCCTGGATGATTTTCGGCAGGATTTCCAGTTGTTCTGAAACGCCTCCACAAACGACTTATAACACTTTGTGAAACACCCATTCGCTCAGATGCATCGACTTGTCTCATGCCCCCTTCAAGTAAACCAACCACTCGATTAATCTCTTCCAAAGTTAAATGATGTCGTTCCATAATGAAAAGAAGTTGATAGAAAAATATTGTCGATGTTATAACCCAAAATCGATCTAACGAATGCATGAAATGATTAAAATCAAATACA
Source organism: Halyzia sedecimguttata (assembly GCA_937662695.2). Taxonomy (NCBI): domain Eukaryota; kingdom Metazoa; phylum Arthropoda; class Insecta; order Coleoptera; family Coccinellidae; genus Halyzia; species Halyzia sedecimguttata. Next base: position 17,395,424 of record OW569418.2, read on the forward strand.
GAAATTTTAACTGCGACATTCATTTTTTTTATTTTTATCATATCTCCCATATTTTCTTGGCTAGCATATGTATACAACCAAAATTCATTCCGCATGATGATTTCAATTGATAGTCTGCAAAAAACTTGAGATAAAAGTAATATGCGATTTACCATGCGAGATATACTGAAATATCCTTAGACTTTTCCGATGTGTGTATTATTGATTCATCTTTCTTTTCGCTAAGTCCTTCATATCTTGTCACATCAGCTCCTGCCACAGTCTCCCGAATCCAAACATCTAACGCTCTATCTTCTAATGGTGATAATAAGTTTATCATAGGGCCACCACCAGTTTGAGAACGATGAGCATCAATTTATCGCTTTTTTGCTTTTATTGCATATTTCCAATCGGTTAACCTCTGAAATATAAGAAAAATGTGTCTATGCTATGCACTCTCATTTATAAGAGCAGTTACCTTTTTCCATTCTTCTGTTGTTAGCATTGGCCCATCTCCTACAGCGTTGAGTTGAAGGGTCAACTGCTCCCACTGTTCTTAGAGGTAATTTTGTCATTTTTTCTTGATATAGGATTAATGGTATTGCTTCTCAGAACATAATTTCAAACTGTTCTAGTATTTTCCGTTCTTATTCGTTTATTCAAATCGTTACCTACTGCTGCAATTTGCAAAGAGTAATTCTCTTTAAATAAGAACTATTTACACAATCCTTTCATAAATTGATAGATCTTACCTCATACTGTACATTTTATTTCCTTCCATCCTGTTGAATGTGTATAGCTCCACTCAAACTCAACAACAAATTGCAAATAATAGTACTTGTGGAGATAAACAAATACCTGCAGAATATCCATACAGTTTAAGGTTATGTTTTCCAATAAATTTATTAAAGTAGTTCAAAAGTAACACTGTAAATTATATAGTTACAGGAACCATTCCAGAATTTCATTATTAACGATTTTGTCAGGCGGCCTCTTAGGGATCAAACGTTAGTTTACAAATTCGTAAGTTACAGATGAAAAGCAGAATAGCACCATTAGTCAATATTCCAGTTTTGTTTTTACTGGAGATATTCTGAACCCAATTTTATTTACTTAAAAAGTACATATTTCCATCATCATATGGATTATCCAGGAGCTATCCATGATAGCTGAGATTGTATCATGGTTCATTTTGCATTCAATCACTCTGTTTTCAGGAGGTATTTTATATCAAGAATTTTGAATAGAACTAGAAAAAATTGGTTCAAGCACTGACGTGAAGTCAGAAGCTTTTGCGCGTATGTTCTATTGTCCATTCTTCTGTATTGGACACCCTTAATCGAATTTACCATGGTAAATTATGTTGTCCATTCGCCTGTATTGGACACTTAATTCGAATTTACCATGGTAAACTCGAATTAAGAGTGTCCAATACCGGAGAATGGACAACAGAATTTACCATGGTAAATTCGATTAAGGATGTCCAATACAGAAGAATGGACACTAGAACATACGCGCAAAAGCTTCTGACATCACGTCAGTGCTTGAACCAATTTTTTTAGTTATCGAGGAAATAATATTCCAGGTGGGTATAACTCGGAAACCGTTAGACCGATTATGCCCAAAAACGAAATCAATTCTCCCTTTCGGATACGCAACCTACCCTGAAAATTGCAAGTCCCTATCTCCTTTCGTTCGAAAGTTATCGAGGCAACGGTCACCCATCTACTGAACTCGCACAAGAATGCTCGAATCTCCAACAATATTTAACCGATCGTATTAAAACTTGAAAGTTGGCAGTAGAGTTAGGTTATGAAGGCTCTTGCAAAATTTCAGTAATTTCAAACGAATAGTTACTGATATATAGAATTTTTTTTTATTTTCAATGATTTATTAAAAATTTTCTACAAATGCTATCCTCACCAAATTTTGCAAACATTTTCGCGTTGGCATTCTACAACTAATAACCATGTTTGAATTCAATCGGTTCAGTATTTTACGAGTTAATGAGGAACAAAAAACCACCAAATTTCAGAAAATTTCAGATGGCTATAACTCTGAAACCGTTTGACCGATTATGCTCATAAACAAACTGAAATGTCACGTTCTGGTGCACATCCTAATCTGGAAATTCCAAGCCGCTATCTCATTCGCTTCTCAAGTTATCGTGACAACGAAAATATTTTTTAATAATTTTTTTAAGATTTTCTAGCCATACGATTCGTACAAAATTTCACAAACGTGCTTAGGTTCATATTCTACAACTACCCACCAAGTTTCAATCCTATCGGATTCATATTGGTTGAAAACAAAATTATTACTCGGAAACCACTAAGCCGATTATGCCCATTAACGAACTTGTCCGTCGTATTAGGATGCGCCACCTACCCTGAAAATTTCAAATCGCTAGCTCTTTTCGTTCTCAAGTTATCTTGACAACGGCTGGACGGACAGAATCAAATTTGACCTCGAATTCTTCATTGGGGAGTCGAACTTAATCGTTTGAGACCATTTTCGTCAAAAAATTCGAAAGTTACAGACATTTGGGCAAAACTATAACGCGATGTTCCCCAGAACATACGCGCAATAAGTATGACAAGATACTCAGTTTGAAATCTCTTATCAGTAGACAGAGACAATACCTTCTATTTCTCTATGAGATGACAATCACAGAACACTAATATATGACAATGACGACAAATACAATATCTCACCTAGGGTATATTATGTGATATGTAGGAACACGGATCATCAAATCCATATTTACGATGACAGCATTCTGTGAAATCACAGAATTACGATTTAAGGTTGAAATTTTGAAAATTCATATCTCCGAAAGTATTAGCGTGTTAGAGTTGAAAATGATATCAGTGGATTTTTATGATGAAATTGCATCTTAAAAGAAATTGAACTTGAAATTTGTGATGTTAAAAAAATTTTTTTTTCGTTACTCCGAAAACATCTGGCCGAATTTGCCCGATAACGAACTTGACCGAGATATTTATCTCCCAAACCTACTGTGAAAATTTCAGCTGTCTAGCTCATTCCGTTCGAGAGTTATCGTGTCTACGGCCGGACAGAATAAATCCTGACCACGGATTCTTGATCAGTGAGTCGGACCAAATCGTTTAAAACCATTTATATAAGTAATCATTAAAGGATACTGTGGGACGTATACCCATTATTCAACGGTTTTTTTCTGGGTTTTCTCTCCCAAACTCTGAAAAATATCTATAAAATAAAAATTATTTATTTTGTGATTTGCTTCTGCGTAAGAAACACAGGATATTTGTCAGAAGCAATCAATTGAACAATGTTGCCTAACAAACAATAACGAAACAACATCAACGAAGAAACAACTATAGCGTAACGTTTCGGAGTCTATATCAGACCCCTTCTTCAGACGCTCAACGAAAATCGAGAGAATTATTTTGTTGATAGTTATTTGGTGAAATTCAAGAATTGTCACATTGACAGTATTTAAAAATCATAGCTAACATAGTTTTACTTCGCATAGAAATTTCCAAGTTCCAACTCCTTTTTCAATAAATTTAGCCAAATATGGTCAATACCAATTGAGCAATTTGCAAAATTGCATTCTCTGTTCAATAAAATACAAGTTGACTCCTTAAGTTTCCTTTTCATAAAATCAGGTTCTGTCATTAGAATCTTTGAATTACTCCAATCCATCATGTGATCTCCTTGGATTGTACATACATGTTCTGCTATTTTTGATTTCTGTATGTCTCCATTTCTCAAGTTATTCTTATGCTCTGACTTTCTTACTTCTAGTGGTCTTGATGTTTCTCCTGTGTATGATTTACCACAAATACAAGGAATATTATATACACAGTTTTTTGATTTTTGTTTTTCATTTATGGGTTTTGTTTTCGTTAATAAAGACCTAAGATCATTCTGTGTTTTGAAGACGGTTCTTATATTGAACTTAGAACCGATTCTTCTAATTTTTTCAGAAAGGCCACGAACATAAGGGATCACATTCAACAGATTGGGTTTGTGTTCTTGTTGATTATTCTGTTGTACTTGTTGATTATTTTGTTGTTCTTGTTTATTTGTTTTTCTATCTAAATTCATGATACATGTATTTATGAATTGCCTCGGATATCCATTTTCTTCAAGAAATTTTTTGATGAAATCAATTTCATTATTTCGAATTTCAAGAGTAGAACAAATTAGGTTCGCTTAATCATAAAGTGTTTTAATAACACCTCTTTTTACACTAAGCTGATGGTTTGAATAGAAATCTAAATATCTATTTGTATGTGTCTGCTTCCTGAAGACACTCGTTTCGAAATGGTTCGGATACTTAATTATCGAAACATCCAGAAAAGAAAGCTGATTATTTTTCTCTATTTCTAAAGTGAAATTTTGGAATGGCAATGGGTTCGCCTTTATCACCTGTCATGAGTAATATATTCATGGAAAATTTTGAAGAAAAATTTGTGGATACATATTTGTTGAAACCAAAAGCTTGGTGGCGATATGTTGACGATATATTTGTAATTTGTCAACATGGTAGAGAAGAGTTAGGCAAATTTTTCGATTTCATGAATTCAAAGGAACCTACAATAAAATTCACTTTAGAAATAGAGAAAAATAATCAGCTTTCATTTCTGGATGTTTCGATAATTAAGTATCCGAACCATTTCGAAACGAGTGTCTTCAGGAAGCAGACACATACAAATAGATATTTAAATTTCTATTCAAACCATCAGCTTAGTGTAAAAAGAGGTGTTATTAAAACACTTTATGATAGAGCGAACCTAATTTGTTCTACTCTTGAAATTCGAAATAATGAAATTGATTTCATCAAAAAATTTCTTGAAGAAAATGGATATCCGAGGCAATTCATAAATACATGTATCATGAATTTAGATAGAAAAACAAATAAACAAGAACAACAAAATAAAAAACAAGTACAACAGAATAATCAACAAGAACAGCAATCCAATCTGTTGAATGTGATCCCTTATGTTCGTGGCCTTTCTGAAAAAATTAGAAGAATCGGTTCTAAGTTCAATATAAGAACCGTCTTCAAAACACAGAATGATCTTAGGTCTTTATTAACGAAAACAAAACCCATAAATGAAAAACAAAAATCAAAAAACTATGTATATAATATTCCTTGTATTTGTGGTAAATCATACACAGGAGAAACATCAAGACCACTAGAAGTAAGAAAGTCAGAGCATAAGAATAACTTGAGAAATAGAGACATACAGAAATCAAAAATAGCAGAACATGTATGTACAATCCAAGGAGATCACATGATGGATTGGAGTAATACAAAGATTCTAATGATAGAACCTGATTTTATGAAAAGGAAACTTATGGAGTCAACTTGTATTTTATTGAACAGAGAATGCAATTTTGCAAATTGCTCAATTGGTATTGACCATATTTGGCTAAATTTATTGAAAAAGGAGTTGGAACTTGGAAATTTCTATGCGAAGTAAAACTATGTAGCTATGATTTTTAAATACTGTCAATGTGACAATTCTTGAATTTCACCAAATAACTATCAACAAAATAATTCTCTCGATTTTCGTTGAGCGTCTGAAGAAGGGGTCTGATATAGACTCCGAAACGTTACGCTATAGTTGTTTCTTCGTTGATGTTGTTTCGTTGTTGTTTGTTAGGCAACATTGTTCAATTGATTGCTTCTGACAAATATCCTGTGTTTCTTACGCAGAAGCAAATCACAAAATAATTAATTTTTATTTTATAGATATTTTTCAGAGTTTGGGAGAGAAAACCCAGAAAAAAAACCGTTGAATAACCATTTATATAGCCAAAAATTCGAAGATTACAGACATTTGGGCAAATTGGTAAGCATTCTGTTCCGATGAACAAGAGCGCCAAAATACTCAGGAAAAAACCCTATCTCACCGTTAGTGTTGTGATTTATGAAGAATTGAAATTATTAACAAACAATTGCTGAAATATTGAATATTGAAGGGCATATTTTTCTTTTTCCTTCGACAAGCATCAGATAGGTTTCTGCAAGGTACCTGAAAGTCAATCTGGAAAAGAAAGAGGCAAAAAGAGAAAACGAACAAACTTAAAATGGAATATTGCATGTTTTATTAAATAGATTTAAAATTCGCTACCCATTCTGAAAAGATTCAGAAACATTATGAATAGCCATAAAACGATCCTGGAATCTGTATATGGGACAATTATTAACCAAAGGATCTATGGTTTCCTCTGCTTCTCCGCATTCACAACTATAGCTCTCAACTGAGTTCCATCTGAAAAGCATACTATTGCAACGACCATGACCTGTTCTGAAACGATTCAGAATAGAACATACTTTCCTTGGAAGATCCAACGCCGGATCTCTATTTGAAGGATCAGAAATTAAATCTTTGGTGAATAAATCGCAAGAAATCAAGTTCAGACCGCCAAACTTCCTTGTCACTTTTATTCAAATTGAGAAAACAGTTGGACCATCGTGAGTTACGTGACTTCAATCTGGAAATCTTATTGCTTGGAATAAAGGAGAGAATCGGAAATTAATTCGGAAAAGAATGAAATGTAATCTAAGAATTTCAAAAACAGCAGTCTGCCTGCGAATGGGGGGCGGGACAATGTTTAAAAGAACTGGCAACTAATAAAAAGGTGTAGATCTAATAGTTCCAGTGATGATCCTCATAGATGAATTCAGCTGTGCATCAATTTTTTGAGTATGAGTACAATGAAACCCGACGGGCAACAATAATCAGCGGCAGAATAAACCAAGGCTAAGCTTGCGTTCCGAAATTCCTGGCATTACTGGCCACAGTAAGCAATATCGGAACGATTTTCAGTGACAGTAATCTCAAAATGTTGTTAATTTTCGGAACGTTGGAGCAGTAACGCCAGTAACGAACGAAGCTTTGAACGACGGAACAACATAACCTATTATTTTCATATTGAAATATTAGGTCTGTAATCGGTGGGTGAAAGGATAGCCGAAATTATCCAAGTCCTTCTGAAATCAATTTTCAGGGATAGCGAATTCACCGTTTTGATGTTGATCAGTACTGAAAAACACTCATAACCTAAAATATTTGAAATTGGGCAAGGGACACTGGGAGTAATGGCACTATACGACCACTTCTGTGACAGTAGAAACCGTAAATTTCTAGCCTCCAACAGGGGACCTAGAAAAGTGGCGCGCAATGATTGCCAGTGAATTTCATTAACATCGGAACGTCCTAATATACACTGCACAGTTCTGTTCAGGAATATCGGAATGCAATCCAAGTCTGCCGTTCGTTGCTGCATCAGCATCCCATGAAGTACAAGATAATTTCTGCAGATTATTATTTCTTATTTTCAACTTCAGACGCAAGTCAACCGAATGGGCTTTGAAATTCGAAGAGGAATCTAGTTTCACCCCTAGGTATTTAGCATTAAAGTTAGGCCTCAAGAAAGAATCACCGAAAGTTACACTCAATGATTTATATGTTTGATGATTATTCCATGGGTTCAGCTGGTGGGATTTTCTCCCTACCAGTTAACAACGAATGCAATTAAATTTCCTAGAAGTCTGAATTGTTGATGGCTAAAATCATTGAATATTTCACCGTGTGTCTTTTTGGTGCTCTTGTTACTGGTAACAGAGTGCTTATCAATTTTCCCAAATGTCTGTAATTTTCAAATTTTCGCCTTGAAAATGGTCTTGAACGATTTGGTTTGATTTACTGATCAAGAACCCGTGGTCGAAATCGATTCTGTCCGGCCGTCCGGCCGTTAATACGATAACTGTCGAACGGAATGAGCCAAACATTTGAAATTTTCAGAGTAGCTTAAGGAGATAAATATTTCGGCTGAGTTCGTTACTGGGCGAAATCGGTCAGATGATTTCGGAGTAACGATAAAAAAAAATTTACATTACAAAGTTTGAATTCGATTTTTTTAAGATGCAGTTTCATCATAAGAATCCATTGATATTATTTTCAACTCAAACAAGCTAATACTATCGGAGATATGATTTTTCAAAATTTCAATAATGCATCGTAATTCTATGATATCACATCATGCGAATTCTATCTGTCTGCGTTCTATCTGTGTTCACTATTCATACATATAGTCTTATGTACCTATGACAGATATGTCAACTATATTGATTTCTTTTCTAACAAAGTATGATTGAATGCAAAATGACCAATTATAGGATATTATAATTACCCGTACCCTTATATGCACTTGGATAATCCATGTTTTCATGTTGGGTTGAGAATATCTTCAGTGAAAACAAAATCTGATTGGCTAAGTTTCAATTAATATAATTTTCCGAGTAGATTTGCGGAATAAATATCTCAGATGAGTTCGTTATTTAATTTTAATTTAGTTTCTTTTATGATGCACTTCTATAAGAATCCATTGATCTCATTCCCAAC